>OX359270.1:10457221-10914721 GCA_947179155.2 Hedera helix | reverse complement strand
TTCAAAAGCATTTCTTTTGAATTTTTACATTCTTTTTTTTCCATCATTGGATCCCACCAAATGGCTTGCAGTACTACCCTTTTTCCATAGAAAATACTGTTCATAGATCATATTGATCGATGGTTAGAGATACTGGAGGCAAATAAATGCTGCCAAACTTCTCATTCCGTTTTGTGAATAAAGGAAAAGTGTGTGGGATAATACCCGAAAATACTATATTACATAAATTTGAGTCTCCTATCGTCAATCAATTAATTGCTCAAACCTACCAAGAATTAATTTTAAGTTAGGAATGAGTAGCACACTAATGTTTGCCTAAAAAATAAACTATAATTGGATTATGTAACGACCCCAAATTCGGACTCCTTTAACCCCGGATCTGGTTCGTTAAAAGTAACCTCAATCCTGATCGAGTTTAAACTAATTATATTAAACTCATAAACAATAAGTTAATACAATTATTACTATAATCTAGGTATTAAACCTTAAATGAATACAAACGGTACATTTGAATACAACCTTCAACTCTATTCCATTCCAGAATCACAATCTTTAAACGTGCTACTACAACTTTGAGATCATATGTATAGTGACTCAATTATCCCATCTATTATCCTTATACATAAAGGACAACCTCTACAACGATCTTAAATAATATATACATGTTCTTTCAACATTTAGGTTTGCTATTCTGTAGCATATTAAAACATTACCTAATCGCAAATATTATACAATGAATGTAATTTAATCTATCGCAAGTTTTACTATAAAGCCACCTACACTTCAATCTTGACGACTCGTTAGTAAGTCTAACAGTTTCGCATAACACATAAACATATTTCATCATGCTTCGTGCATTTCATGCTTTGTAATGACTACATATCTCATGCATATCATGCTTTGTATTTACTTTATGATTCATGCTAGTCATGCATGTCATTTACAATTTCATACAGTTCAATATATATAGAACAATCAACTTAATCATCTACTGTATATCAACAGTTTATTTCAACTTATATCACAAAAGCACATTACCACATTATTGCACATAATAACATATGCACACATAATAATTTTATAGTATTCTAAATTAGGCACATAATGCAACACGTTCTGAAAAACTTGTCTGGACTTGTATAACCAGCTTACGCTAATATTTCACGTTCCTTGCATCACCTATACAGCATGTGAGATCAACGGTGCACAATATCAGTCACAGTTTGACTCAATACGAAATCTTTAAAGATATTTATTTCTTCTTATCGTTCCCTTTTAAATCAATGAGGTTAATTTCATATTTTAGTCTCTCGTTGACTTGACTCAGTGTTTCATATTCAACACCGTAAATCTTTTGTACAAACTATGCAGTTCTGACATTTATTAATGTTACTGCATTAATGCCTGGTTCTTATTTCTGTTTAGGTCGAATAACTAATTAGTCACTAATGGACCATACCATTTGTTTAATTTAATCACATCATTTAACTCAATGATTTATCATAATATTACCCGCCTTGGATAATATTTTAAACTTTTACTATCAATTAGTAATAACTTATAATGTTATTTCATTGTTAAATAACACTTTAAATAGACATCAAATATGATTAATTAAGTGCTAAACAACTTATTTAAAATTGTTTTGTTTTAATACCTCACTTATGATAATTATCTTTAATTGTCGTTGCACAAAACTAAATTATTTATGTGCTAATAGTTCCCTTTATTTATCACTAATCAATCATTAAATGATAAATAATTAACTTACTTTTAATAACCTTCTTTAATTGTTATTTGATGTTAATTAAATAAAAATTAATTACATTACTTTTCCCTACTTATTATTTAATTAAATAATAAGTAATTAGTTTTATTAATTAACTCCTCCTTTAATAATTAATTAATTAACTTTCCTCACGTATTATCTAATCTTTAATTAAATAATAAATAATTAATTGTAAACTTTTAATCTCCTTTAATTATTATTTAATATTAATTAAATAATAATTAATTAAATCCTTACTTATTATCTAATCTTTAATAAATAATTAATTTTATTACTAACTCCTTCTTTAATTATTATTTAATATTAATTAAATAATAATTAATTAATTATCCTTAAGTAAATAATACTTAATTAATTTTAATCCTCTTTAATTATTATTTAATATTAATTAATTAATTAATTAATTATCTTTATCTAATATTTACTCTTAATTAAATAAAATAATAAATAATTATGTTATCAACTTTACTTAATGTAATTATTGTGACGCCCCCAAATCCGGGTCCCTTGAACCTTGGGTTCGATGCTCACTATTCATCAGTTGACAAACATTCATAAACTAAAACTTCAATAACTCGCGGAAAACATACATAATTTCATTACAAAATGTACCTTCAATCCCAAGTTCCACTAACCTTAATACATCATCATTATCTTATAATAAAAAGGTTTACACATATAGTACGACTAATTACGTCTACTCGTTCATCTTTCATTTGCCGTGGTACTCCTTAGATCACTCGGCTTAACTGAAAATAGTTCATGATATAGCAAGGGTGAGCAACTACTTTGCCCAGCAAGTTTAAATAAACAAGAAATGATATATCATGAATGGAAAAGATTTATCTTCGAAAGTTTCAACAATAAATAACAATTGTGAAATAACAGGAATCAATGTTCAATAAAAGAATAGATTGACTCTTTACTGCTGAGTGGTCTCAAAGGACCATGAACTGCTACTAAGGTAGAACATACATACAATGTCTGACACCTTGTTAAAAATAATGGGACACTCGAGGGGATCAGTCATCTCATGTCCTATGTATATGCATAACATTTAGATTTCTGGCACGCATTCGGTTTCCCGACAAATAAAAATCCCCTTTAACTAGGGTTGTTCTTTCTCAGTCTTACTGTAAGAATCCGCACCAGCCAATGGTTTGGATAAGCTTTTATAATATTCAATTAAATGAATTTAAACATGCATTTGTCTAACCGAAACAATTAGCTTAGACATTCTTAAACAGTTCGTAAATTACTGAACTATAACATTTGCAAAGGCACTATGTGCGAATACAATAACCAATACTGAGGTGGAATAATTTTAGATAATTAATCCACTTTAAATTCTGTCAAATAGCTACGAGTGTAGAATTTGCTCAACAATAATTTGAATAGCTCAATGTAAATAAAGTTGAAGGAAACGTGCAACAATAAATACAAGTTAAGGTTAAGAAGAACTTGCCTGTTCCGCTGACTACTGCTATTCAACTTAAAAATACTTCCTTTTGGTGACCTAATATTCAATAGCATTGATCCTCCAATTAGCATAACACATATAGGTTTATTTAACATTAATAACCTTAACATATATGTCTTAAATCATCTATCACTTAATCATAACCTTAAAACTCTTAATAATATTATCAATCCCTTGATAATATTTTAACTCACATAATCATCACTTCATTGCTTTATAATATTATCTCATTTGATAATATATAAATACTACATATAATATTATTAATCGTATAATAATATTTTAACCATTTTTTATTTCAATAATAAATCACTTAGCTCCTCAAATATTATTAACCATCTAATAATTTTCTTAACCTCTTTATTATGTCAAACACTTATTAGCATTATTAATAATTAAATAATGTTTTACACTATTCCAAATGACATTAATCATCCAATAATATCTTAATCATTTATAAATATTATTAACCATTTAATAATATTTTATCCTCTCAATAATATTATTAATCATTTAATAATATCCTTATCCTTAGATAATATTATTAATCATTAAATAATATTTCACTCATATGTTAACATTATTAATAATGTCTTACTCTTCAAATAATATTATTCATCAAATAATATCTTCAATAACTTATAAATATTATTATCCATTTAATAATATTTTATACTCAAAATAATATCATTTAATACTATTTCCTTCTTTCATTAATATTATTAACCATTTAATAATATTCTATTCTCATACTAATATTATTAACCATTTAATAATATTTTAATTCTTTAATAATATTATTAATCATTTAATAATATTCTACTAACTTACTAATATTATTAACCATTTAATAATATTTTAAATCATTCATTAATATTATTAACCATTTAATAATATTTTACTTATACTCTAATATTATTAACTATTTAATAATATTTTATTCATATACTAATATTATTAACCATTTAATAATATTTTATTATCTTACTAATATTATTAATCATTTAATAATATTTTATTAACTTACAATATTTTATTATCTTACTAATATTATTAATCATTTAATAATATTTTATTAACTTACTAATATTATTAATCATTTAATAATATTTTATTCATTATCTAATATTATTAATTATTTAATAATATTTTATTAATATACTAACATTATTAACCATTTAATAACATTTTAATCCTTTATTAATATTATTAATCATTTAATAATATTTTATTAACTTACTAATATTATTAACCATTTAATAACATTTTAATACTTACTAATATTATTAATCATTTAATAATATTTTATTGACTTTCTAATATTATTATACATTTAATAATATTTTAATGATCTTCTAATATTATTATTTAAATAACATATATTATTAATCCATTAATAATTTTTATTACCTTTTTCTTATTAAATCCACCTTCCACAATTTTAAAAATATATTTATTAGGTCCAAAAATAATAAAATAATTTTTGGAACATTTTTCATTTTTCTGACCCGAACCGATCCAACCCGACCCGGTTCGGAAAAAATCATTTTTTCCCGGAACAGTGGACTGCGCCCCGGTGCAGTGTGGCAGAATGTTTTGCCATTTTCCAGTTTTGAGACAGTTTTGATACTTTTGATTCAAACCTTGATTAAATGAAATCTACACATCCAAATGACACCAAATCAGTGTTGATGTGTTCCTAACTTCTTGTTTTATAATATTCCATGGTTCGATCATCTTTTTGAAAACGTTTTACACGAAATTTACGGATCGAACCACCTAGGGTTTAAAAATAACATCCTTCGCGGTAAAAGTTATAACTTCTTCGTTTTTCAATATTTTTGAAAGATTCAAGTTGGGTTATCTTTATAACACATAGATCTATCATTCAAGACTCTTAGATCATAATTATAAACTACACATCTCAAATCAAAAATCATCAACCTAGATGTTAACTAGGGTTTTATCATCAATTATGCTTATACCACCATTTCTTCCATTATCTTTCATATCAACCATGTTAGAATAATCATCTAGCATACATAACCATCAACCTTCATAAATTCAAGATCTAACACCACAAATGTTTTTCTTTCCGCATATAAAACTAAATAATCAAACTAAGGTTCAAAGAAACTTTTAAACCTTTCAATGGCGATCTTCTTCTTACAATTGGTTGGATCTATTCTTTGATCTTCTTGATCTTCCCAAAAATAGCTAACACACTTCAAACTCTCAAGAATTCTTCCACAAGAGCTCTAGCTTCTCTCTAGCACTTCTCTCTCTATAATATTTGAAATGCTAACAAATGAACAAACTCTCCACAATGTACTAGGTAAGTCTTATATATAGGACCAACCTAATCTTACTTAAGTCTCCTAATCATCCAACTCTAGTCAATTAGCATTTCCAATCATGCTTACTATTACATTGAAAGACTACTTGAATGACATCTTTGATTGACATATTGCTTGCATTTTAATTTGGAGATTGAGTGAAGCTACTCATTGTGTACAAAATAAGCAACATGAAAGCAAGTCTTCACCCCAAGTGGGGCCCTCATTTGGCCGGCCATTATGGCCTTTTTGGCTTGATTTTTCCTTTATTTTTCTAGCTTTTATTATGCATATATACATCTATAAATATATATACACATGTGCTCAATTGTTGACCAATTTTGACTTCCTATTGAGCTCTACATTGGATTCTAGGATTAAATTCTATTGGGCTCATTCAATTAAATTGTTTGGGCTCAATTTATATCACACATTGGGCTAGCATTTACATAACTATGCTACTTTTAATTAAAATAAGCATTGAGCTTGTTTAATAAATTACATGGACTAGTAATTAAATTAATTACATAGGCTACTAGGTAAACTTAATTGACATAGTTTAACAACTCATTTGGATTTAAAATATAATCCAATTAGATTTGCTATTTATAAGTCCATCGGACTCCTTAATTAAATTAGCTTACATAACATCATCACTTACAAATTCTTGGGTTTATTTTAATAAAACCCTAACACTTAATAATACTAGTAATTTGACTTGATTAAATTAATTAATTCACTAACCCCTATCATCAAATTGGGTTTATAATATCATTACTCACACACGTATAATTATTTCCACAATGGGGTTATCTTTAATAATTCACTTGCTTCTTCTTTCTCATTATTTATACAAGTAATTAACTTGTTCATTATAAAACTTCTTAATTGCCATACAAGGCCAACATTCAAGCTTTGTGATTTTATCACATAAGCTTCTCTTGAAATCTTTTTCCTTCTTTAATTAATTAATTTAATTAACTAATTTAATATCTCTTATCATACAACTCATCACATACACACATACATCATACCTCATATATTCTTATAGATATAATTAAATAAAAAAAAAAAAATTGGGCTCGTAATTTTCTCGGTCATTACAATTATTATTTAATGTTAATTAAATAATAATTACCTAACTCTCTTTATTTATTATTTAATCTTATTAAATAATAAATAATTAAAGTTTAAAATCTTTATCTTACTCTAATTATTATTTAATATTAATTAAACAATAATTAGTTATTTACTTTCCTTTATTTACTATTTAATACCTAATTAAATAATAAATTATTTATTTATTTTCTCCAAACATGTTGATATTATTATTAAATACATAAAGAACATATTTAAGATTTAATTATAATTTATTTATAATTTTCTTGAATTATTAGCTAGGTAGTCACAAATTAGTTAACTTTACACCATAAATAATATGAAAAATACAAATTTTCGGAAATAATACTATCTCAATACATATAACACTTCAAATAATCAGTAAGTTATTTTTTCATATTTTTTCAAATTTTAAAAATGCTTTTTATTATTTTCATACATTTATTAAGCTTTTATCATTCAATAATTATGAAAAATAGCTACTGACATTATAAAAATACAATTAAATTCCAGAATATAGTAAACGAAATTCCAAGCAACTTTTCAGTTTGGGCCGTCGCCGAAACCGGGCGGAAAATGGGTGAACCGGCCGCCGGAATGCTCCGGCCAGTTCACCGGAAAAAAACCGGCAGTAGGTTTTAATTCTGTCCAGTTTTGGGGTCCTTCACTAAAACTTTAATAACTTGAGTTCTATAACTCCGATTAAGCTCTACTTTATATTGTTGGAATCGTGACTTCCCGAACTACAATTTCCCATTCTCGAATTAATTTTTCGGACATGATTTGACCACTTAAAACAACCTAAATCCGGACTATTCACGCAAAACTTCCGACGGTGGAGTGTTTGAGTAGAAAAATCATATCTCACTCGTTTTAAATCGGATTTTAGTCATTCAAGTTGGAGAATTTACATAACTTCAAGATCTAGCATTCAAAATTGACGGATTATGATTCTGACTTACGAATCATGAACAGTAATTCTGTGAATGAGGCTACTCGATTTTTAATTTTTCGGTAAACATCATTTTACAACTTTTGCTAAGTTTTTCCACATAAATGCTTATGGATCCATACCAAAAATTCATGAAACACTTATTTAACATATCTAGCATGGATCTAGACTTAAAGAACATAAAGATGGTATTTTTACCATTTATTTCTTATTTTAATCACATAATAAGCATAACTAGGGTTTTTAGGATTTTTTAACCTTTTTTGTTTTTTGTGCTTGCTTTCTCTTCCTTCCAAAATAGTAGATGAACCTTTAAGCGCTTCTCTTGGTTAAGAATGAGTTGATTTGGCTTGACTCGGCTAAACTCGGTTGAGTTAACTCATTAGTTTATTCACTATTTCACTCAACTCACTTGGAACTCACTCCAACTCACTAGCACCAATATAAAAACTCTCTCTTGCAACCTTTTAAACTCTTAGCCAATGAACCAAGTGATTTATTTATAATGAAGCCAACCTATACATACACACCTTGTAAGCATATAAATTGGACTTCAACCATTCTACAAATTCTAGCCAAAAGAGGTTGAGTATTCCACATTTTTTCTCAACATTGCCCCAATTTTTGATTTATTTTTATTAGTTAACTTGCAAAATAAAAATCCTTCTAGAAGCTTTTAATTTGGATCAAAAATTGGGCTTTCAATTTAATTGTTTGGGCTTACTATTCATCTTGGTTGGGCTACTATAACACCAAATTAATTTACCAACATTGGGCTCAAACATTAATTTATTAGTCTCCCAATTTAAATAAATCATTGGGCTTACCTAATTAAATTAATACAACCAACATACAAATTCATATTTAATTAATTAAGTGGACTTGTTTAAAAATAATATATAAGCTAGCCTACTAGTATTTAACTACTAGTTGGACTATTAATTAATATTATTAATATTTCACATAGTTATTATTAATTAATAATTATATTAATTAATTTACATAACCCGATTAGATTTTCCCTAATTAAGCCTAATTGAATCCTAATTCGGGTTTCTCAACATACCACTCGCTCGGTATTAATTTCCTAAGTTTGTTCGTTAGTTTAATAACCCCTTTGATCGAAAAACCTTAAAATAAATTCTCGAATATTTAAATATTCATAATACCCTTTCCTAGGGTTTGCAATGATCACCCTTTCTTAATTCACTAATTTAAAATTTTAAATTCTAAATTTTATTTGTAACATTATTAAATTATTAGGTTCATTTCAACTAGGTTGGCTTAAATCGAATTACCGCAACAACCTAGCTTATGTTATCCATCAAATAATTCATCGAATTTTTAAATGTATCATACTACCTTGTTTTACCCTAGTAAATTATCTTTATTATAATTCCCTTATCTATCAAGTCACTAATCGCATCCTCAGTTAATGACTGATTTACTCGCCCCTCTAAGGCATCTATGCTCCAAGAGAAAATTTTTAGGGTTCTACAACACTTGAACCTCCCAGGTTCTTACTAACACATAGGGAAAAAAAAATTATCAATCTATTTTCACCCTTCTCACAGAACTAGATTTTTAAAATTTTACTACCTTTATTAATCTCCTCAATATTTTCATTAAGAGAAATATTGTTAAATATTCAGGTTATTACAGATTAAGTTTCAATCTTTTTGTATTAATGGTTGGACTCACAGTTTTATTATAGGACTGAGAGTTCACAACTGTTTTAAATTTTTTAATCTAAAAATATTGAATACAATACTCAATTGTTATATTAATTACAGCGTGCCTTCAAGCACGGGTTATCCCTAGTATATAATAAATAATAGCATAACAATTTGTAGATGCCATAACAATTTAAATAATAATTATTATTATTATTATTCAATCACATCAATTTCAATTATTTTATATTAATTTTTATTTTGTACTGAGTGTAAGTTTTTTAGAATATATATATATATATACCGTGATACCCCAAATCACTATACTTACTATAGCTAACTTGGTGCTCACTATTAATGCTAAATCATTAGGTTTATAGATGATTTCTTTTATTCATAAACAAAGTTCTTATCTTAATTCCCAAAGATCTTTCATTATTTCATATCAAGTTCTTGTAATCGATGCAAGGGACTTAATACTCAATTATAACATTTTTTTTATCCTTAATATTTAAATATTCTATAACTTTACATGTTCCAACATCCACAGCATTAAATAATTAGGACGGATCTTGGGAACAGAGAATCTCGCAGTGAATGTTTGTATCTTCACATGTGATAAATATTTGAATCTTTATCCGTGACAAATGATTGTATCTTTATCCGATGCAAAATTTTCTTTCCGTACAGAACATTATCCAACTAGTTAAAACCCTCATTCGAAACATATTTGGTTATAGTGATATCTCTTCATATCAATAATCCTACTTATCCGACATTCAGAATAGTAATAACGAGTTATACCTGGGTTCGAAGAACTTTACCGATGGATTTGACCAGTCAACATCACTTAGTCCTGTCTCGGATGTACAACACTCACAAGTTATTTATCGATCCCCATCCAGATAAATAGATCATTATTAATACTATGTTAAGTTTTAACAATTCTAGGTTTAATCAAAGTAAAGACATAACAAGAGAATGTGATACAACTTGATAATATTTATATAATATTCGGTTACATGTGTGGAGCTTGTTCTTATTACAAAATGTCATTATGACTACAGTTAAGAATAATTAAGGAAAGCAGTAAACTAGTCTACTCATTTATTTTTTCCTTTTTTCTTTGAGTCAGAGCTCTCGTGTTTGTCTGCAAATTAGGTTTATTTGCAAGGGTGAGCTAAGATACTTAGCAAGTCTTAAACACACAGCATATATGTGAACTTACACCGATATGGATTGTAAAGATTCAATGCACAACAATTGATATACAAAATATTTTAACATAGCAAGACTAAGTGGTGGTTAGACCTTGAACTGTTCTTTGTCTTTCGACTTACAACCATTTACAGTGGATATAGAAAGGGGATCAACCTAACGACATCCTATGTTATGCATATCATACCCTACACTAGACGGATCATGAACAGTGATACATATTCATTCATCTCAGTTTACTTCACATGTCAAGATAGCCCCAAAACAACTTGGTTTGTTATAATAAAGCACGATTCGAATTATATCACGAATAAGCATTTCATTTTGCAAGTTATGCCGAAACAAGAAGCAATAACTCTCATATCAAAGATTTATAACACGTTGCATGTACAAAATGTATAAATCACATAAAAAGCAAGTAAACAAATGTTAAGGATAGAAAACTTGCCTTAAAACACAATTAGGGTTTTCCAGTAATCGTTTAAAGTGCTTATATAAAGGGTTACGCGTACCCGAATGTTAGTTCATCAAATTTTTCTTCTTTATACGTGTTTTTATACCTAAACTAGACTATTTTTATTGGTAGAATTTTTAAGAAACTTGGCTAACTCAAAATCATTATTTTTTGTGTGCTTTTTGGTGTTTTCACCCTAGAGCATGCTTAAAATTTTCAACTTTGACGTCCCTTCTAGTAACTGCCATAACTTGATTATACGGAAATATTTTGAAGTGATTTTTGAGTCTAAATTGCTTAGAATTTCATGATATACAACTTTTATTTGTATTGTTAAGGCAGCTTCGGATTTTAAGTTTTCAAAAAATGGCAAAAAGAGATAGTAAGCATGTTTTGACCAATATTCTTAGGGTTAACTATGTGAAACATGGTACCGTTTGCTTTAACTCTTTAAGAAATCATATTATAAGACTCAATAACACTTTATAATATAAAAATAATAAATCATAAACATTCTCATAGAAAGATTCATGACTTTTGCTCAAGAACACACGAAGAATGAAAATTACATAAGTGATTATGACACTTTATAATTTACAAAAATTTGTCATTATAACGGCTTGTATAATTGATTATAACAATTTATAATATTTGCTTAAAAACATACGGAGAACACGGAGAACGACAATCGTTCATAGCTACGATGTACGTTTTTGAGCTTTAAACTATGAAATGAAATTCGACATTATAACTACAGTAAAATGAAGAAAGGCTTAAGAACACGTGAAGAACACGGAGAACAACAATCGTACATGGCTACGACTCGCATTCTTCAGCTTTTGAAAATTAAAGACGAAAGAAAAATCGAACATAATAACTATAAGAGATTGTACCTTTGGTGATTGCAAGCTTTAACTATTTTTTTGCAATTTTCAATTCTAGAATTATAACTAGGAGTAATAATTATAGAGAGTTTTTTTGCTCTTGTGAGTTAAGCTTGCTATTTATAAAACTTTCAAAGCTAGGGCATTAAGGTCATTAAGACATTACTTATAGGTTAAGTTAAAGCATATTCTTGGAATATTCCTTTAGGGCTTGCATCATCACTGCATCATTGCTTACATCAACCTAGCATATTTTTGGAATATTCTTTCAGGGCTTGCATCATCATTGCATCATTGATTACATCATCCGCATTTTTTTACGTATTATTTTCGTATAATTTTTGTATTATACAGTCTAACTAAATTAGTTAGTCTTCAAGTTCATTTCTAACCAAGTTAGTTCATTTTTAAGTCTTTTGAATTAATTGGTCTTTACTAATTTAAAAGTTTGACATTACTGAGTTTTGTTCCGTATAAACACTATTCTGTGAAGTGAAAAGTCCAAAGATTTGACACGTTTTTTGGTGAATAGTATTTTTGTCGACCATTTCTCACTAAATGGTTAGACGACCAAAATTCGAAAAAAAAATATTTTTCGTCTTTTCCCTATTTCATCCTACTCTTGACGCATTTTTCGAGAAAAACTTTTATCTGCTATAACGTGTTTTCAAAGTGTAGGAAAGATGAATACTGAAACAGAATGTCATTTTGATGTACATGTTTCACTCAGGGCCTAGGTTAGATTTTCTAGGGTTTATGTTTTATCCTCTTTTCAGATTTTTGAAAAAAAAAACTTTTTTTTCTCTTTTTACGTGCTAAGGTTGGATACTCGAACCAAAACACAAAAATAAACAATAATGAAGATTTTATAATACATATAAGATGTAAGTCAATATTTATTTATTCATATAAAGTCGGATTACAACTCTCTAGCAAGTTCGGAATATTACATTTACCCCTCCTTAAAAGAATTCTGCCCCTGAAATTAACTTATACAATTAAGAAAATAAATGTGGATATTATAGCTTCATTTTCTCTTTTAATTTCCACGTTGCTTCTTGATGAGTGAGTTTTATACCTACGAATTCAATACATTTAAGCTTGATAATTTGTGGTTCTTTAAGTGTTTTATGTGATTTTATATTTGTTTTTATGTTATTGTATAATATGGTGTATTATACTATTTTTAAGTATTTTATGTAATCTATGTCGTTTTTGTGTAATTCATTCGTATTATATATGTTAAGTGTTTGTTTAGTTGTATGTGTTTTTATACCACATTGTATAGGATGTGGTGTTATATTGTTTTTATGTGTTTCTATTTCATTTTGTAGGAATTATAATAAGGACTTGGTGGATCAAGGCTTGGAATTGTCCGGTTCGCATTTTCCGCGCTCTATTTACGCAGCAGTCACTTGAAGCTCAATTTGGGCTATGATCCAGTCATTATCTCTCAATTCATCCAACATGAAAGTTGTAGATATACTTCTCATCTTTCCAAAACATCTTAAATCAACTCAATCGGAGGTCGAATGAGAGAGTTATGACCAAAACACTGAAGGAGGCTGCGACAGTCAAAAAAGGAACATTTCTGGGAATTTTGTACTAGCGCCGCAGCGGTGGTTTCCACCGCTGCAGCGGTGGTTCAAACCCAGATTTTAGCAGAAAGTTTGACCGCCGCGGCGGTGCACTGTTCATACGCGCAGATTTCAGTTTTTAAGTCATTTTTGAAGCCCTAATTAATATAACTTCTTCTCCTCTTGGAGGAGGCGACCATGGGCGATTTGGGAGTGCTTGGTGGTGCTTCTAAGGATGAGCTTGGTGGTTCTTCATCAATCGGATGCCTCGATTGAGGGAGTTTTATCTTTTCATTCTCTCTTAAAGAGAGGGAGGGAGGCGGCTTGGAAGCTTGTTGGGACCTCAAGAACAAGTCCAAATCAAGGATTGAAGGGCTTGGGTTGGAGGATTAAGCTTGAAGATTGGATTCCAAATTGGTTTTCTCTTTCCTTTCTTTTCCTTTAATTTTGCTTTTTATGATTTGATGAATATCTTGTTGGTGGGATTTAGTTTCCTTATAATGAACTAGATTTCCATTCTAGGATTGTAATGGAACCCATTGTGTGGTTTTGATTGATTATATCTCTCTTGGATGATTGTTTGGCATTTGTGGTTGGTTTGTCATATTTAGTTATTCATGTATTAATTGCTAGACATAGTAATTGATTTGGTACCCTATATGAGATTGACAGATGGAGTATAGTGGGATGGCCAAAGATATGATGACATATGTTATGTATTTGCTCTTAGGATTGAATGCATAATTTGTATAAAGGATAGACATATACCTTTGTGCCATGTGTAGCCAATGGGAGAATCTGTGCTTGAAATCCTCGCTATTGTTAATTCTCATAGACATATGGTGAATTGCTTTGCTTGGATGTTCCCGTCTGAATCAACAGATTTAGATAGGATTTATTTACATGTTATCGGAAGAGACATTTAAACATTATAATGAATTCTCGGTTAGCTATTCACTGTGTCCATGTAATTCAAGAGATTTATATGATTGAGCATACTTAGGGGGAAATTGCAATCCTAGCTTGTATCCTATTGAATTCCAGTCGGTATTAGTTAATTAATTGTTAATTAAATATCTTCATACCAAAAACCCAAAAGAAAAACCACTTCGTCAAATTAAAGTTAAGTTGATTTAATTTTAAGACTTTGTATATATTAGTCATAACTTCTCGTGAGATCGATACTTTACTTTCATTATATTACTTGTTGACCGCGTATACTTGCGCGTTGTATTCAGTCAAACGAATTCGGAATCGCGTACTTTTTATAGGTGCCGATTCCGACCAGCAAGTTTTTGGCGCCGTTGCCGGGGAGTTATTAAATAATATTTTGTAAATATTAATTTTTGTCTTCTTAGTTTTAAGTTAGGCGATTTTCCTTTTTGTTTATTATTTTTATTTCATTTGCTTGAGATGGATGCACTTATGGAACTAATGACTGCACGAGTTGAGACTTTTACAGGTACGGTTGATGCTTTCGGGGGTCAACCTATTCAAAATGCTTACAATCAACAGGAGTCCAATTACTCCCCAAGCTATTATCATCGAGAATCGCATTATCATCCAGACTCTTCATGGAGCAACAACAATCATGTTCAACCGTTTTATCCATGGATTTCAAGCCAATCGGAAGTCTCATATGAGCCTCCACCACCGCAAGAGAAATATTCTAATGTGGAGAGTCTTCTTGCTGCATTGATAGAGAAAAATGAAAAGAAACGACAAGAAGAAGAATATTTGGGATTGGAGGAAAATCTTACCACAACTATTGAGCAAGACGAGATGAGGATGAACACATATACGCTCTCTCAACCTCCACCACAAGAAGAGGATGAATCTAAGTTGGAGGAGCGCCTTGTCAAATACATAGAGAAAATTGAGATGGGAATGAGCAATCGAGAGTCATCAATTCAAATTCTTGCTAATCATGTGGAACAACTCATAATTACTATCAATTTTAGCCCACAAGATGATTTACCTTGCGTCGTAGAGTCTATTCTTGAAATGGTGGGTAAAGAGAAGTGTTGGGATGATTTACTAGAAGGTGGTGAGGAGTTCCATGTTGAAGTTGGTGATGATGAGATGTGTTCGCATCCGGTTATGGAAGATGACGTGGGAAAAGAAAAATTGGATGATGATGATCAAACAAGGGAGTCTACTGTTTTGATGCAAGGCTCGAGTGTGCCTCTTGTGCAGTTCTTGCATCTCATTAAAAATTTTGTGGAATGCTTCCGGATTGAATTTGCAGAAGAAGATGAGGAACTGACGAAATTCAAGTTCGGAGGGCTTAAATCATGCACACACGCCGACGAACGAAAGGAAATGACTAAAAGGCGGCATGATGTGACCATCTTCGCGCGTAATCCAGATTGAACAGGGGGTAGTCCGGCTGAGGACTATAACTCAAGCGCTGTTTGGGAGGCACCCCAAATGTTTAATTTAATTCATGTTATTATTTTTTATATTTAGTCATTTTTGCTTTAGTTTAATGGGCTAAATACTTTTTATATAGTATATTAGTATATTTATAATAATAATTAAAAATTTAGCTTTATAGCTAATTGCAATTTCTATGTTTTTGAGTTTAAATTGTGATTAGTTATTTAGTTTTTGATAAATATATGTTACGTTTTCAGGTACTATCAAAGCATTGCATCAAATTGGAAAAACTAAGCAGAATTTTTTTTTTTTGCAGGAATTTTGACCGCCGCGGCGCTCCCCTGATACCGCCGCAGCGGTGGTCTTCAGCAGGGAAATTTTGTTAAGCAGAAAGTTTCACCGCCGCAGCGGTGGTTTCTAGGGCTATTTGTTTTTAAGCAGAAACTTTCACCGCCGCAGCGGTGCCCTGCTACCGCCGCAGCGATCGTTCAAAAAAAAAAACTCAGAATTTTTTTTGTTACACTCTCTCTCCTCAAATGTGAAAAGTTATACCAACTTTTTCTATTGTGCATTTTCTGTGGTTGTTTTGACTGTGGATTGGGGAAGTTGTTGTGGGCTTCGTGCTGTATTGATAAACCCTCAATTTGGGTGGCTAATTCATGTTTGGGAGATGTTATGTCCAATTTGTGGCAATTGAGCGCACGCCAGGTGTTTGATATAATTCCTCAAAGAGAAATATTTGGGTTTGCCTTAGGATTCCTTCCGTCATCGCTTGGGTATTATTCTTCGAGGAGACCTAGAAGCGCTACTATGATGTTGTGGCCAACAATGCATTAATTTCGAAGCGTTGTCTGTACCCAAGCATGACTGAAGCGCTTGTAGAGAGCATCCAGACGGCAAGCGAGGCACATCGATTATGTCACTCTACAAGTTAGCACATTGGTGCAATTCAATGCCGATTTCAAAAGTTTTCCCAAGCAGCCTGTTGCTCCTGATTATCCTCCAAACTCCCCTGATGATGAGGTCCATGTCTGAGTCATGTTCAGGGAAGTCCTCTATTGTGTATTTCCTTATCTTACATTGCGAACAATGTGGAGCTTAAGTTTGGGGGTAGTTACATGCTTAGTCTGCATTTATATTTTTGTTTGGAATAGGATTGCATGTTAGCAAGTGTTCGTTGCTATGATATGTTATAAAAAAAAAAAAAAATTTGTTAAAAAAGCTACAAAAAATTTTTTTTTATGTGTTTATTTATTTATTTACTGATGTTGTTATTTTGTTTGAATTTTGTGGGTATATTCTTTGCAAACCTTCACGAGACAAAACTCGTCCTCTTGGGTAATGTAACGAATATGATTTTTATGTTTTATTAAATGTTTATTGAGTTAAATAAATATTTATTATAATGAATTTATTTATTGTGTATGAATGTAATTTAATTAATTATGTGTGGAAAATGTTTTTAAAAGATGTGACTATATTTTTATATCATATAATAAGGAAGATATGAAATAAGTACTGGTTGTTCAAGCCAAACGTGGCCTTAGCATTTTAAAGCCCTGTAACTGCCAATGTGGGCATTGATGTATAACTGATGAAATTGAATTATGGTAAATGCCAATTCATGGTGGTAGTGGATGGGAAGTTACGGGAATAACTGATGGGAGTGAAACTCATATATGTATATATGGGTTATCAGTTTCCTTTAAAGGAGTTCATCTCTAAGTTTGTGAAGAGAGAGAATATTAAGAGAGAGTATCAAAATCAGAAAATAGAGAGAAGAAATCCACGACAATTAAAGAGAAAGAGAGTTCACTGTAAGAATCAAGAAGGTTTTCAAACATCAACATTCTGCTAATCAAGGGTAAAACTCTTATTTTAAAGTTTTGGGTTGTGTTGCTATAATTTTCTAAAAACTGTTTTATGGTTCTGTAATTGAAGTCTTATGGCTGAATTTGAGGAAAGGGTGTTTATAACAGTTAGCAAGCATGCATAGTATAATATATGTTGTTTAGAAATGATTTTCAGTAATCAAATTTGTCAAAATCTGTTTTGAAAGGAAGAACATGAATTCGGTTATTGTGTTTTCAATATGATTGTGGTTAGTCTGTATTGTGTGCTGTTATAAGTATTAGTTCATGTAGTCAGTCTTGTATGTTTATCAAACTGTTAACAAGCATGAATATTGCATTATATGTGATTCATTGATTAAAATAGTCAAATATCTGTTTTTGAAATAAAGAACATGAGTTCTGTTTTAAACTGGTTTTCTGTGAGTAGTCACTGTATATGCTTACCAAGTTGTTAACAAAATGACTAAAAGAATCAGTTTTTGTCAAACTATTGCAAAATGAATTGCTTTTCAAAATCAGAAGTTCATTAAGTAATGTATCACTGGTCTTTAACTGAAACAATGAAAAATATACAGTCTGGTATGTTGCAGAAGAGTGTTTACACTACGATCGTAGAGCATACTCGACAGGCTATATGTGTTGCATGTCCAAGTCAGTCTCACTCATGCAGTTCGTCGAGTAACTCTCGGAGTCGTAGAGTACTTTCGGCAGCTCGTAGAGTGACTGTCTCGGAGTCGTAGAGTGCTCTCGACAGTTCGTCGAGTACTCGAGATCGTAGAGTGGATTCCACTCGACGATCGTCGATCAGACTTGACCAATCGTCGAGCAGTCCTGACCAACTTGAGAAATCGTGGAGCAACATAGCAGAATATGTTTTTGACAGTTCAGTTTGAATGTTTCAGTCCATAACATGTTTTTCTGTGATAATCGATTGTTAATTTATATGTGACATGTATATGTGATGTGTTGTTTAAAGAGCTGATTAGTGTGGTAATGATAAATAATAAATGTAGGATATTGGAAATCAAGTTTTAATTGTGTAGCTCACAAACAAGGCAAGTTTCCTATTCCTACTCAATTTTAATTCGAGCAGGTTGATAATTATTAAGCAAGTTTATATTCGTTAAACTTCAATTATTACATTGCTAGTTTCCTAAATTCAATCTTGTGTTATATTGCAAGTTTTGCGCTCGTTCTTTATTTGAGCATGGTCTTAAGTCTTATTTCATGTTGAGTAGGTTTCTAACCTTAGCTTATTGTTCAAGTAAGGTAGCAAAGTTTCCATAATGTCAATTATTGTGAACTTATCTTGAAATGATTCATCAATTGATTATCGTTGTTGTTGAACTTTGATATGGCTAGTTAAACCTTATTGATTCAACTAGTCCATAGTTGATGAGCGTTCTAAATTTTAGAACTACCTTTGAAGCTTATCCAAACCAAACTTCCTTTGGTGCGGTCTCTTATGTCAAACTGAGACGAACAACCCTATTATAGGGGATTTTATTACGCTTAGCGTTAAGATGTTTGTGCACATACATGGTACAAAGGGCTGATCCCCCTAAGTACGAGAAGGAAGGTCCATATAGTCTTACGACTGTTAAAGGTTGAAATTAGAAATACTTGATAACCTGGGACAAAGTTCATGGTCTTGTGACCCTCAGATGAAATCATGTTCTTATTGTTGATTCTCTAATCAAAAGTTGAATTCTAATATTCTTTATTCATTGAATAACTCTATAAGATTCCTATTGTTGTTATTATTATCTTGGTGGGCAATTGTTTGCTCACCCTTGCATAACCATTGCAGATAAATCAATAAGGATAGAAGAGCCGACCACTAGTAAGGGCTAGGGCAAGATGGACAAGTGTTGAAGACTTGTTAATATGTTTCTTTTATGATATTTAGAGTTTTGTAATAGTACTTGATATTTTATTTGTTTATTTCCGCATTTGATGTAATAAAGGTTAGACGACCTGGGAATTGTTCTTGAGACGTTGTAACCCTTTAATGGGAGATTTGTTTTTATCTATGTCATAAGTTTGGTTTATATCTTGTGATAATGGGTAGACAGTGTTTGGATCGTGAGCACCAAATTCCAAGGAGGGAATGAAGTACCCGAATTTGGGGGTGTCACAGGTAACCTTGGGGTTTAACGGCTTGATGCACGTGCTAAGTGCAATCGTATTCCCTACGAAACTGGGTTCGTTTATGTGTTGTTCCATATATGTTATTTTGTTTTGTTTTATATTTTGTTTTCGTTTTGAGTCGTTGTAGTATAGGTCATGTCTCTTGAGCATGATGTTAATTTGATTGGATTTTAATCGAGGATTGGGCATTGATTATTTGAGTTATAACTCGAAGAAAATTGATTAGCGTCGATTCGTCTGTGTGCTTAACTTACGGTTGGTTTATACATTACTTGTGATCCCTTTTTCTTCGAGCACATAACCATTTGTAATGAACTAGTTGTTTATTTTGTGGCGGTCTATATGACTACATGCTTATAAAGATAATCTTTTACTTTAAAACTCGTATATGCTTCACTCGAAACGACTTCTCATGTTTGATCTGTCTATGTTGTAGTAGTGTGAGATGGAGAGTAAAACGCACTCACATATATATAAAAAAATGAAAAAAAAAAGAAAAAGAAAAAGAAAAAGAAAAAGAAAGATGTTAATAAATATAATACATTACTTGACTAGTCGAGTTTTGTGGCCTTTGTTGCTCGAGTTAATAGGCTCTTAGGGGTGTCTTTACACCTAATGTCCTAAAGCCAACTGGTTTGGGAGTCATTAGCCAAACGCTCGTTAAATGGGTAACTCTGTAGAGCCTAATGGAACGAGACATTGCACATGTCAAGTTTAGTTTTTGTTATGACTTATCTGCTGGGACTAGTGTAGAGTGATGTATTATACGTGTTGTTTTAAGTTTTAGATTTCTTTGTTAAGGTAATTTGTCTACAAGAACCCCTCTGGGTGATGATTGGTTTGTTGTAAATGGTTCACACACACACACGGGGGTCAATAGTATAATATGTCTAATATGTGAGTTAAAATTCTAGACTTTGCAATGTTTTGAAATTTTCTTGTAATTATAACTAGAAATAATCCATGAGGTCAAATTTGGTTGTCTTATTAACTCTCTGCTCACGTTTATTGTTTTTGTTTGTATAGTTGGTATTGTTTTGCTTGAGGGCAAGTAAAGATTTAAGTTTGGGGGTACTTTAGTTATTTAATATTATATGTATGTTTAGAGTACTCCTGACCTTGATAATTTGTGATTCTTCAAGTAATTTCCTGTGATTTTTAATTAGTAGATTTTTTTTTTAATTTATTTTGATCTATTTATTTAGTTATTTTGCTTTATTTAGTTGGTCTTTGTTTTGCTTGAGGACAAGCAATTGTTTAAGTTTGGGGGTATTTGATGAGTGAGTTTTATACCTACGAATTAAATACATTTAAGCTTGATAATTTGTGAATCTTTAAGTGTTTTATGTGATTTTATGTCTTTTTATGTTATTGTATAATATGGTGTATTATATCATGTTTAAGTATTTTATGTATTCTATATCGTTTTGTATAATTTATTCGTAATTTATATGTTAAGTGTTTGTTTAGTTGTATGTGTTTTTGTATCACATTGTATAGGATGTGGTGTTATATTGCTTTTATGTCATTTTTGAAGCCCTAATTAATATAACTTCTTCTCCTCTTGGAGGAGACGACCATAGGCGATTTGGGAGTGCTTGGTGGTGCTTCTAAGGATGAGCTTGGTGGTTTTTCATCAATCGGATGCCTTGATTGAGGGAGTTTTATGTTTTCATTCTCTCTCTATTTTGTGTATTATATTGAATGATGAATTTTTGAAAAACAATCTTTATCTTTTGATATTGATGAACTTGGATGATTTGTAATCCATGGATGTAATGTCTATGTATTGTATTGAATCCAATGCATGTTTTGTTCATAATGATTGGTGTTTTACATGTTTAGCTTGAATGGTTAGTTTGTTCTTGTTGGATATTGTTTTCTCCGATTATGTTGGATTGACATAGAATCTTTGAATGCTTGGGAGCCCAATAGGTTGTGATAATCATTTTTCTCTTCTCTTTGGTTTTTGTTGCATATGTGTAGTTGTTTAGTATTGAACAAATTCATTGTGCACGCCAAGTGTTCGATGAAATGTCCAAGAGAAGCTTATTTTGTATTTCGCATATGTTTGTGCTTCGTTGCTTGGGTTTTTGTCTCTTGGATGGCCATAGGAGTTGCTTCATTATGTTTGTGCTTTATAATGCTTTGGTCGAGCGATTATTTAGTAACCTATATGAATTTGACAAAGGGATTATAGTGTTTAGACCCATATATGTTAACATGTGATTGTGTTATTCTACATAGATGGAATGCATGATTTGTGGCTAGGATAGACATATACCTAGCGCCATGTGCAACCAATTTGAGAACCTAGGCTTCATCATCCTTGTTTAGTGTTAATCCTCATAGAAATATAGCGGGTTTCTTAGACAGGATAGGCTTACGTGGCCTCGAAAGAGGTGTGTGAGTACTTACGAGTTCTCGGTTGACCATTCATCAGTTACGACCATGTGAATGGGTTTTCATATCTTGTGTTAATTATAATATCTGTTTGGCCTAAGTAATTTATGTGGTAACTTATACAAAATCGAACGATGAACTATAAGTTTGGACCTGAGTACAATGACACATGTTATGCTGTTTGATCTTAGGATGGAATGCATGATTTGTATGTAGGATAGAAATATACCTATGTGCCGCGTGTATCCAATTGGAGAATCTGTGCTTGAAATCCTTTTTAGGTTAAACTTTCATAGAGATGTAGTGAGTTTCCTGATTAGGATGTTCCTTCCCGTTTCTGTTGCCTTTGTGTCGGATTTGGGTGGATTTGTTTATATGTTTCGACAGAGACATTTAAATACTATAATGAATTCTCGGTTAATAATTCGTTGTGTCCGCATAATTGAAGAGAGAGTTAGGAGATTTAAATGAGCTATTGGGGGAAATTGCATTCTCAGATTCACATATCTTTATTGCTTTCTACTGTAGATGTTAATTTATGCATTTACTTTTCTATTACCAATATTGATAATCGTTTAAATGAGATCGACTTGAGCGAATCGGTGTTGGAAAACGTTGGAACTAATTCCTCGTGGGATCGACTTTTTCTTATCACTTTATTACTTGTTGACCGTGTATGCTTGCACGCTATTCATTCAAATGAATTCGATGTCGGAAACTATCTAGTAAAATAAAATATAAATAAAAGAGTTCCGATTTCGACCAACAAGTTTTTGGCGCTGTTGCCGGGGAATTAGTTTCTGATTGCTTTTCATTATTGATTTCAATTGAGTTGAACTTTGTTTAAACTTAAATTACTGTTTTACTTTTTGTTGGGACTCTTGATTGTGTTCGCGACATTTTCAAGGTTCGAAATAAGAAATAATGAAGTCGGGTTGTTGACTATAAAACAAGCGCTAACTGGGAGACAACCCAGGTTTACTTAATGTTTTGTTTAGTTTTGTTTTTCATACACAGGTCATATCTTAGCAAATCGCAGGAGCCGGTCGCGGAAGGCGACAGTTGACAAAATTAGCCCAATTTTTCAGGGAAGTCCCTTATTTTTAACTCTTTCATTGCTTATAGTGAGGACGTTGTCAATTCCGAGTTTGGGGGTCTTTGCGTTTTGTTTTGTTATGATTTGTGTATTTTTGTTTAGTTCGTTTTGTTTTAAGATTTTGTATTTAGTTTTATTATTTTTTGCTTTTAATTGTATTTCAGTTTTGAATTTTGTGGGTATATTCTCTGCAAACCCTCACGAGACAAAACTCGTCCTCTTGGGCAACCTCGGGGTTTAACGGCTTGTTGCACGTGCTAAGTGCAACCGTGTTTCCTACGAAAATGGATTTATTAATGTTATTTTTGTTTTGTTTTCGTCGGTTTATGTTTTTGTGTTTGTTTTATGTTCGTTTGTTTTTGTTTTTGTTTTCTTTTCGTGTGTTTTTTTTTTTTTTTGAGTCGTTGTAGTTTAGGTTTGAGTTTCTTGAGCGTTGAGTTAATTTGAATTGAACCATAATCGAGGATCAGGCAAGTGATTATTTGAGTTATAATTCATAGAAAATTGATTACTGTCGTTTCGTCTATGTGCTTGACTTACTGTTGATTTTTACATTACTTGTGATCCCTTTTTCTTTGAGCACATATCCATTTCTAATGAATTAATTATTTGCTTAGAGGTGGTGTATTTGACTGCATGCTTATTGAGATAATCTTTTACTTTAAAACTCGTATATGCATCACTCGAAACGATTTCTCATGTTTGATTTTTCTATAGCGTGAGATGGAGCGTAAGACGCACTCACATATTTAAAAAAAAGAAAAAAAAAACAAAACAAAACAAAGATGTTAATAAATATAATAAATTACTTGACTAGTCGAGTTTTGTGGCCTTTGTTGCTCGAGTTAATAGGCTCTTAGGGGTGTCTTTACACCTAATGCCCTAAAGCTAACTGGTTTGGGAGTCATTAGTCAAACGCTCGTTAAATGGGTAACTCTGTAGAGCCTAATGGAATGAGACATTGCACATGTCAAGATTAATTTTGTTTTAACTTATCTGCTGGGACTAGTATAGAGTGATGTATTATGCATGTTGTTTTAAGTTTTAGATTTCTTTGTTAAGGTAATTTGTCTACAAGAACACCTCTGGGTGATGATTAGTGTGTTGTAAATGGTTCACACACACACGGGGGTCATTAGTATAGTATGTCTAATATGTGAGTTAAAATTCTAGACTTTGCAATGTTTTGAAATTTTCTTGTAATTATAACTAGAAATAATCCATGAGGCCAAATTTGGTTGTCTTATTAACTCTCTGCTCACGTTTATTGTTTTTGTTTGTATAGTTGGTATTGTTTTACTTGAGGGCAAGCAAAGATTTAAGTTTGGGGGTACTTTGGTTATTTAATGTTATATGTATGTTTAGAGTACTCCTGACCTTGATAATTTGTGATTCTTCAAGTAATTTCCTGGGATTTTTAATTAGTAGATTTTTTTTTAATTTATTTTGATCTATTTATTTAGTTATTTTGCTTTATTTAGTGGGTCTTTGTTTTGCTGGAGGACAAGCAAATGTTTAAGTTTGGGGGTATTTGATGAGTGAGTTTTATACCTACGAATTAAATACATTTAAGCTTGATAATTTGTGGTTCTTTAAGTGTTTTATGTGATTTTATATGTGTTTTTCTGTTATTGTATAATATGGTGTATTATATTATTTTTAAGTATTTTATGTAATCTATGTCGTTTTTGTGTAATTCATTCGTATTATATATGTTAAGTGTTTGTTTAGTTATATGTGTTTTTATACCACATTGTATAGGATGTGGTGTTATATTGTTTTTATGTGTTTCTATTTCATTTTGTAGGAATTATAATAAGGGCTTGGTGGATCAAGGCTTGGAATTGTCCGGTTCGCATTTTCTGCACTCCGTTTACGCAGCAGTCACTTGAAGCTCAATTTGGGCCATGATCCAGTCATTATCTCTCAATTCATGCAACATGAAAGTTGTAGATATACTTCTCATCTTTCCAAAACATCTTAAATCAACTCAATCGGAGGTCGGCTGAGAGAGTTACGACCAAAACATTGAAGGAGGCTGCGGTAGTCAAAAAAGGAACATTTCTGGGAATTTTGTACTAGAGCCGCAGCGGTGGTACAAACCCAGATTTTAGCAGAAAGTTTGACCGCCGCGGCGGTGCACTGTTCATACGCGCAGATTTCAGTTTTTAAGTCATTTTTGAAGCCCTAATTAATATAACTTCTTCTCCTCTTGGAGGAGGCGACCATGGGTGATTTGGGAGTGCTTGGTGGTGCTTCTAAGGATGAGCTTAATTTACCTCACCAACATCGTGTACTTCCATGCCATGTTGTGGTTAGGCTCTTTGTTTTTTGACTCGCCACTGAAGTGCTCGCTACGATCACTTTCGTTGCCCAAAGTTTGAGCGTTGACTCCCATGATTTCTAGTTCATTTATATCCATCATTTCAACAAAACAATGTTGACTTTAATTAGTATATTTCTTTCACATAATATGTTTTATATAATTAAGATTTAAAATTTATTAATATCTTTTAATTATCTATTAGACTCTTCACAAATCCATTTAACTTTATCCATCTGATTATATCCTAAAGTACTTATTACTTTAGAGCTATAATCTATAGCTTTGATACAACCTGTGACCCCCCCCCCCCCCCCAAATCACTATACTTAATATAGCTGACTTGGTGATCACTATTAATGCTAAATCATTAGGTTTATAGATGATTTTCTTTATTCATAAACAAAGTTCTCATCTTAATTCCCAAAGATCTTTCATTATTTCATACCAAGTCCTTGTAATCGATGCAAAGGACTTAATACACAATCATAACATTTTTTTATCCTTAATATTTAGATATTCTATAACTTTACATGTTCCAACATCCACATCATTAAATAATTAGGACGGCTCTTGGGAACAAAAAATCTCGCGGTGAATGTTTGTATTTTCACCCGTGATAAATGTTTGCATCTTTATCTGTAACAAATGATTGTATCTTTGTCTGGTGCAAAATTCTCTTTCCGTACAGAACATTACCCAACTAGTTAAAACCCTCATTCAAAACATATTTGGTTATAGTGATATCTCATCATATCAATAATCCTACTTATCCGACATTCAGAATAGTAATAACGAGTTATACCTGGGTCCGAGGAACCTTAAAGATGGATTTGACCAATCAACATCGTTTAGTCCTGTCTCAGATGTGCAACACTCACAAGTTATTTACCGATCCTCATCCAGATAAATAGATCATTATTAATACTATATTAAGTTTTAACAATTCTAGGTTTAATCAAAGTAAAGACGTAATAAGAGAATGTGATACAACTTGATAATATTTATATAATATTCGGTTACATGTATGGAGCTTGTTCTTATTACAAAATTTCATTATGACTATAGTTAAGAACAATTAAGGAAAGCAGTAAACTAGTCTACGCATTTCTTCTTTCCTTTCTTCTTTGAGCCGGAGCTCTCGAATTTGTTTGCAAATTAGGTTTATTTGCAAGGGTGAGCTAAAATGCTCAGTAAATCTTAAACACATAGCATATAAGTGAACTCACACCGATATGGATTGTAAAGATTCATGGAATAATAATTCATATACAAAATGTTTTAACATAGCACGACTGAGTGGTGGTTAGACCTTGAACTGTTCTTTGTCTTTCAACTTAGAACCATTTACAGTGGATATAGAAAAGGGATCAACCTAACGACATCATATGTTATGCATAACATACCTTACACCGGACGGATCATGAACAGTAATACATATTCATCACAGTTTACTTCACATGTCAAGATCGCCCCAAGACAACTTGGTTTTATATAATAAAGCATGATTCGAATTATATCACGAATAAGCATTTCATTTTGCAAGTTATGCTGAAACAAGAAGCAATAACTCTTGTATCAAAGTTTAAAACACGTTGCATGTACAAAATATATAAATCACATAAAAAACAAGTAAACAAAGGTTAAAGATAGAAAACTTGCCTTAAAGCACAATTAGGGTTTCCCAGTAATCGTTTAAAGTGCCTATATTAAGGGTTACGCATACCCGAATGTTAGTTCATCAAATTTTCCTTCTTTATACGTGTTTTTATACCTAAACTACTCTATTTTCATTGGTGGAATTTTTAAGAAACTTGGCAAACTCAAAATCATTATTTTCAGTACTTTTTGGTGTTTCCACCCGAGAGCATGTTTAAAATTTTCAACTTTGACGTCCTTTTCGATAACTGCCATAACTTTGTTATACGAAAAACTTTTTGAAGTGGTTCTCGAGTCTAAATTGCTTAGTATTTCATGATCTACAACTTTTATTCATATTGTTAAGGAAGATACAGATTTTATGTTTTTAAAAAATGGCAAAAATAGACAGTAAGCATGTTTTGACCAATATTCTTAGGGCTAACCATGTGAAATATGGTACCGCTTGCTTTAACTCTTTAAGAAATCATGTTATAAGACTCAATAACACTTTATAACATAGAAATAATAAATCATAAAACTTCTTATAGAAAGATTCATGACATTTGCTCAAGAACACACGAAGAACACGAAGAATGAAAAATCGTACATGGCTACAACTTATGTTCTTGAGTTTTTGGATTTCATATTTAAAATAAATTGAGCATTATAACTGCTTACATAAGTGATTATGACACTTTATAATTGACAAAAATTGGTCATTATAACGGCTTGTATAATTGATTATAAGAATTTATAATAGCTGCTCAAGAACATACGAAGAACACGGAGAACGACAATCGTATAAGGCTATGACATACGTTCTTGAGCTTTAAACTATGAAATAAAATTCAACATTATAACTACTATAAAATGAAGAAAGGCTCAAGAACACGTGAAGAACACGGAGAATGACAATCGTACATGGCTACGACTCGTGTTCTTGAGCTTTTGAAAATTAAAGACGGAAAAAAAATCGAACTTAATAACAATAAGAGATTGTATATTTGGTGATTGCAAGCTTTAACTATTTCTTTGCAATTTCCATTTCTAAAATTATAACTAGGAGTAATAGATATAGAGAGTGTTTTTGCTATTGCTTTTCCTTTGGAAATGAATTGAGAAATGGGGAGTTAAGCTTGCTATTTATAGAACTTTCAAAGCTAGGGCATTAAGGTCATTAAGACATTACTTCTAGACTAAGTTAAAGCATATTTTTGGAATATTCATTTAGGGCTTACATCATCATTGCATCATTTCTTACATCACCCTAGCATATTCTCAGAATATTCTTTTAGGGCTTGCATCATCATTCCATCATCATTGCATCATTGCTTATATCATCCATACTTTTTATGTATTATTTTCGTATTATTTTCGTATTATACAGTCTAACTAAATCAGTTAGTCTTCTAGTTCATTTCTAACCAAGTTAGTTCATTTTCAATGAAATTAGTTCATTTTTAAGTCTTTTGGTTTAATTGGTCTTTATTAATTTAAAAGTCTAACATTACTGAGTTTTGTTCTGTATAAACACTATTCTGTGAAATGAAAAGTCCAAAAGACTTGGCACATTTTTTGATGAATAGTGTTTTTGTCAACTATTTCTCAAAAAATGGTTAGACGACCAAAAATTCAAAAAAAAATCGTTTTTTCCCTATTTCGTCCTATTCCCGACGCGTTTTTCAAAAAAAAACTTTTAACGGCTATAACGTGTTTTCAAAGTGTGGAAAAGATGAATCTTGAAACAGAATGTCATTTTGATGTACACATAGCTGTGTAATGCACAGTCGACTATGGCGATGATTTTTTTGGGCTACGGCGACGGTTCAACCATCGTCATAGACTAGAAATAGCTATGGCGACAATTGAACCGACACCGTAGGAAGGCAAACTTAAAGGGGTGGATGGAGGTTTATTAAAATTACCCTATTTTATATAATATTTTATATCCTTCCACCCCTCTAACAGGCGGAAAGATCCAAGAACTTACATGAGGATTTTCTTTTCATTTCAAACATGTTGTTTGAAAGTTAAATTACTTCTCAATTAATTAAAATGTGTGCTCATTTATAACTTATACAATCACGTGACTTAAAACCATGTATTTCCAAACCATTCAATAATAATACAATTTAGATAGAAGTAACATAATTTAAGATCCAAATCCATTCAATAAAAATACAAATTACAAGTAAAAAAACATGAACATTACATTTATTTTAATTTTGGTTCATGAATGCCTAACACTTTGTAGTGATTTCGCTTATCATGATTGGTTAAGAAACCACAAATTGCACACTTTTGATAAGACTTAGTACCACAATTCTTCCAATAGCACTCTTGAATCTGGATTAATTTTTGTACCATTTTGTTTGAGAAGTAATAAGTGGTAAATTAAAAGTTGTGATGCATGAACCTCTTCTTCTACTTCAACCTCTTCTTCTGTGTCAACTTCTTCTTCTTCTTCTTCTTCTTCTTCTTCATCTTCATCATCATCATCATCATCATCATTTTCCAAGTCTTGATTTCTATCTTCAAAAATATAGTCAACAACCTCATCAGGTACCTCGTTAATGTTAGCATCTCGGTTATAGGTATCAATAGGCTTTTTTCCTCTTGCACTCAATTTTAAGCACAGTTTTGTAACCTTGAACTGAACAACACCCTTGTAGACCCAAGTACAACTTAGAGTTTACATTTAACCAAATGAACTAATACGAAAAAGTCAAAAATAAATGAACGAGACCCGAGAAGGGCCTTCATGAGTCCCGAGACAGAAGGTTCATGAGGACAACTCATTTTAGGAATCGGTTGAGGGATTAAATTAGTGGCTAGAAGAATTGGATTATCTTGACATTATCCAGATAATCGGGGGTATTCTAGGAATTTTTTTATTACTAAGGGTATTTCTAAAAAAAATTCCAGAGACATGTGCCTGACACATGACCCATGTGCTAGGCAACCTTATAAACAGCCCTTCACTTCACAAGTGAATGGACTTTTGGGGGAGCTTTAGCCATTTGAAGGATTCTCTCTCTAGATGCAAGGGAACTTAAAGGATTCTTTGGAGGTGCGAATAACTTCGAATTAAGTTTTGGCTTGGGATACTTATAATTAACTACACCTGGACCCCCAAGCCTAACTTGGATTCACTCGAGATCCCTAAACACTTGACATGGCTCTTGGACACTAGTGACTACGCTAGGACCCTGAGAGTTCTGTCACGTTACTCAGGTAGTTGCTCGTCGGTTATTCTCCCCTTTCTAATCTGTTTAATTATCAATTATGTACTCTTCGCGTTTCTCGCCTCCACCATTACTACGAACCCTAACCCTAGCAAGGTACGAGATTTTCTTTCCTACAACCTTTTAACAACTAACTCGTTTAAATCAGTCACCAAATGATTATCTCATTGTTTAAGATTGTTCCAAATCAACAAGAATAGGGACAATAAACGGTGTTTTACCAAATAACTTATTGGTATCTGTTGTCGACCTCGTGACAATCATATTATCAGGAATTTGAAAAATACTTTTGAACATAAAATATCTCAAAATATGTCGACAAGCTTGACCAAAGTATGAAAAACATCTTACTATTACATGTTATCTCTGTTAGGGTTTCGACACAGTGAAAGCATCGGAATTTAAAAAAAATTCTGAAACCCTAAAATAGGATCCATGCGAAAACAGATTAATCAGAGGTTCAGAATTTGTTTTACCGATTATGTAAGCTTGAATGGAGACGCTGGTGAATTCTGAAGCAGCCTCGAATCCTCAACGCAATCCAACGATTGCGTCTCTACGGTATCCACACGAACGCTCCACGAATCGTCCCACGATCTGCAGCAAAAGGAACCGCGGTACTAGCCACCAATATCTGGATTTCTGAATTATTTTTTCTCTTTAGCCTCTTTCTGAAAGCGGCTAGGGTTTTAGTTTTTGTTCCTTACGTGATTAAGACTACTGATATATCATATATATAGTAGTTAATAGGAATTAACCAAAACCTAATTTAATTAGAAAAATAAAATCTGAATTTATATATATTATATCTTAATTAAGTCTAACTTAATTAATATATATATATATATATATATATATATATATATATATATATATATATATATATATATATATTATCCTATTAATTTAAATTCGTAATTTTAAATACTATCAATCATATTGACATATTTAAATACTTACAATTTAAATTAATTTCTTTTTTAAATACGTTCTAAGTGTGTAACCCTATATATTATTATTATGTTGGAATAATCTTAAAATCATATTATAAAATTATAAACAGTGAGCGGCATCTAGTAATACATCACTGCTACCCAAATAATAATAAGATCGGTGATTCGATGCAAACTTTTTGTGACCAATGTTTCAATGCAATTTAATCATTTTAACCTTGGCATCCTAGATTAAACTCGAGGCATGGAAAGTGTCATACTCTTCATAATTTAATCTGAGTTTTCTTGATCAATGAGTAGACTATATGAAAGAAATCAATATTTGGGCATGGTCATACATTTCATAGTCCTACTCAATCAAGAGGCCTATGGATATCACCCCTAATATATAGGAGGGTTAAATTCTATCTAGATCACTCATATTCCTCACACAATTCATGATGTACCCAATAATCACCTTTATTGTCCACCCTATTAAAGGTGACATTTGATGATATCAAAGTACATAAATTCTCGTGTAATAAAATATTGATCTCAAGTCGAAAGATCATTATATCATTGTCACTATGAGAATTTCTTTTGACACTTTGCATAATGTTCCACGTAGAATTCTCATGGTGGGTCAGTCTAATACATTGTTCTCTAACATGTACATATGCATTGACTCAAATATCTCATATATTTATGACCTATGAGATTTGGCCATCAGTCAATCCACATACTAGTCTCAATTCATCATTGTTGTCCCATTAACAATGATACTCGACTAGGGATATTTAAGAGCAATGATACTAATTGTAATTATATAATCTCATGTTCAAGTCATATACTTGAAGCTATATAATTCGTATCACTATTCTAAGGGCTTTTATTATGCTAACATTTATATAACGCAGTAAATGAAATCATAATAAAATAATTCATTTATTCAATCAAATGTAATATCAAAAATGTTAAGCAATTACATCAAATAATTAGCATCTAGGGCATTAACTCTAACAATCTCCCCTATCTGACGATCATTTACAACTGAAAAAATCTTCTATTGTCCTCACTTGCTTTTGTCCTATGCATGGAATAAGCTTTTATATCCAAACTCAAAAGCTCAATGATCTTTTGAATATTGTACTAAAGAGAAACCACAATCTGAATTTAAAAACATGTAGACATCTTCATCGATGTTACCTACCAAATAAAAGGTTTGTTTAGGAAGACCATCTAATTCTCCGGAAAAGATCAATTGAAACCCCTTGTCAAGTACCCAAGTTAGGCTTAGGCCATGCAAGCTAGCCTTCTTTTGTAACGCCCCCAAAATCCCTACACTCTCTACGGCGGACCTTGTGCGTTAAACTCCATTCATTTACCAACTTAACCAATGATCTCATAATCATATTGGTTGAATTAGTCTTATTTTAGACTATACATTAAAAAAAATTCGTAACTTTGGTCCTGGATCTTAACTTTATCTCGTTCTCATTATTTATACAAGTATCAATTTGTAGTCCATCCGTATAAATGGATAATACCATATATAACGGTTCAATTTTAACCTTAAGATTTAAATATTCTATAACTTTACATATTCCAATATTCACGACATTAAATCATTAGGATGGTTTTTGGGAACAGACAATCTCGCGGTGAATTTTTATATCTTCACCCGTGATAAATGTTTGCAGCTTTATCCATGACAAATGGTTGTATTTTTATCCGGTGCAAAATTCTCTTTGTCCGTACAGAACATACCCAACAAGTTAAAACCCTCACTCGAAACACATTTATTCGTAGTGATATCTCTTCATATCAATAATCCTACTTATCTGACATTCAGAATATTAATAACAAGTTATACCTTGGTCCGAGGAACCTAACGATAGATTTGACCAGTCAACATCGATTAGTCCTGTCTCTGATGTACAGTACTCACAAGTCATTTACTGATCCTCATCTAGATAAATAGATCATTGTAAATACTATGTTAAGTTTTAACAATTCTAAGTGGTAGCTGTCGTTAACACTCCAAAATTAATCCTTACTTTTAATCACAAACTCAGTATAATAGCAAGCAAGGGTCGAACCCACAAAGAATGATTAATTTATTTTTATGCAATGTAAACTAGATTTGGGAGTTTTGAACTAACTATAATTAACTAACAAAATAAATAAAAGTAAATTAATAAAAATAATTAATAAATTAAAGACTTCAATTATTCGGTTCAGTCTCACCCTTACAATTAATAGATCAACCAATCATAATATATTTTTATCCTTCCATGAAACTAATAACCCTAGGCAACAACAAGCTCTGCTACCCGAAACTTCCCTTAATTTTAATCTAACAAAACAAGTTCTTCATTAGATTCTAACCATTATACAACCTAGAACAAGCTCTCTAAGTTTAATATAATGGAAGCATTAATCATAAGAAAATTAGATTATTCTAAGCAACAATCTCATAAGCTCAGATTGTTTAACTTATATCATGATAACCATAGCAATAAACAAAAGCTTGACCACAATCCTCTATCACTATTCACTACCAACGATTAGGAATAATATCAATTACACGTAATATAATTCCTAAATCTAGCAATTGATAATAATTTGATCAACTCAACAGACCAAAATTAAATCAGATTATCATAAATAATTTCATATGAGGAAGAATAAATAATATTACTGAATTAATTTAACCATTAATTATAATCGGGTTTGAAATTCCCTAGAACTGAATAATAAAATTAGTTAAACATAATAAAAATAATGTACAAGAAAAACTTGAAAGAGAGAGCTCCTAATTATCTCTAATAATCTGATTATAATTATAAACTACTGAAAACATGATTCTCCTAATATATTTATAGAAATACAATAATAATCCTAAGCTAATGTGGAAAAGAAATTCAATTTGGAATCAAATTAAAGCAAAATCCCGAAATAATCCAATCTGCTACAATTTCCGCGTAGCCAAACAAAGCCTTAACGCGCTTTTTGAACGGGTCAATGCGCGTCCGCGTCAGCTGACGTCAGCCGCCCCTCCGCGCATTATGCGGCTTTTATTTTTTTCTTCTACTGCTTCGCCAAACGACATCGTCCCAGATGGCGCCCCCTTTTATGCGCGCGCATTGCGCGCGACCCAGTTTTCCTTTTATTTACGATTCTGCCACCGATCGTATTTTCGGTTTAATTACAATTTTGCCATCAGCGCTGGTTATTTACCAAAAGGCCATCAGATTTTTTGCAGAATTTAGAAATTTGCCCCCAAGCTTATTTTTCCTACAAAATAAAATATAAAATAAAAATAATATAAAAATACTAAAAATAATAAAAAAACATAAAATTACATAAATTATATAAAATGACCTAAAACACTAAAAATACTTAAAAACTCACAATTAATTAAGCCTAAAAATACCTAATAAATAGGAATAAAATCTTACTTATCAAATACCCCCACACTTAAATCTTTGTTTGTCCTCAAGCAAAACAAGAATAAAAACTATAAAAAAAATTAAACTAATAACCAAACAACTTACTTGAACAACTAATCAATATGAATCCAACATTAGCCTCAAAGATTTTTAAAATAATAACTCAAAGAAAATTTCAAAATCATGCAAAATCCAAAAATTTAACATATTTATTAATCTTACTTACTCAAGACCTTTCGTGTGTGTGTAAATCCAAATGTATCAAACTAGCAAAAAAACTTAGATCCGCTCACATAATTAAATGTCTCATAAAAGATATCAAAAATGGTTAGTTTAACAATAAAACTCTATAGTCTTACTTTTCACAGTACTTTCCACTAATATAGACAAATATAACTAAAAGATCAAAAAGATTTTTAATCTTGATAAACTCACTAGGATTATTAATATCAATTTTTTTCAAGTACTTTCTTTCTTTTTTGTTTCTTCTTCTTTTAAATGGGTGCATTTTATGCTACATCCCATTCTTTTTCTTTTCTTTCTCTTTAGTGAGTGCATTTTATGCTCCATCTCACTGTTCATGTGTTTATGAGTTAGTGTGTTTTACGCTTCATCTCAACCCACCACAAGAACTCTTTTTTTTCTCAATTTAACAATCCTGGGAAAATTATCTAAATCATCTCTCCCAAAAATATATTTTACCTTTTATTTCACTTCAAATAATGATCAAATAAGATATAGAGCTCAAAAATATCTTTCATAAACATTTAACCATATAAACTTTCTCTAAATTAAAACTAGCTAAAAGAAATGAATATAAGTGCATAAAAATTAAAGGGATCTCAAATAAAGTAATAATCAATAAATAGTCAAAAATTCAAATTTACCAAAAATTCATCCCTTTTTCAAAAGTTATTAAATAAAAAACAAAATTTTATCATTGACTAAAAATTAAAATTCAATTAACTCATTGCTCAAGTGACACATCCTAAATATAAAAAAAAATTTAACTAATTACCCATTTTCGTAGGAAACACGGTTACACTTAGCATGTGCAATAAGCCTTTAAACCCCAAGGTTACCCCAAGTGGACGAGTTTTGTCTCGTGAGGGTTCGCAGTGAATTTACCCATAAAATTTCAAAATTAAAATTTTTTAAAATTCCCTAAAAATAAAAATAAAATAAAATAATTTTTAAAAATAAAATAATTTTTTTCAAATTTCCTAAAAATAAAACAAAATCCTAAATCCCTTCCCCCATACTTAAAATTTACATTGTCCCCAATGTAAATTATAAATAAAAGAAACAGACACAAATAACTATAAAAAGAAAAAGGAAAAGAAAATGCAAATCGGAGTTTTTAGGTTGCCTCCCAAGCTGTTGGTTTGCAAAAATTATGGCATACATATAATCAAATTATATAAGCGCAACGGAAGCAAAAAATCAGATTTTAAAATTTTTAGTACAAACCAATAACCCGGATCTTTCTTATGCGACTATTATTAATTGAGGAAGGATAAAAGAATTTATACCTTTGGAGAACCAAGCTTCCACGGGTACAAGTTCATCTCCCTTTGATCCTTCACGTTCTTCTTCAAATTCACCGATTAGATTCCACGGATCAATGTTAGCTCCCCAAGTGTTGAGCCTCTAGAGGTGATCCACCAAGAGATCTATGAATTAAATAATTGGATCTTGGTTTCTCCAAACCATGGGTGGCTAGCCTTAATTCTCTCTCTCTCTCTAACTCTTAGATCTAGAGAATTATGGAGTACTCTCTCTAATCTATGAAAGAGTGTGTAACCTTGATCTATGATAAGACTCCTCTTATTTATAGATCTAGTCAACCCTCCTAAACTATTTAGGATTAGGGTTTTAATTAAATTCCCAATTTAATTAGGAACTAAATTAATTAATTATAATTCCTAAACTATTTAGGAACTTAATTATTTAATAATGAGAGTACTTCTTATTAATTAATTACTAAACCATTTAGTAACTTAATTAATTATTATAATTATAATTCCTAAACTATTTAGGAACTTAATTATTTACTAATAATAATATTACTACTTATTAATTAATTACTAAACCATTTAGTAACTTAATTAATTATTATAATTATAATTCCTAAACTATTTAGGAACTTAATTATTTAATAATAATATTACTATTTATTAATTAATTCCTAAACCATTTAGGAACTAAATAATAATACTAGTAATAATACTAATAATAATAATAATAATAATAAGACTCCTCTTATTAATTTATAATTAGTATTTCTAAAATACTAAATTATAAATATTAAGCTATTTAATTTATTCTATCACCATAGTATAAATTAAATATACTTAATTTATTATTACAATTATGTCATCCACTTCTAAAATAAATATTACTCTTTTGCGGTGTGACCCTTTAGGTTCTTCATATTAAACCGGTTGTATAATAAATAAATTAGAACAATTCTAATTCATTTATTACGAATTAACTCTTTAATTCAGAATAAATAATTATTCCACAATAAGGGTAAGCCCCCTTAGCGATTAGTCGACTTTCCAGATAATATAGATTTCAACATTTAATCGTAAAAGAACATTTCAGCAAATAGTTACTGTACAATTCAATCCTTCTACCATACAATGTCCCAATCAAATATAAGACACAGAATTTCTGTCAAGTCTTATTTATTTGATTATATGCATTTCAATTCACAAATACACAACTCTAGTTAATGTAAATTAGAAACTCCTTTCTAATTTCATTCAACCCTGACCAGGGATTTCTGAGTTGTCACTTATTGAATCGCATAGGACATTCTCTCCCTTTACTGGAAGTGGTAGATCCTTTGTTAATCATTCACCTATCTCCACGTGTACCTTATTATACCCAAGCATATCCTTTGATATACCAATAGGTCTTCAGGAAAATGTCAAAGTACAACTTAGTACACACAAGATACTATGATGATCTCAAGTCCAAGGATCACTTGTACGACTATCACATAAGGAACTCCTATTGACAGACGAGTAAAACTCCATTAGGTGTTCCTTGAGCGAGTCACGTTCAGTGAACTTATTCTCTAATAAGTACCTACATACTTGCTTTAGTGTCTCTACACAAATGATTATGAGATCAATCATCCTCTTCATAAGAGCAAGCATAGTATGTACCAATCTATCCGGATCTACTAATCCCCTTTTTAGTGATCCAACGATTAGGAACAATTTTAGTTTTGAGCTATCTTGAATTTAGATCTCATTAGCATGATCCTCATCATGGTTCTAAAAGCATTGCTCAAAAACTATGGGTTTATCCATTTGATTAATTCAAGTAATTAACCATGAATAAAGAAATACATTGATACTTTTATTAATAAATGAACAAGATTACAAAGTATATGCTTATCACATCAAATGTGATTGGCTTGAGGGCATACTACTTTCACAAGCAGTGCCTTTATTTATTGTCATTGGCTCGACAGCAAGCCAAAGTACTACGTCACTTCAACTTCATGAATTTTGAGTACCCCATCAATCACGTTATCCTTCATAGGTAGATTCAATCTCGCTTGTACGTGACATGAACGTTTTACTCCCTCTTTAACGAATAGGTATTTAAGATGATTGGGGATAGTCTTTATATGCGAAATGGGATCCTGCAAAACAAAAGATAGAAAATTTTCGTGAGTAGCATGTAATGGAATGGAAATAATTGCTTGACTATCTAAAATCATTGGCAAAGAATTGAATACAACTTCAGCGTCCTTCAAATCTTGTTTCAGCTCAATTTCTTCTTCTTCTTCTAACTTCAAACTGTTTATACTTGCATCATCTAAATTCTCTTTATCTATTTCCTCCACCTTAGGCATGTTATCAGCACAAAAAACATCATTGTCTACATGAATATTATCCGTTTCTGCGCTGATGTTGTCTGCTTCCTCTTGCATCGGCGATTGAAGAAATGACCTTTGAGAATCTAATTAACCAATTGTAGTAGCAAGCTGACTCATTTGATTCTCCAAATTATATATGGAAGTTTTTGTCTCTTGTTGGAATTGTTGTGCTTGAGTCATGAAAGCTTTAAACATATCTTCTAAAGATATGTCAGAACTAAACGATTGGTCATGTTGTTGTGGGGGATATGGTTGTATGTACTGTGGATTATTTTGGAAAGTTTTGGTTTGCATGCCAATTCACTGGTGAATTCTCATAGCTAAAATTATGATGATCCCTCCATCCAGAATTATACGTGTTTGAATGGGGACCATATCTCCTTTCTAATTGTCCAAGAAAACCACCAGCTGCATTGACTTGTTCATATGACTCCTCTCGAAGCATTTGGCACATATCAGTTGGGTGTCCTATTACCGCACAAATCCTACACGTACCTACAACCATTTAATAAATAAAAGAAGTTAGACTATCAGTTTGTTGCTCATGAGAAGAAATATTTACCTCATTAACATAATCAAGCATGTCTTCTATCCTTAACCTGCAAAACTCAATTAAACTATGAAAAACAATAAAAATAAAATCTAAGAAAAATTACTAAATTAAAATAAAGTTTACAAAAACACAAAAATAAATTAAAATCACTCCCCAGCAACGGCGCCAAAATTTGGTAACTGTCATTAACACTCTAAAATTAATCATTACTTTTAATCACAAACTCAGTATAATAGCAAGCAAGGGTCGAACCCATAGAGAATGATTAATTTATTTTTATGCAATGTAAACTAGATTTGGGGGTTTTGAACTAACTGTAATTAACTAAATAAATAAAGGTAAATTAATAAAAATAATTAATAAATTAATAAATTAAAGACTTCAGTTCTTCGGTTCAGTCTCATCCTTACAATTAATAGATCAACCAATCATAATATATTTTTAACCTTTCATGAAACTAATAAACCCTAGGCAACAACAAACTCTGCTACCCGAAACTTCCCTTAATTTTAATCTAACAAAACAAGTTCTTCATTAGATTCTAACCATTATACAACCTAGAACAAGCTCTCTAAGTTTAATATAATGGAAGCATTAATCATAAGAAAATTAGATTATTCTAAGCAACAATCTCATAAGCTCAGATTGTTTAACTTATATCATGATAACCATAGCAATAAACAAAAGCTTGACCACAATCCTCTATCACTATTCACTACCAACGATTAGGAATAATATCAATTATACGTAATATAATTCCTAAATCTAGCAATTGATAATAATTTGATCAACTCAACAGACCAAAATTAAATCAGATTATCATAAATAATTTCATATGAGGAAGAATAAATATTATTACTGAATTAATTTAACCATTAATTATAATCGGGTTTGAAATTCCTTAGAACTGAATAATAAAATTAGTCAAACATAATGAAAATAATGTACAAGAAAAACCTGAAAGAGAAAGCTCCTAATTATCTCTAATAATCTGATTCTAATTATAAACTACTGAAAACATGAGTCTCCTAATATATTTATAGAAATACAATAATAATCCTAAGCTAATGTGGAAAAGAAATTCAATTTGGAATCAAATTAAAGCAAAATTCCGAAATAATCCAATCTGCTACAATTTCCGCGTAGCCAAACAAAGCCTTAACGCGCTTTTTGACCGGGTCAACGCGCGTCCGCGTTGACCGACGTCAACCGCCCCTTCGCGCATTGCGCGGCTTTTATTTTTTTATTCTACTGCTTCGCCAAACGACGTCCTCCCAGATGGTGCCCCCTTTTATGGGCGCACATTGCGCGCGGCCCAGTTTTCCTCTTATTTACGATTCTGCCACCGGTCGCATTTTTGGTTTAATTACGATTTTGCCATTAGCGCTGGTTATTTACAAAAAAACCTAAGCTAATGTGGAAAAAAAATCCAATTTGGAATCAAATTAAAGCAAAATCCCGAAATAATCCAATCAGCTGCAATTTCCGCGTAGCCAAACAAAGCCTTATCGCGCTTTTTGACCGGGTCAACGCGCGTCCGCGTCAGCTGACGTTAGCCACCCCTCCGCGCATTACGCGGCTTTTATTTTTTTCTTCTACTGCTTCGCCAAACGACGTCGTCCCAGATGGCGCCCCCTTTTATGCACGCACATTGCGCGCAACCCAGTTTTCCTTTTATTTACGATTCTGCCACCGGTCGCATTTTCGGTTTAATTACAATTTTGCCATCAGCGTTGATTATTTACTAAAAGGCCATCAGATTTTTGCAGAATTTACAGATTTGCCCCCAAGCTTATTTTTTCTACAAAATAAAATATAAAATAAAATAAAAATAAAAATAAATAATATAAAAATACTAAAAATAATAAAAACACATAAAATTACATAAATTATATAAAATGACCTAAAACACTAAAAATACTTAAAAACTTACAATTAATAAAAATACCTAATAAATAGGAATAAAATACTACTTATCACTAAGTTATATCAAAATAAAGACATAACAACATTCTAATGATAATAATTTATATCATTCATTTAATATTTGGTTACATAATTTTCCTATTCATATTACAACAGTCATTATGACTTTATACAAATGCAAGTAATAAAGCATGAAAATCTAATCTACACTTCATCTTTATGTTCATGATTTTCTTAGCACTCTTCATTAACTGTAAATAAAGTTTTATACGCAAGAATGAGCATGACGGCTCAGCAAGTCTAACATATAGCATATACACAGTTTACTGCACTTTAAACCTTTTTGGACTAGTAAGGATGACCCCAGCCCCACTAGTATCTGCATTAGACAACCCATCCTTGTACAGAGTCCAAGTTGATGATGGAGCCTGTTGCCCCCAGTTATAACCTCAAATGCTACAGCTGATACTCCTTTTGGATCTTTTACAGGAAAGGTGCACTCAACCATAAAATATGTTAATGCTTTTGACGGTCTTCCGAGGCCAATAGTCTAGAATATATGAAATTAGGGATAACCCGTGCCTGAAGGCACGATGCAACTAATATAACAGTTGAGTATTGTATCCAATATTTTTAGATTAAAAAATCTAAAACTATTATGGACTCTCTGTTTCATAATAGAACTGAGAGTCCAACTATTAATACAAAAAGATTGATACTCAATCCAATCATAGTTTCTTTTTTAGGCAAACATTAGTGTGCTACTCATTCTTAACTTAATATAGTGTTTTCGGGTATCCTACACACATTTTCTTTATTGACAAAAACGGAATGAGAAGTTTGGCAGCATTTATTTGCCTCCAATATCTCTAACCATCAATCAATATGATTCATGAACAGTATTTTCTGTGAAAAAAGGATAGTACTGTAAGTCATTTGGTGGGATCCAATGAGAAAAAAAAAATGTAAAAATTCAAAAGAAAGATTTTTACATGTATACCCAAAAGTATAAAATGAGTCATCTAAGTCCAAACAAAAAAGTATTGTCATAACACCAACTAAATCGCATCACCATAATATTTTTTTTTCTCTATATTTTTTCTTGAAATTGGATAAAAGATTCACATACCATGAGTCAGAGCCTACTACAATAGTTGCTCTCGATATAGCCTACAAAAATACCAAAGAAATGACACATAATTGTTCGTGCCTGAAGGCACAATGTAGATTAAAATTTCAAAAATACTCTATTACCTAAAGACTCTTTGCAACCTAAAATAACTTACAAATCAATTAGAATAAATCTAAACCGTCCCTGTGATTTCCCGCCCAAATCAATTTACATGTGAAAACATAATGACCGGAATACCCGAAAAACAAAAAAATGGCGTCAATACTATAAAGGTGACCCATGTTGTTTAGTGCAATTTTTATTATTATTATTATTATTGTTGTTGTTGTTGTTGTTGTTGTTATTATTATTACTATTATTATAATTATTATTATTATTATTATTACTATTAGTAGTAGTAGTAGTAGTAGTAGTAGTAGTAGTAGTAGTAGTAGTAGTAGTAGTAGTAGTAGTAGTAGTAGTATTCTTATTATTCTTATTCTTCTTATTCTTCTTATTCTTCTTATTATTATTCTTATTCTTCTTATTCTTATTATTGTTGTTGTTGTTGTTGTTGTTATTGTTGTTATTGTTATTTTTATTACCGTTAGATGTTGAAGCCCCAAATAATTTTAGATCATTGGATGTTGAAGCATAAATTGATTTGAAGCCGTTAGATATTGAAGTTTTGGACTTTGAGCCGCTCTATTTTATATTATAGATATCCCGGATATTTCACAATATTTTTATATAAGATCTTAGATGATGAAATAAATATTGAAATTAAAACCTAGATTTGAAGAAGTAAAAGGTGTAGAAAATGAGTAAATATTTTACCTTAATCTTTGTGTTAAGATTTAAATGTAAGTAAATGTAGGTTTTTAAATTTTAAAACCTAGAATTTGATTATTATGTATACTTTGAGGTATATTAATAATAATGTAATATAATGTCTTAAAGGTTTGATAAATTTATTTGACTAAAAGAGATTATGTAAGAAGTTTTTTATATGATGTATGTAGAAATTTTAATAAGGAAATAAATTTTAATTAGAGAGATATTTTTAAATTAACATAAATGTGTATATGTATAAATACATATATATTTAGAGGTGTGCTAATTATATTTTAGCCAAATGTGATAAATAATTAGCTGACTTAATCATAAAAAAAATACTGTAAAGTTTAATCTATTAATTAAACAAGCTTATGAAAAGTTAAACCTTGAATGATAATTAAGATAGCCCAAATTAATAAATTGGGAATAGATAAACTAGGTATTATGGTGGCAATTAAACTTAAACCCAACCTAATAGCCGAGTGTTAGAAATTAAATAATTGTCCACAATGGATTAAGATTATGGCGAGACAAATTAATATATATGGCAAGCTATATGAATATAGTGAATAAGCCTAAATATTTAAAAATTGTAAGACTTATATGTAAGGCCAAGTTAGTAATGTGGTAGTCTAAAATTAAGAATGAACCCTGTGTGGTTGTGATTACGTGGAATAACAGTATGAAGAGAATGAGGTAATTTATACTTGATAACACGAGTATACTTATATATATGAAGGCAATGAAACAAATCAAAATGTCAAGAAATGACCCAAACTGGTCAACTAGTCAAAGTTTGAGTAAAGGAAATGAAAGAGAATTAAGGAAACTCAATTTGGAGTTTGGAAGAGAATTTGGAGACGCGGACTTCACCGCTGAGTTTAAAATGTCGAATTTAAAAAAAAGATATAGTAAACACAATTTGGGGTCGGGGTTGACTTTTGATCAAAGTCAACCGTTTGACTTGTAAAGGTGAAAAGTTAAAATTTGAGTTTGAAATTTTTTTTTAAGAAACGAACTTCATCGTTGCGAAGGAAGGTCGAATTTAGTAAGTACGGACTGTAAATACGATAGGTGTTCCGATTGACTTTTTGGTCAAAGTTAACCGTTTGACTTTTTAGGGTAAAATGTCAAACTTGAAGTTCAAAAGTGAATTTGAAAAAACGGATGTCTCCATGATGACGGGAACGTCCGAATTAGTAGGAAACGACTGTAATATTAAAAATTTGATTTTAGGGTCAAAAAGTCAAAGAGCAGGTCAGATAATTAAAAGTGAGACCCAAAAGAGAAATTAACTTTACAGATTTTAGTGGGGTCGGCTAATTCTTAGATTTTTAAATGGGTGGAGAATAAATTTGAGCCACTCATTACTTATCTTATCCTAATGTAATCCCATTTTCAACCCATCAAAACTCATCTCTTATCTTATCTCTATTTTGGTTATATTATTTAATTTTGACCAACACCCACTTCATTCTAGCAAAATAAATCAGCAACATAGAGAAAGAGAGAGAGAGAGAGAGCTCACGATAAATCACTTCTTTATGAATTTCATATATTCAACTCTTATAGCTTAAACTCCATATGAGTTTATTCTTTCACTGCTTTCAGTATAGTCTCACGATTATAGCCTAAGGTACTGCTCCCTAAGAACTATAACTTATCAACTTTGATACCAACTGTAACGACCCCGAAATTTACATAAACTTATCCTTAATTTCGATTCGTTAATAAACCTTTAATCACCTTATTTAATCTATTAATTGACTTTATAACATCAATAACCAAATTTTTTGATATAAATATTTTTTCCCATCATTCTATTAAAATATTTTGGCATTTAAAACCTTTACATCTCGATTATAGTCCCTGGATCGCAATCTTTACTCTTTTTTCCTGTCAATCTCAGTTATTATCTGGTTTGACTCATCACCCCAATTGTAAACGTATGATAGTGTTAGTTCTCAGAGGCACACAAATGATCTAGAATGGGGGGTTGAATAGATCACTTAGAAACTTTTTACTTTAAGAGTTCATTACCAAGTAATTTATTGGATCAAGATTTGTTTGCACAGCGGAATATTAGTTTGAAAAACACCCCTTAAAGTTTTGTAAAACTTCTCCGTTGAGTTTAAGATTAAGTTGAAGAAAGTCACTTGTTAAGTAAACTAATTCACAGTCAAATGTATATATATATATAAGACAAAATGTAAATGACTGAAAGTAAATGACACCAGAGAGTTTAAAGTGGTTCGGAGACTGAATAACTCCTACTCCACTCTTCTACTACAATGAGTAGGAAATCCACTAAGAATGGTTCATACGGAACCCTTCAAGCTCATTAGCCTGGAAACTCTGGTTCACTAAGAACCCTTCAAGCTCATTAGCCTGGAAACTCTGGTTCACTAAGAACCCTTCAAACCCAGCAGGTTTGGTTAGTTTAGTCACAAAGACAAGGACATTACTGCCCTCTTCAAGTCCAGCAGACTTGGCTCTTTTAGTCACTATGACAAGGACAACTGCCCTCTTCAAGTCCAACAGACTTGGTTCCCTGATTGTTTGAAAGAGGTTGGAGTTGTGCTGCTAAGTAGAACATTTGTTCTTCTTCATCTTTAGGTGCTTAGCAGCAGCTTGTGATCAATCTTTGAATGCTGCTGATATTTTCTGTTGTTGTTCTTCTTCCTTCTGTATTCAGCAACTACTCATGATCACCCATTTTGATGCTAGGCTTTTGCACTTTAGCTCCTTTGATACTTGATAACTTCTCGAGATGAACTCCTGAAATGACTGTGATGCTTCTTCCTTTTGGTACTCAGTTGCTACAATGTATGTATCAAGTTGGCGTTTAAGCTTCTCTCTTTAATGTGCCTAGCAGCTCTTAACACTTCTCTTGTAATAGAGTTATTTATCTCTATGTCTCTCTCAATTCAGTGTTAGTGTTCTGATGGATCGTAGAGTCCTTCAGCATATTCATTTTCTATTTTACTCTACGATCGGTTGTTGTTTATCATCATCTCTCTCATATGTTTTTCAACTCCAACAACCACTTTTATGTTCATCCTGTAAACCTTTATATCTCTGAGCATATATTACCGTTGAATGAAATCCCGTTGGTTTCATTTGGCTTTGTGCAGATCCTAAATATCTTCAATGTTGACTTTCTTGCTGCTTGTGTCAGTGCTTTTCCTTTTTCTGACATGCTTTGATATATTGACCTGTAGCTCAGCTTTCTCTGAATTTATAGCCGTTGCACTCCCAGAGTTGTTTAGTCTTGGATTATTATTTCCTTTGTTTATTAATCTCCTGATACATCATTAAATACCTTCCTTGACTTTTAGAACCAACTGTTTTGATGTATTCGGAGATGTCCCATTGGTCTGACCTTATTCACCATCTTCCTGAGCAGTGGGTCCTGACTTATAGTCGTTTAGGCACAAGGTCTTCTGTGGCTCTGACATGCATCTAATCTCTCAAGAGCACTTACTCTTCCTTGTATCTTGGTGAGGAGTATTCTCTTTTCTCTCATACATATTGCAGTTATGATTCTTTGCTGTTTATGGTTATCGTATAGTGACTGTCTGCTCATCTGGACTCTACGAATTCATCTCTACTTGTTATTTGAAGTATGTCGTGTAAATGGTGGAGATGAAGCGTACTTCTCTTTTACTCTGCGATCTTGCTTTTGAACAGATCGTAGAGTTTGTCTGCAGTGCTTCTTAGTGAAATCGTTGAGTTGTAGTCTTTGTTGCTTCATCCTTTAATTCTACTCAACGATTGTTCCATGTGTAAAGCAATCTTCTGTATTGCCTTGTCATTCTGTTCCACTCTACGAATTCTTCTATCTGTGCAAAATTCGGTTGTATGTGAGCTCTTCAAGTATTACTCTACGATCTTACTAGAGCGTGTATATCGTAGAGTATATCTCTTCTTTGGTTCAGCGTTATCTGCAGGCTCGCTTGACTGTCTGTTCGACGATCGTAGAGTTCAGCTCTACGATTTGTACTTGAACAGTTCTTAACTTTACTTGTATATCCTGTAGACTTCTTGCACATCTGACTCTCTTTGATGATCGTAGAGTTATCCTGGTAAGGAGTCGTAGAGTTAACTCTACGATCTATACAGAAACGTTGAGTCTTCTTTGAAAGAAATCGTAGTGTCCGTTCTACGATCGTATAAACTGATCAACCTAACAGATTTGATCTTTTCTAACTAAGTCTTTTCTAACTAAGTCCTTTCTTACATTATTACATCATTACATATTGAAAGGACTTTTACAGACTCTGACATACACAAATACATCAATGATTCATTCTTATGCTACTTTGCTTATATCATACATCTTTTATGCAGAGTGACTTCTATTGAAAGATCAACCTAACATTTCTGATCTTTAAAATCTAAGTCCTTTGTACACATATATCTAAAAAAGAACTTTACAACATTTTAATCAGATAACTTTCATTCTCTTTAATAAGCAGCAGATAGTTTATAACAAGATCATATTTGTGTTATACAAGTGTGTGCACATCACAGTATTTAAGATAGGTAATATATATCATACACCCACAACAATGTAAGCACATAATTAGATTAACATATAATCACTTCGTCAAATAACCTCATAAACACTTTTAGACAAGCTGTGCACATAAACAAGTAAGCACATAATTACATTTAGAACATCTACGCACTTTTTCATAAACACATTATATATCAACCATGACAATCAATCATGTAGGCACATAAACACTTTCAGAGTATCTAAGCACATAATCAATTAAGCACATAAGCACATTAACACATATAATCAATCATGTAAGCACATAAACACTTTCAGAGTATCTAAGCACATAATCAATTAAGCACATAAGCACATTAACACACATAATCAATCATGTAAGCACATAAACCACAGTCCTGTTTGCACAACAGACATCATCATCAAATCAAACAACCTTCAACAGATAGTTCAAAATTTATAATTTAATATTACTTCGGACTTCAGTTGTTATCTGCTTAGAACTTTTGGCATAATTCAATCAATACCATAATTATACACCTGTATAATCAATATGCTTAAGTAATCCTTTAACAGTCCAATCAGGACTCATAACACCGTTGACATATTAATAATTACCATAAGCCTTAATAATTTCAACCACAACGAATCATTATATCATAAATCTAAAATAATTACATTATAATCTCAGTCGATGTTGTAACATAACTCTATTATATCCCGATACTCTACGATTCTCATTTTCATTTGCAAAATATTAATATTGGGCAAGGATGAGTATAACGGCTCAGCAAGTTCAACAGTTTACACATTCCATGCTTCATGTAGCATATAACAATTAGCATGTTATGCGTGTGTCATGTTTAACGTGTTGTATAACTATTTCTACAAATCATCTTATATATACCGTATTCATTACGATTTAACGGCTTTACATATCAAACATTGAACATCTTCAGAGGCACTCACATAACTGCACCAAGTGCACACATTGATCAAATTATCAAGTAGTCACATAACATGTAATTTCATATACATTTGATCAATTTAATCATATATCAACAAATAAGCAAGTAGCAACAAATACTGAAGAACTTGCCTCGGTCTGTAGTTCACCAATTAATATAACTCGACCAAAATCGTCATCGTACAACCTATATTTAATATATTAATTAAATATAGTCAATTATAAATCCAACACGTTAGTTTAGTTTAATAACATAACCGTATATGTCTCTTAACATGTCGGACATAACCTGACATGTCCGTTCGCCCGTACTTATTTTCTGGTAATCTATCACAATTCTTACATTAATGAATTAATATCTAAAAGAGTTACATATTAATCCAACCTCACACTAGTCCAATCATCATCTTAAAGTCTCTAGAATATCATTCAAGACTTTTCGACCAATTTTCAAAATTTCTGGATTGTCCGACAAATTTATGTTATTATTTATATATATAAAATTTGGACTCCTTTAACCCCGAATTTGGTCCGTTAAAAGTAACCACAATCCTGAGTTTAAACTAATTATATTAAACTCATAAACAATAAGTTAATACAATTATTACTACAATCTAGGTATTAAACCTTAAATGAATACAAACGGTACGTTTGAATACAACCTTCAACTATATTCCATTCCAGAATCGCAATCTTTAAACATGCTATTACAACTTTGAGATCATATGTATAGTGACTCAATTACCCCATCTATTATCCTCATACATAAAGGACAACCTCTGCAAACGATCTTAAATAATCTATACATGTTCTTTCAACATTTAGGTTTGCTATTCTGTAGCACATTAAAACATTACCTAATCGCAAATATTACACAAAGAAGGTAATTTAATCTATCGCAAGTTTTACTATAAAAACACTTACGCTTCAATCTTGATGACTCGTTAGTCAATCTTCATCTACCTCTACCAGAGTAGTCCGCTTTCCCAAGCTGCTCCGTAATGTTTTATTTTAAGCAAGAGTGAGCACGACGGCTCAACAAGCCTAACAATTTCACATAACACATAAACATATTTCATCATGCTTCATGCATCTCATGCTTTACAATGACTACATATCTCATACATATCATGCTTTGTATTTACTTTATGATTCATGTTATTCATGCATGTCATTTACAATTTCATACAGTTCAATATATATAGAACAATCAACTTAATCATCTACTGTATATCAACAGTTTATTTCAACTTGTATCACAAAAGTGCATTACCACATTATTGCACATAATAACATATGCACACATAATAATTTTATAGTATTCTAAATCAGGCACATAATGCAACACGTTCAGAAAAACTTGTCTAGACTTGTATAACCAGCTTACGCTAATCTTTCACGTTCCTTGCATCGCCTATACAGTATGTGAGATCAACGATGCACAACATCAGTCACAGTTTGACTCAATACCAAACTTTTAAAGATATTTATTTCTTCTTATCGTCCCCTTTTAAATCAATAGGGTTAATTTCACATTTTAGTCTCTCGTTGACTTGACTCAGTGTTTCATATTCAACACTGTAAATTTTTTGTACAAACTATGCAGTTCTGACATTTATTAATGTCACTGCATTAATACCTGGACCTTATTTCTGTTTAAGTCGAACAACTAATTAGTCACTAATGGACCATACCCTTGGTTTAATTTAATCACATCATTTAACTCGATGATTTATCATAATATTACCTGCCTTGGTTAATATTTTAAACTCTTGCTATTAATTAGTAATAACTTATAATGTTATTTAATTGTTAAATAACACTTTAAATAATCATTACTATTATTAATTCATTTTTAATAATAATTAACCCTAATCATTATTATTACTCTTTTAATAATAATTTAATTGCTTGCTAGTATTATTGCCCTTTAATAATATTTTAATTGACTTCTCATTATTATTAATCATTTTAATAATAATTTAATTGTTCATCAATATTATTAACCATTTAATAATATTTAACATCCTCACGTATCATTAGTAATTATTTAATAATGATTCAACCCTTAACTATTATTATTCAATAATTAATTACTTGTTAAAAAATATTATTAATTCTTTAATAATATTTTTAATTAATTACATATCATTATTAATTATTGAATAATGGTTTAATTCTTAACTATTATCATTTAATAGTTAATCATTAATATTATCAATATATTTTAATTACTTAATAATCTTCTTTCGATTAAGTAATAATTTATTCCACTTAATTACCATTTAATTATTATTTAATATGAATTAAATAATAATTAATTAATTAATTATCCGTACTCATTATTTAATATTAATTAAATAATAAACAATTATACTATTAACTCTAACATCCTTTGATTACTATTTAATATATTAAATAGTAAGCAATTAACCCTCTTTAATTATTATTTAATGTTAATTAAATAATTAATTAATTAATTATCTTTACTTATTATTTACTCTTAACTAAATAATAAATAATTAGTTTAAACACTTTCTCATAATTTAATTACTATTTAATATCACTTAAATAATAATTACTTAGTTACTTCCTTTATTTACTATTTAATACCTGATTAAATAATAAATAATTTATTTATTTTCTCCAAACATGTTGATATTATTATTAAATACTTAAATAACATATTTAAGATTTAATAACAATTTATTTATAATTTTCTTGAATTATTAGCTAAGTAGTCACAAATTAGTATACCTTTACACCATAATTAATATGAAGAATACCAATTTTCGGAAATAATACTATCTCCATACATATAACACTCAAATAATCAGTAGGTTATTTGTTCATATTTTTTCAAAATTTAAAAATGCTTTTTATTATTTTTCATACATTTAGTAAGCTTTTATCATTAAATAATTATGAAAAATAACTACTGACATTATAAAAATACCATTAAATTCTAGAAAATAGCACACGACATTCCAAGCAACTTTCTAGTTTGGACCGTCGTTGGAACCGGCGGGAAAATGGGTGAACCGACCACCAGAATGCTCCGGCCGATTCACCGGAAAAAAACCGGCAATAGGTTTTAGGATTTTTTCAAATCTGCCCAGTTTTGGGGTCCCTTACTAAAACCTTAATAACTTGAGTTCTATAACTCCGATGGAGCTCTACTTTATATTGTTAGAATCGTGACTTCCCGAACTATAATTTTTCATTATTAGATTAATTTTTCGGACAAGATTTGACCACTAAAAACAGCCTAGAACCGGACTATTCACACAAAACTTCCGACAGTGGAGTGTTTGAGTAGAAAAATCATATCTCACTCGTTTTAAATCGAATTTTAGTCATTCAAGTTGGAGAATTTTCATAACTTCAAGATCTAGCATACAAAATTGCCGGATTATGATTCTGACTTACGGATCATGAACAGTAATTCCGGGAATGAGGCTACTCGGTTTTTAGTTTTCCGGTAAACATCATTTTACTACTTTTGCTAAGTTTTTCCACATAAATACTTATGGATCCATACCAAAAATTCATGAAACACTTATTTAACATATCTAGCATGTATCTAGACTTAAAGAACATAAAAATAGTATTTTTACCATTTATTTCTTATTTTAAACACATAACAAGCATAACCAGGGTTTTTAGGGTTTTCTAACCTTTTTTGTTTTGTGTGCTTGCTTTCTCTTCCTTCCAAAATAGGAGATGAACCTCCAAGCTCTTCTCCTAAGCTTGACTCAGTTGGACTCGGTGAAACTCACTATGAACTCACTTTATTTTTCTTTACTCACCGAGTTAACTCACTTCTTATTAGCTCACAATAAAAAGGCTCTCTCACAAACTTGACAAACTCTTACCCAAGTGAGCTAAGACTCATATTTATAGTAGTCTAAATCTATGCATACACACCTATATGTATAGAATGGACCTCAACTTTCTTTCAAAAATACTAGCAATTAGCTTGAGTGTTCCACACTTAATGTAAATAAACAAAATGAATAAAATTTTGGAATCCATAGTACTCCTATCCCATAACTGATCATGCTCTCTATTAATGCCCCATTTTTGATTTATTTTTAATGCACAATTGGTAAATTAATGCCTTCTAGAAGATTTGACAATTGGACCAAAAATTGGGCTTGGAATTTAATTATTTGGTCCACCTATGATCATAATAATCCAACAACATTGGGTTACCAAAATAATTCACTCACTTCTTAATAAATTGGGTTAGTTTAATTAAATAACAACCCACAAAGCAAATTCTACAAGTCCCTCACTTAATTAATTGTTTGGACTTGTTTAAATAATTATAGGAATACTTTAATAATCAAATTTAATTTAATTTACATAATTCAATTAAACTTGTCATACTGAATATTTAATTAGGGTTCCTCACAAAATAATCTTAGGTTAGTCCGTTAATTTAATAAATCCATTAATCAAATTTCTTTTACTAACATTAACCGAATAGTCAACAATTAAATTACCACATAAAGGTTTAAATTAAATCACATAATACTCATTTAATTAGAATTTAATTTTCCCAATTTTATTTGTAATGTAACTAAAAACTCTTGGTTCTTACATTCTCCAACACAAATAATTGTGTAATTAAATTACTCACTTCCATAAATCATTTACAGTGATTTACTTAATTATGGAATATATTTATTTAATATATATTCAATTACTATTTAAATTACTCAATTAATTTAATCACTTATATACATATATATGCAATTCAATATATTATACAATATATATATATATATATATATATATATATATATATATATATATATATATATATATATAATTACTATTCCTTCCCTAATTTAATTTAATTACCTTATATAATTTATAATTATATAAATTATATAATTATTTCTCATAAATCATATTAAAACTTCTTACATAAATTATTTTAGTCAAATATAATCACCAAGCTTTAAAGGTATTATATTACCTTATTATTAATATACCTTCAAGTATATATAATAATCAAATTTTAGATTTTAAAATTTAAAAAAACCTATATTCACTCACATTTAAATCCTAACACAAAGATTAGAAAAATATTTACTCACTTCTACACCTTTTTCTTCTCCAAATCTAGGTTTTAAACTTCAACATTTATCTCATCATCAAGACCCTATTTAAAAATCTTGTGAAATATCCGGGATATTACACACACACACACACACACACACACACACACACACACATATATATATATATATATATATATATATATATATATATATATATATATATATATCATAATTGTTCATAAGTAATTAATTCATTAATTATTTTAAAAAATAATGTAAAGTAGAGTATTATTTAGTTTTAAAAAATATTATAGAGAGATACATATATATATATTGAGGGGATATGAGTGATATAAGTTTAAAATTTGATTAACAAAGTTATAAATTTTTAATTTGACCCATTTGACCTTGTATAATAACAAAATTATAAAATTTGAGTAGAATCAATTTATATATAATACTTAAAAATTTAAAATTTATCCTATATTATAAAGCAATTATTTGTTTTCAGTGGGGTTAATTGACCACAACTCTCCAAGTAGCTTGGTCGCTGATTCTACCAAATCTTTTGAACAATGAACAAGTAAATGAGGAACTTGGTTCTTGATGCAGTAGATAACACAAGCTTTTAGGGGCCAAGCAAATGCCAAAAGGACAAGAATGCCCTCAACCTGAATTTCAGGCTAGGCCTGCTGGCTAGTCTCCAAAAAGTGAGCAGAGGCAGCTGCCTCCTCTGCCCCTGGTTGTCATTGAAATATTACAAGTAATAAAGCAATCTAAAAGGGCAATTGATATGCCCCCAAGGGTCGGATTGGAGCCATCTTATCTATTCTAGGGAAAAGGCTAAATTCATAACAAGTAGATTCAAACACTGTCATTGCTGCAGAAGCACAATCCAAAAAAAATCAATGGTATTGTAGGCAACAGAAATCAAACTGAAAACAAAATGTTGTCAATGTACGGATAGCCTTAAATGGCATTCCAATATCATGGGCAAATGATGTGAAGCTATAGACACATTCATAAGAAGTCTGAGCTAAAAAAAGAAGTAAATTATTCTCAACATGGCACCGCACACAAATTGCTTATGGCGCCATATCCAAGGTCACATTGATTGATTAATGTCAAAGGCTAAAGTTCTAAATACCTTTTCTCTTCACATATTCGAAATTAACTCAGACTAGGAATAAATTTAAGAAGCAGAATTCAAGTGAGGAGCATTTAATCAGGAAACAATTTTCAAACATGAAGTAACTATTTTCAAACATTAGTATTCCTGGTATGATGTCAGGCTTGAGGTAATCACGACTAGTACACTTGTACCTAAAATCGTACAACTTTTGTAGCAAATGTAAGCCGCCAGAGCGTACCCTTTCAAATCCTTTACATTTTTGGATGTTCTTCATTCTTATGCCTATACAAGTCTGAACTTTTTATGTATTTTGGCAAATTCCAATTTGAATAAATATATAATCTGTTAAGGGCATAGACCCTCCTCTTTGAAAGAATGCCTGCATATTAGGATTTGCCCACCCATAAAATCATAATGTAATTTTTAATCTCGCCGCAATTGATTTCCCCAAGGAATTCCTACATCAATTCCTAGTAGTATACCAAAGAAAACAGATCAAAGAGTTTAAAATTCACCTCAAACATCAAGAAATTTGAAAATAATGCAAAATGGATACCCCATAATCCATACTACTCTCCAAAATGAGATTCATAATGCACCCTTTATTCACTAGCATATAACCACAACAAACAACCCAATGAAATTAAATAGTTCTCATCTTGGGTTTTCCTTAAAAACATAAATTATGCATATAAATTTCAAAAATCAAAAACCCCAATTGTTAAAGTAATAAACCAACAAACTTCATTACAAAATCTATATGTAAGACTTGGATCCATACCTATGAGAGAGCTGAAATTTTTCCATTTTGTATGGGGTGATAAGCGGGACTTCAAGGGTCTGTTTTGCCATTTCTAGCTCAGCTGATTTCTTCTATTGCTCAATTTTATCTGATAAGAATGGAAGATGAGAGACATTATAAGCACCCAAATGGGTATTTATAAAAAAGTAAAAAATAAAATAAAAGATCTTCATTAGTTTAACGTGGGATTTCTCGTCACGGCTGAAGGCTGATAGTCTAAGTAGGAAAATCTGGTGGGAAATGTGCCTTTTTTTTAATGTATTTTGTATGATCAAAACGGCTGATTGATTGCTGATGCAGGCCGGCGGTTGTCTTATGAAAAAGACCTTTTTGTCTCAAAATAATGTCATTTTTTTCATTTTGGTTGCTTAATATGTTCTTCATTTTTTTAGCATTTGTTAACAAAATGTTTTTCGAAATTAGAATCTTTCCCGCCAAAAGTTACATTTTTCTGTTTTTTTCCCCCCACAAAATAGTATTTTTTTTTTATTAATAATATTTTCAATTTGTCGTTATAATTTTATTATCATACTAGTAATAATAAATCAACAACTTTAATTCTTAAAGGTAAACATAGAACAAAAACAAATTCTTGATATCTTATAAATTTTACAAATATGACTGTTTTTTGTGAAACAACGAGAGTATTAAATTTGCATTGAAATTGAATTTATTAATGGTTTCAAAAATAAATAAAAGGCTTAGAATTAAAAAAGAAAAATGATAGCTCATTAGTATATACCTTATGCATCATTAGGTGTACACAATGTATTTAACAAAATAAAATAAACTATTTGAAAGAGAGATGCATGAATGTGTCTTGAAAAAAGTTTAATTTTAATAAAGAAAATGAGTCGATAGAAAAGATAAAACTTTCTTTTCACAGCCCAACAGGATGTTTGAGCACTTCGCATTGTGGTGTATCACTCTGTCACGAACACCTGTGCCGGTGTGAAGGTAATCCAGTCCACGAGCGGCACCAATACATATCTTAAGGAGTTGCTCCCAAGATAGGGTTACAAACAGTAGTACCATTTCTGCCACTTTATATAAATGATCAAAGAGAGTACCATGGGGCATATACTTGTATACAAGAACAATCTCGTCGTCGTTGCTGCAGTAACCGATTAGGGACACGAGATGACTGTGTCTAAATTTGGAGTAACCGATTAGGGACATCTTGTTAATTACGGAGGACCAGGTACCCCACAATCCTCATGCTTTTGTGGCCTGAGACGGTCTGGTTTGGTTTAGATGCTTGGGCTCTTAAGTCACTTATTTGTGAATTGGAAGATGACACCTTTTGGATTGCCCCAATTTTTTGGTGAGGGTTGTCTTTTATTGCAGTTGTGTTCTTAGTCTTTACTATTATTGAGCTTCACTTTTTGGTCTTTAAAGACTTTTCCCCTCTCCTTTTTTTTTTCTTTTTTTTTTCATTTTAGTGCTTTACTTTAATGGGTATTGTTTTCTTGTGTGCAATATGTTTCTGAGTTTTGGATGGGAAAAAATTGAAAACTAAAATTATAGTAGAAAAAAATTATAGTAAATTTGTAAGTTATCTTTCAAAATATTATTGAGTTTTTAAAGAAAAAAGGAAAGTAAACTTAAATTTTCCCTTTAGATTACTACGTTCGTAATGTAAAGAGTATAATAGAAAATATAAAATATTTGTTTACGTTATTTAATTTTTGCTCAAATTCATTCATTTTTAGATGGAATACTTTGGCAGGAAATTGATGAGCTTTTTAGCATTTTTTTTTTCTTTTTTTGTTTTCATTCAAAAACTTGAATATCTATCTGCCTATAGTGGCATTTTAGTTGAGTGTTCTGTAAATTTGATAATGGCTCAATTTTCTTTTTTATTCAATTGACATTTTTATGTACCAAAAAACGCTTGCCATCTGGATTAGTGAGGAGTTAACTTGCGATAAACACTCTTGATGTATGTATGGTTACATGGTATTTTAGAGGGTTTAGTGTGTTTAAAGCATTTCAATGTCACGCTTAAAAATCTTATTAGTCTAGTAACTATTTATTTCAAATACAATTTATTTAACTTACACATGCAACTTTTAAAGCTCAAATGCAATGCACCAAAAATTATGCAGTGCTATTGGAGATAAAAACACTGCAAGTGTTACCACCGCAAAGTAACACTAATAACTAAACAAATCCTTAATTATTCGCCTAAGTTCCCATTCAGAAAATATAAAATTACAACTTTTTAAAAGTTAAAATTTTGAAAATGATAAACTATGTAAAAGTTAAAACTAATTACAACATTTATTGTTTTCATATATTAACTTAAAAGTTCAAATTTGATCTTATACTTCAGAACTAAATTATTAATTATTAAATACTTCAATTACATTTAGGCAAACACAATAATAACCACTGAAAGCTGAAGAACTCTCAAGAATGATGAAAACAATAACTAACTTTAAAACGCGAATTCTCAGTTTCTAACATTTAAGCAGTTGTTTCAAGAAATGGATAATCAGTGTAACCAATAACTGGATCAGATATATAGAATGTATCTCTGTTATACTTGTTGAGAGGAGCATCAAGCTCGAATCTTTTCGGCAAATCCGGGTTCGCCAAGAAAAAACGGCCAAACGCAACAAGGTCGACGCGTTTCTCAACCACAGCTTTATTGCCGTCTTCCCTATCGTAACCGCCGGCGCCAATAAAAGTACCGTTGAACGCCTTTTTCATCGGGAAAAGAGTATCCGAGCATTCAGCTTTCTCGCCTACAGTTTTCATCCTCGGCTCGACCATGTGGCAATAAAGAATGCCATATTTGTTCAATGATTCAACCATATAGAGTCCAAGGGCTTTCGGATTTGAGTCCCCTGATTGCATGTAATTTGCAAAGGGAGAAAGCCTAATGCCTACCCTATCTGCTCCTATCTCTTTTGACACTGCTTCGACAATTTCCAAAGCGAATCGGCAACGATTCTCCAATGAACCTCCGTACTCGTCTGTTCGGTCGTTGATCTCGTCTTTCAGGAACTGGTCTATTAGGTATCCATGAGCACCATGGATCTCAACCCCATCAAAACCTAAATTTTGAGGAAAAAGGATCATTTCATCAAATTCCTAGCCGAAAAAACAAAATGACACATCACACCCCAAATACAAAGGGTTCACACATGGAAATCTGATAGTCCCACAAGACTGCTCTTACATGAATAATAAATGAGATTAACATTCAAGTGAGTAAAGCCTTATGAAAATATCAAAATTTTCTTGTGAAAATAATTGCATTTTGATTTCATGAACTACAAACACATTAATAGGATATATATATATTATTTTTTTCTTTTCTAGAGTTGTAGGTAGGAACATCATATTCCGTTCATCTCGCATAAAATCTACGCAAATTTGTGTTACACTGGAATTAGATTTAGCTCAAAAACATACCAGCTTCAATAGCATTTCTTGCTGCAAGTCTAAAATCATTCACAATGTGAGGAACTTCATCAGTACCCAGTCGTCGTGGAGGCGTATATTCAGCAACATTAAAACCATTGGCTCGAAGTTGAGAAGTTATTTGCTTGTCTGTACTAGAGATTGGAGCCTGTCCATTTGGTTGGAAACCTGAAAATTCAATAGCATAAATAGGTTGGAAGGAGAAAAAATATTGTAGAAGTCAAAATTCAATAAAGTAAGCTGGATTCTACTAAAGCAAATCATTAGACAAATCTATACTTGGGAAATAAAAACGAAAGATAAAAAGAAATAAACAGTATCGTAAACCTTCACTACAGTTCATTAGCTACATAGAAAACATTGTAGAACAAATTGCTTAAACCCTTTTGATAACCTGTTTAGTTTAGCTGAAGATAATTGCAGAAATATAATATACACTGAAGTTATAATTGTGGATAAGTCATCACTGTAATATTCACATAGATCTGTTTGTAAATAATTTGAATATATTCCTAACAAAAAAAATTGTGGCCAAAGTATATGGCAAATAATGGTATTATTATTGTCTAGGAATACTATTGGTACTATAATAAGTTGAAACAAACAGCCCAGAATTGCCTATTGGTCAAAATTAAGCTGAAAGAAAGGCCGATTAAGTTCTTGACTTAACACTTGATTCAAATGTTGGACTTGTATTATCATAAATGGTAAATAGTATACAGGTTCAAACCATGACAAAGAAAATAGTTAAAAGGAAATAATAAGTCAAAATCATACTCTGATTTGAAACCCTCCCTACATGCCAAATCTGACAGAAAAAGATACCGCCTTTGGCATGAACAGCATCGACAATGGGTTTCCACGCTTCAACTTGTTCCTTTGTCCATATTCCAGGTGTATCTGGATACCTTCAATCAAGAGTCATCTACCTTAGTTTGTACGAATGATATTATACATTTGCATTTAAAATTGTCTTTATACCTAAAATATCGTACTAAAATAATCACACGTCATATTTTACCCTTGAGCAGTGTCCGAAACTCCAGTGGCTTCAGCAATAAGAAGGCCACCTTTCGTGGTTCTTTGAGAGTAGTATAATATAGCATGTGGCTGAGGAACGTTCTTGTAAGATCTTTGCCTTGTCAATGGTGCCAAAACTACTCTGTAATAAAGGAAGAGAAAAACAATTATAAGGCAGAAAAAGCAGAACTCGGCCTTTGAACTATGATTCATCAATACTTTTTCATTGTCAAGTGTCATTCACTATAATAACCTTAAGTGGCATTCCAACACCATGGGCAAATGATGTGAAGCTTTGGACACATTCATAAGGAGTCTGAGCTAAAAATAGAAGTAAATTATTCTCAACATGGCACCGCACACAAATTGCTTATGGCACCATATCCAAGGTCACATTGATTGATTAATGTCAAAGGCTAAAGTTCTTAATACCTCTTCTCTTCACATATTCGAAATTAACTCAGACTAGGAATAAATTTAAGAAGCAGAATTCAAGTGAGGAGAGCATTTAATCAGGAACAAACAATTTTCAAACATGAAGTAACTATTTTCAAACATTAGTATTCCTGGTATGATGTCAGGCTTGAGGTAATCACGACTTGTACCTAAAATCGTACAACTTTTGTAGCAAATGTAAGCCGTCAGAGCGCACCTTTTCAAATCCTTTACATTTTTGGATGTTCTTCATTCATAAGCCTAAACAAGTCTGAATTTTTTTTATGTATTTTGGCAATTCGAATTTGAATAAATATATACTCTGTTAAGGGCATAGAGCCTCGTCTTTGAAAGAATGTCTAATAGTATACCAAAGAAAACAGATCAAAGAGTGTAAATTCACCTCAAACATCAAGAAATTTGAAAATAATGCAAAACCACCAATGAAATTCATCATACACCCTTTATTCACTAGCATAAAACCGCAACAAACAACCAAATGAAATTAAATAGTTTCTCATATTGGGTTTTCCTTAAAAACATAAATTATGCTTATAAATTTCAAAAATCAGAAAGTCCAATTGTTAAAGTAATAAATCAACAAACTTCATTACAAAATCTATATCTAAGACTTGGATCCATACCTATGAGAGAGCTGAAATTTTCCCATTTTGTATGGGGTGATAAGAGGGGCTTCAGGGGTCTGTTTCGCCATTTCTAGTTCTGCTGATTTCTTCTATTTCTCAATTTTCTCTGATAAGAATGAAAAATGAGAGATATAATTATAAGCAACCAAAATGAGTATTTATAAAAAAATAATAATAATAAAATAAAAGATCTTCATTAGTTTAATGAGGGTCACGGCTGACGTATAGAACAATGAAGACACGTGTACTGCCTAATTTTTCTTTTCCTCTTATGTCACTCAAAATTAGACCGGGGAGGGGGTGGGGGGGGGGGGGGGGGGGGGGGCGCGCTTTGCCCCTTCTGGGACAACCAACAGAATAAAGCCAAAGACGATGATAATAATATAATAATAATAAAGGGATTCCCCTCTCCACCTACCAACTGCTCGATGCTCATTGCTGAAGTAAGATCGTAAAAAATGGATTCTCCCTCAGTTTTTTCAAAAGAAATGATATATATCTTACAATTTTATGTATTAATTTTTTTAATAAATAATAACATATTTTATAATTTTATATATTACTTTTTTAGTATTAATTACGTATATGCGGCAAGTCAATTTCTACGTTTTATAATTCTGTCGCTATCTTTTTTTGGGACAAATTAATTTTAATTATTTCTAACAACTGTTTGTCATGAATATATATATATATAACGGTTTACTCTTATAGTTCTTTTTGAATTTTTCATCTACAAATAGTTTGATCAGTCAAATAGCGGCCATATAACTTTGAAACTCATGCACCAGGACAGGTACCCAAATCGGATTGCTCTATGATTTTCAAGAACAAACAAACAAGCGGAAACACCTGTAACTAGCCGATGTTTATGGGCTAGGTACATGTAACATAATATTCCTATATAGTTCCTCTTTTTCATTATTGAAATTTAAAATTAAAATGATTTATTAAAAATTATAAGATAATTAATTTTATAATAATTAGTAATTTTTATATAATTTATAATACTTATCATTGTATTGATAAAATTAAAGGAATGCATATTAATTTTAAATTTAAAAATGTCTTAATTTGACTTTCAAACAGTCGATAATAATTTTATGTTTTGAAATAGAAAGAATAACCTTTCTCGTTGACAGTTTCATTTTTTCTCCCACTTTCCCTTTTAAATACTCATTATTTTCCAAAATTCATTATATTTTACAAATACAAATTATTATATTCTTTTACAAAAGCAATTGATCATATTTTAAAATGAAGGTAATATATTTTTATTCTTCTTACTAAATCATTTTTTTTTTTTATCTCAAATGACATGATATTGAATATTTTAATGATAATTTATGATATAATCAATCACATGAGATCTAACGCATCATTTGATACACTTTTTAATATAAAAAAATTGAGACCCGGCCCTAGCAATAACTTTTATTTGAACTTAATAATATGTTAATTCTTTAAGTTAACTTATACTTTTTTAGTTCCACAAAAAAGATATTCACAAATTTATAAATACATATTTTTTATGTTTATTTTTAAACTTATGAAGTGTTTCATTTAGTAATGGTGTCATCATAATGGAATTTTAATGCTAAATTTAATAATATTGTATTATTTTATTCTATGATCATCAAAAAATAAAAGTATTATTTTAAATAAATTACTCTTATTGAATGAGATTTTTTAATTAATTTTTGGATATAAAGCGGATGAAATAATAGTATCAATACCGCAGGTCCCCATAATGGCTCCTTGAAGTCACACTTTTCCAGCCTTCCAGGTCAAAGTCCAACATCACGTTAATCCTCAGCAAAACTCTTCCTTTTCTCCACGAGCTGCCGTTATCAAATTAGCAACTTCTCAACAACCTCTTTCCTTTAATGAGAAGTGGCTAGCTTTAGTTGAATTCTGAGTATTCAATATTTTTTCTAATGAAGTTAAAGAAGATAAATATCAGGTAAGTAACAATATTACTTTGAAAAATACATCTCTCTTTTAATAATAAATAAATAAATAACATCTCAACGACCATGCAATGCACCACCTCAATTTTGAGTAAATTGCAAACCGTAGGTACATGTATAATAGCGAAAACTACATCTCATATCACAACTTATTTATTTATTTATTTATTATAACCAACTTTTTTTCTAAGGCAGGACCTAAGGACCACTCCTAGAAGCACTACACTTAGGCCCTATTTGTTTAGCTCTTAATAGTTCTAAATGGTTGAATCGGTCAGTCATTCAGTGCGTTTGTTTTGGACTGAATGGTTGAATCGATCAGATTTTTGGGTTGAATGAATAAGTCACAATTGAATAAAGTAAAAAAAAAATAAAAATTTTAAAAAAATTATTAACTATTATATTAAGTAATATTAAATAAATTTATAACAATTTTGAATTTTTTCAGAGGGGTAAAATATTAAAAATCAGTTATTCAAATATTTCAGACATGTCAATTATCAAACAACTTTTTTTATTCAGTATTCACAATTCTGCTTCATTCAGCTCATTCAAATTATTTAAACATTCAGAACTATTTAATTCAATTTTTATCAAATACCCCCTTAGAAAGACAACAGCGGAGCCCAACAAACAACCAAGTCTCCACTTTTTTATTCAAGACTCGCATTCAACTTATGAGAGTCGAACCCCTAACTAAGGGCCCTTAGGACCCACCCACCCTTACAAGCACCAAACTTGGGAAGGCTGTGGGTGACCCCAATAACCAAATCTATACTTTTTTATTCAAAACTCGCATTCAATCCAACACCTAATAAGGAAAGAATATTAAATGTTGTTGAGACACCTATCACGTGATACCTCACACTACTCATGTGGTGTTATGTGAGCATTTAAAATGGGTCATTTCATTTTAAATGCTCACATGACACCACATAAGTGGTATGGGGCACCACGTAATAGGTGCCCCAAGACCACTGAATAATTACTCTCTAACAAGTCATGCCTGAAATTTTTTGATATATAATACTTGGGGAAAGTCACACGTGCGGGACTTTTAGTCACTTTTGACCGATAAAATGTTTGAAGAGTACATTTTAACACATAAACAAAAATTTTGATGTGGAAGTAGACTCGTTTTGAAATTTAGGGTGTATCAAATATTTGACATGTAAACTCTAGAGTACAAATTATACTTTAGTCTTTACTTATAGTTTGTATAGTTCTCCATTCATTTTAACACGTAAATAGAAACTTTGGGGTGCAAGGAGACACTTTTTAAATTTTGGAGTGTATCAGATGTCTGATATGTAAACTCCAATGTACAAATTGTACTTTAGTCTATAAATAACTAAGGGTTCTAAGAATTTTTCAAATAAATTAATTTTGTTAAATGAAGTTAACAAGTAACACCTAAGGTGTTTTATTAATTGTTCAAATATTTTTCAAAATCCCTTACTTTTGTTAGCATTTAAAAGGAGGAATTGATATTTCCTAGATTTATGAACAAATTTTAAATGAACATTAATGCAATCTTATTAAAATTAATATGTAAATAGAAAATCTATTAAATTATGAAATGTCAGTGTGGTTTGGTCCAGTCTGAGCTTGTCAGGCTTTGGCCTTTAACTAGGCCAGGTCATGACTTTTAGCTCTCCTAATCAAGCCAAACCAAACTTGTCCCATTAAACTCTAACTTATTGATGCTTGTAGGTCAGGCTAGGCTCCGCCACAAACCTTAGGCGAGTGCCCCTCCAGAGTGCAATAGAGGCTTAGGCTCCACCACTTAGGTAAACCTTAGGCGAGCGCCCTTCAAAGTGCAATGGATCGGAGGCCTTGGGCCAAGCTCTACCACTTGGGTAGACCTTAGGCGAGTGCCCCCTCCAGAGTGCAATGAAGGTCATAAAGCAAGGTCATGGGTCTTATTGATCGTCATTGCCTTATTTATACTTTTATGGTAATTTGAATTCTCCATTACAATCGATATAGGACTTGTACACTAGTAACTATACTTGAAAGTACTAGCAGGTAGCTTAACATTTTAGAAGTCCCACATCACCTACTAAGCTTCTAATATCCGAGGGACCAAGTCTCGCATTGCCTACCAAACTTAACATTTATGCTTGTTGATCATGTCTCTGCAGTCTGTCCTCTCCTATCCAAGGGACCAAGTCCCATATCGCCTTTCAAACTCCTCATATCCAACATCGCCTATCAAGTTTCTCCTATCCAAGGGACGAAGTCCCATATCGCCTATCAAGCTTAACATTTAGGTGTATTTATGTTTGTTGATCATGCCTCTGTAAGTTTGCCCTCTCCTATCCAAAGGACCAAGTCTTACATCGCCTACCAAGATTCTCCTATCCAACTCTCACCTATAAATAAAGGGAATCTCACACTTTTTTTTTTCAACCCAAGACATAAATGCTAAATACTTTTATCGAACTAAATGTAGGTCGTGGGCCGATTCAGGCCAGGCTAGGCCGGATCAGGTCGAATTTTTAAGTCTAAAATGCAGACTACTTAAAATTTTCAAACCTGGCCTAAACGAGCAGGTTTTAACTAGACCGAATCGATGCCAATTCCCAGGCTTTTTGTGTATCTCTAGACTCTAGGTAGGTGAGACACTTGTAAAATTTAGAATTGTATGGTTATTGGTTACTGTCGTATTTCACGGTCTTTGTTGGTCGTTTAGGAATAAGTATCAAGTGATAGTCATGCTGGGGTAATAATCTATTACAATATAACATATAACAAAATAATTAGAGATTTTATTCAAATTTACTGAATAATTTTAATTGATTATTGAGTTAGTCTTTAGTTAATACTAAGTTACTTCTGAGTTAATTATTTCTACTGATACAATTTATGTAATGTTCATAATTATACTAAATTTTTTATTTTTTTATTATATTATTTCAAGAATGTACATGCATATATCAAATAACATATATAGTGATTTTGGCATACATACAATTCTTTGTTTTCATATTCAATATATTACTATTATTTATATTATACTATTTATACTCAAATTATAAATATCAAATATCACACATCATAATTTTAGATTCGATTATTCTAGTATCTCAAATAACTTGGTATCATTTCATTAGTTAAATATATCTTTATAATTAACCGAATTATAAAATACTTTTGTCATTGTCATATCATCTCAATATTTTCCGAGTGTTACATAATTACCGCAGATAATTTGTTTATGGTAAAATAATTCTTTTACTGATTGTATTCTTTTTTTAATTTAATTTTAATTTTTATATATTTTTTATTTTATAATTCTTTCGGTATAATTTTGCATGTGAATAATGTTGTTCTTTATACTTGTGAAAAGTAATGACATGGTATTAAAAAGAAAAACTAAATGGCAACATGAATTTTTTGACTTTTTTTTTTCTTTTTTCCCCTTCTAATAGAAAAATTCAAAATAAAATTTTCATAATTAATTTCATCCAATCCAATCTTTATATACAAAATTTAAGTATTTGATTTTAAATATAAAAATAAAAATAAATTAACACATCAAAACTAGAATTCAAAAATACATATTCTTACAATTAATTTCTACCTGAAAAATGAAGCTAAAATAAAAAATAAAAATAAAAAGAAAAATACATAAATCCAATCTTCAAATCTTTTAAGGGCTTAATTATTTTAAGGAATCTAATGACAAAAAAAAGAACAATATTTTTCTTAAAATATTTAGTCCTTAAATATTTAAGTACCACCTGTACTCTCGTTATATTCCGAGTATAAATTGTCATCTCCAGCAAGAGCCCCAACCTCACTATTCCCTTTTTCTTTAGGGTAATTAAAAACAGGCTTCTGTATGCATAGACAGCCCAATAACAAATGCAACTTTTTGAAATACTACTTCCCAAATGACAATATGTAGTGCTCGCTCTTTCCGAATTATAAGATTTTTAAAAATTAAATATTTTTAAATTTTAAATTAACATTATTTATCAAAAAATTTAGAATTTTTTTTTTATAACTAATACTATTTTTTAAATAGTTTAAAGTATTCATAATTATATTGACATAAACTAAATGAATTCATGTTAATTTTGAGTTTAAAATTATTTGAAATTGACTTTTCAAAAGTCAATATTAATCTTATAATTTAAAACGATAGAAGTATATGCTAATTGTTGAATTTTGGCTATAAGAATTCTATTTATCTATTTATTTAATATTTATTTATTTATTTATGTTGAACATTTATTTATTAATAAAAGTGCATCATTCATCATTCATTAAATGATCATTTAGTTTGTTTATATGAATCTCCAAATTATATATATTATGATTTATGTGTATAAATAAATTTTATATAAATAAAGATATAATGGTTTATAACCTATGATAATTTGGAGATATTATCATGTAGATTATAGTGCTTTAAAAGAGACGATTTATCTTGATAATGAAAGTTTGACTTCTAATTAAAGTACTAGTGCATTAACAGTGTGCATTAAACGGATCGTGTGATAATATTTTATTTATAAAATATTTTCACATAAATACTAATTTGTGAATTTTCTTAATTTTGAAATAGTAATGAACTTAATATTGTTATTTATATTAATTTAATATTTCAATGAGTGAAATTACATCGTGTTAATTAATATTAGAAACGTTGTTATTGTCAAAACATCTATATGATTTTTTATAAGATAATTTATTATTGTTCATAAAATCTTGTCCGAGTTTTTTAATATTTATTATTAAAATGATTTATTTAATTGTTAAATCAATTTATGATCAAACAAAGATAAATTATAGACTTATAAAATTAGTTTAAATATATCGAGATTATATTAATTCTGAAACATTTATGTACATCTATAAAAGAAATATTTACAACTTATCAGTAAAAAATTTATTTAATTAATTTCTGAACTAAAGTGCAATCACAATTATTTAGTGGAGTTAATTGTAATTAATATTTATTTTGTATATTATTATTAGATAATAATGTCTAAATAAGTATTAAAATGAGAAAAGGAATCCCTTATGATCTCCTTCCTAACTTAATATGAATTAGTTTTATAAGAGATGATAATAATCAATATTGATATAAATATATCATTAATCAAAAACGTATGTAAAAAGACCAAATTTCGTATTCTTTCTTTCAATCTAGGAAAAATACGGAAAAGTTTTTTTTTGCTTTAGAGGCTGCACTTGTGTTAAAACCTATTTTCGGAAAAGATTTTCCAACACTAATAACAGGGTGTAAGACCTGGTGATTAATTAAAGGGTTTACTGGCCAGACAGGCACCGTAAAATTTCAATCTCTTCGGACTCTTATAACTCAAAAAATTCAAAAGACATGGCCACCTCTTTAAATCCACATCTTCACATGGCTTATACTACAAGAGCATTTTTAAATATATAATCCATAGTTCTGTACATATTGTGCGAGTGGAAAGAGTGTGAAAAATGAAGTATGACACAAACAACAGTGTTCAAATATATGCTAATGAATGTAGGCTAAGCCAAACATCATAATGAGCACTTGAACAATTTGTTAAATGGTCTAACATCACTCAACACTTCCATAATGATATGCCATCAGCACGATGATATTTAAAATATTTGAGAATGATTTATGTAACTTCCAAGTTCCAATTGCAGCAAAAAATTTCCTGCAAGCATGACTAAATAAATATTCAAGCGATAAAAGTCGGTATGAAATGGCTCTATATAACTTGCTCTCAAATATCAAGTTATGTGGACTATTAACTTGACTAAACATGGCTAGTCGCAACCAACTTCTATTTTCAACAAATCACACCATCAACTCAGGTTTAATCAACATGGACGGTTGAAATCCTTAATTAGGGTGGTATTAACCTACTGCAAATTAACAAGTGAGGCAAGTTTAAGACAGGACAAGGGCTAATACCTTAGGACCATGAAAGCAGTGACAAAAAACCAAAGTTCTCATTCATTCTCAGCTTCTTCTTGAGCCCTTTTAAAAATATATATATATCAATGAAAAAGAACATATTGTATGATATTCACATGAAAGAGAGACAACTTTCCCACACATAACAAGGGTAGAGATCCACAAAATCATACTTCTATATATGCAAACATGAACAAATTATCTTAGAATAGTGAAATCAAATGGGAAATAGATCCGCAGATGGAGCATGAAAAAGACGAGCCATGAACAACAAATGCATACGCACTAAGGAAGAGTCTGCCAACATAAACAACCTCACGGAAGTTGGTCTTGGTGTTGCAGTATGTTTTTTGCAAACAAACATAGTCCTAGTGGATTCTTGGGCTTCGGTTTGGGTGCTTCCCCCTCCTCACCAACCTCTTCAACTTTAGGCTTCACAACTTCTTTCTTAGGTTCATCCTTAGCCTTGGGTTTTGCAGGTTCTTAAGTCTGTGCAGGCTTCTTTACTGACAGAACAGGTGGAACAGAATCTGCTTGTTTGAGCTCCCCCAATATCTTGGAGAAGTTCAGCTGATTAATCAAGGCCCAATAATCTCTCTCTACGTGTGGAAATTCCGAAATGAAGCTCTTGGTCAGAATTCTACTAAATCCTAGCCAAGTTGCATGTCATAATAACATCAACCAGTGTGACGGTGCTCAACCAAGTGTTGGAAGCAAGATGGGTATTCAAAGCTCCTAGTGCTCTCTTTAATGCAGAAATTACAGCAGCTTCTGCCTTTGAATACAAAAAAATAGGCAACAATCACGATACATTACAGGAAGCAACAAGTAAAATAATGCTGAAGGAGCAAAGGATTACAAATTACCGGAGGAAGGTAAATAGCAAAACCCAATCGTTACCATCGCGCCATATTGGCATCAATCTCCAATGATGCAAAATCAATCCATTGCTCAATGTGGCCCTGCCAAATAACATATAGTAGACTAATATAGCAAGGTCCACAACTTAAAATAAATAAATTATAACTGTACTAAGTTGAACAAATACTACAGAGGTAAAAATGGTGAAACCAAAGGACCTACATAATCAATTAACCAAGATCCAAAAAGAGAATTATCAGGCTTCAGGTTCCATCTTTTTTTCTTTTTTTCATCTTTTCATCCATTGTATGTCATTTGGTTGTATCTTTTCAGTTTCTGCCGTCAGTGGCATTTTAGTTGAGCGTTCTGTAAATTTGATAATGGCTCAATTTTCGTTTTTATCCAATTTACATTTTTATGTACCAAAAAACCCCTGCCATCTGGATTAGTGAGCAGTTAACTTGCCACAAACACCCTTGGTGTATGTTTGGTTACACAGTGTTTAGAGCTTTTAGTGTGTTTGGAGTGTTGGGAAGTTCACCCGTGCTTGAAAATCTTATTAATCTAATAACAATTTACTGCAAAAACAATTAATTTAACCACAAAGGCAGCTTCAAACTTTTGAAGCTCAAGTACAACGCACCAAAAAATTGTGCGGTGCAATTAAAAGTCCAAACACTACAAGTGTTACCGACACAAAGTAACACTAACAGCTAAACATATCCTTAATTATTCTCTCGAGTTCCCGTTCAAAAAATATAAAATTATTACCGATTTTTTGAAAGTTAATTTTTGAAAATGATAAAACAATCAAAAATTTAAAACTAATTACAACATTTATTGTTTTCATATTAACTTGAATGTTCAAATTTGATCTTATACTTCGGAACTAAAGTATTAATTATTAAATATTTCTATTACATTCAGGCAAACACAACAATAACCACCGAAAGCTAAAGAACTCTCAAGAATGATGAAAACAATAACCAACTTTAAAATAGGCAAACACAACAATAACCACCGAAAGCTGAAGAGCTCTCAAGAATGATGAAAACAATAACCAAATTTAAAACTCTGCTTCTCAGTTTCTAACATTTAAGCAATTGTTTCAAGAAATGGATAATCAGTGTAACCAATAACAGGATCAGATATATAGAATGTATCTCTTTTATACTTGTTGAGAGGAGCATCAAGCTTGAATCTTTTCGGCAAATCCGGGTTCGCCAAGAAAAAACGGCCAAACGCAACAAGGTCGACGCGGTTCTCAGCCACAGCTTTATTACCGTCTTCCCTATCGTAACCACCAGCGCCAATAAAAGTACCGTTGAACGCTTTTTTCATCGGGAAAAGAGTATCCGGGCATTCAGCTTTCTCGCCCACGGTTTTCATCCTCGGCTCGACCATGTGGCAATAAAGAATGCCATATTTGTTCAATGATTCAACCATAAAGAGTCCAAGGGCTTTTGGATTTGAGTCTCCTGATTGCATGTAGTTTGCAAAGGGAGAAAGCCTAATGCCTACCCTATCTGCTCCAATCTCTTTTGACACTGCTTCGACAATTTCCAAAGGGAATCGGCAACGATTCTCCAATGAACCTCCGTACTTGTCAGTTCGGTCGTTGATCTCGTCTTTCAGGAACTGGTCAATTAGGTATCCATGAGCACCATGGATCTCAACCCCATCAAAACCTAAATTTTGAGAAAAAAAATATCATTGCAACAAATTCCAAGCCGAAAAAACAAAATGACACAATATCACACACCAAATACAAAGAGTCCACACAAGGGAATCTGATAGTTCCACAAGGCTCTTCTCACATGAATAATAAATGAGACCCACATTTATATGAGTAAAGCCTTGTGAAAATATCAAATTTTCATTGTGAAAATAATTGCATTTTGATTTCATGAACTAAAAACACATTTATAGGATCGATACATATTGGAGATGTGGCGGTAATTCATCTTAATTATGTTTTTTATTTTCTAGAGTTGTAGATAGGAACATCATATTCCATTCCCCTCGCATAAAATCAAAGCAAATTTGTCTTTAACTGGAATTAGATTTAGCACAAAAACATACCAGCTTCAATTGCATTTCTTGCAGCAAGTCTAAAATCATTCACAATGTGAGGAATTTCATCAGTACTCAGTCGTCGTGGAGGCGTAAATTGAGCAACATCAATACCATTGGCTCGAAGTTGAGGATTTATTAGCTTGTCTGTACTAGAGATTGGAGCCTGTCCATTTGGCTGGAAACCTGTAAATTCAATAGCATAAATAGGTCGGAAGGAGAAAAAAAATTGTAGAAGTCAAGATTCAATAAAGTAAGCTGGATTCTACTAAAGCAAATCATGAGACAATTCGATACTTAGAACCCCCGAAAAGAAATAAAAACGAAAGATAAAAGAAATAAAGTATGTCATAAACCTTCACTACAGTTCATTAGCTACATAGAAAACATTGTAGAACAAATTGGTTAAACCCTTTCAATAACCTGTTTAGTTTAGCTGAAGATAATTGCAGAAAATAATATACACTAAAGTTCTAATTGCTGATAAGTCATCACTGTAATATTCACATAATTTCTAACAAAAAAATTTGTTGCCAAAGTATATGGCAAATAATGGTATTATTACTGTGATATTGTCTAGGAATACTATTGGTACTATAATAAGTTGAAACAAACAGCCCAGAATTGCCTATTGGTCAAAATTAAGCCGAAAGAAAGAGGCCTATTAAGTTCTTGACTTAACGCTTGCTTCAAATGTTGGACTTGTATTATCATAAATGGTAAATATTATACAGGTTCAAACCATGACAAAGAAAATAGTTAAAAGGAAATAATAAGTCAAAATCATACTCTGATTTGAAACCCTCCCTACATGCCAAATCTGACAGAAAAAGATACCGCCTTTGGCATGAACAGCATCGACAATGGGTTTCCACGCTTCAACTTGTTCCTTTGTCCATATTCCAGGTGTATCTGGATACCTTCAATCAAGTGTCACCTACCTTAGTTTGTACTAATGATATTATACATTTGCATTTAAAATTGTCTTTATACCTAAAATATCAGACTAAAATAATCACATATGTCATATTTTACCCTTGAGCAGTGTCCGAAACTCCAGTGGCTTCAGCAATAAGAAGGCCACCTTTTGTGGTTCTTTGGGAATAATATAATATAGCATGTGGCTGAGGAACATTCTTGTAAGATCTTTGTCTTGTCAATGGTGCCAAAACTACTCTGTAATAAATGAAGAGAAAAACAATTATAAGGTTAAAAAAAAGTTTTATAAAGTTTTTTTAGACAAAGGTTTATCAAAACAAGCAGAACTCCGCCTTTGAACTATGATTCATCGATAACTTTTCATTGTCAAGTGTCATTTACTATAATATTTTGCTCAGCATTGAAGAATCCAAGACATATATATGTAACAATTTACGATGAATTGGTTTTTAAAAATTAAAAAACAAAAAAAAAATAAGTCGTCATGATTCATGACCGAGTTGCCAAAAATAACTAAAAAAGTAGTCATGACGAAAAAGAAAAGGTAACGAATGAGATCACCAAGAAAGCATCTAAAATTGTCCCTTGTAAGTTATTTCATGACTAAGGACGTCCATGCACCACTGAGTATTAAGGGGCATAGGAAAGAATACTATAAAAATTAAGACGACTAAATATTATACGAGAAAAATGAATCCAACGTAACCATTATCACTGAAAAAATCTTGGCAATATATGTAAGCCATTGAGAGTACGCATCAGAGATTCATTAGGCATTGTCATTGGAAGATTACAAGTAATAAACCAAAATCTAAAAGGGTAATTGATATGCCCCAAGGGTTGTACTGGAACCAGCTTATCAATTTTAGGGAAAAGGCTAAATTCATAGCAAATAGATTCAAATACTGCCAGTGCTTCAGAGGCACAATCCAAAAAAAATCAATGGTATTGTAGGCAACAGAAATCAAACTGAAAACAAAATGGTGTCAAGGTACGGATAACCTTAAATGGCATTCCAATATCATGGGCAAATGATGTGAAGCTTTGGACACATAAATTATTCTCAACATGGCATCGCACACAAATTGCTTATGGCGCCATATCCAAGGTTACATTGATTCATTAATGTCAAAGGGTAAAGTTCTTAATACCTTTTCTCTTCACATATTCAAAATTAACTCAGACTAGGAATAAATTTAAGAAGCAGAATTCAAGTGAGGAGAATTTAATTAGGAAACAATTTTCAAACATGAAGTAACTATTTTCAAACATTAGTATTCCTGGCATGATGTCAGGCTTGAGGTAATCACGACTTGTACCTAAAATCGTACAACTTTTGTAGCTAATGTAAGCCACTAGAGCACACCCTTTCAAATCCTTTACATTTTTGGATGTTCTTCATTCTTACGCCTATACAAGTGTGAACTTTTTATGTATTTTGGCAATTCCAATTTGAATAAGTATATAATTTGTTAAGGGCGTAGACCCTCCTCTTTGAAAGAATGTCTGCAAATTAGGATTTGCCCACCCATAAAATCATAATGTAATTATAATCTCGCCGCAATTGATTTCCCAAGGAATTCTTACATCAATGCCTAATAGTATACCAAAGAAAACAGATCAAAGAGTGTAAAATTCACCTCAAACATCAAGAAATTTGATAATAATAAACAATGGATACCCCATAATCCATACTACTCCCCAAAATGAAATTCATCATGCACCCTTTATTCACTAGCATATAACCACAACAAACAACCCAATGAAATTAAATAGTTTCTCGTCTTGGGTTTTCCTTAAAAACGTAAATTACGCTTATAAATTTCAAAAATCAAAAACCCCAATTGTTAAAGTAATAAATCAACAAACTTCATTACAAAATCTATATGTAAGACTTAGATCCATACCTATGAGAGAGCTGAAATTTTCCCATTTTGTATGGGGTGATAAGAGGGACTTCAGGGGACTGTTTTGCCATTCTAGCTCTGCTGATTTCTCTTCTAGTTCTCAATTTTCTCTGATAAGAATGAAAAATGAGAGATATTATAAGCAACCCAGTTGAGTATTTATAAAATAATAATAATAATAATAAAATAATAAATCTTCAGATTTCTCGTCACGGCTGATGTATAGAACAATAAAGACACGGGGAATGCATAATTTTTCTTTTCCTCTTATGTCACTCAAAATTAGAGGTGGGAGCTTATAGCCCCTTCCGATACACACAACCAACAGAATAAAGCCAAGATAATAATAATAAAGGGATTCCCACCTCCACCTACCACCTGCTCAATGCTCATTGCTGAAGTAAGATTGTAAAAAATGGATTCTCCCTCAGTTTTTTCAAAAGAAATGATATATATCCAGTTGTATTAATTTTTCTGTGTTAATTTTTTTTATTTTAAAAATGATATGTTTTATGATTTTATATATTAATTTTTTAGTGTTAATTACGTATATAAACTGAGTCATATTTTTTTTTTTTGAAGATATATATATATATATATATATATATATATATATATATATATATATATATATATATATATATATATATATTATGGTAACTCACTTTTATAATTCTATCTAATTCCATATATTAAGGTCTTTTATAATTATAATTATAATTTGGATGAAAACTTTCGAAATCATGACTATTCTTTTTATATATTTTTTTAGAAATTAAAATTTATTCTTTTTTATTTATTATTCGTAAATTCTAAACAAAAATAAAAGTGATTAAATTTTTCACGATATTCATACAATAAATACTTTTCTAATTTAATCTTTTTAATGAATTTAAAAAAAATTAATATTAAAATTTTATATTATATTTGATCAATCGCACAAAATATTAATTATACTTTTTAACACTTATATTTTCACTTAAAATGTCAATAAAAAAGAACAGCGGGAACATAAAGGTTTTGATTCCCACTAATAAGAACGATTGTTATACTCGCTCTCCTCCCGATAAAAACATTTAAAATTTATAAATATTTTTAGTTTTATATATATTCTTAAAAATAATAAATTGGTCATTTAATAATAATAAAATTATAATAACAAATTTAAAGATATTATGTTATTTTATATTATTATTATTCAAAAATATATTTTTGTAAAATAATTTATTTATTTGTAATTGTACTATTTTTGTATGAGATCGAATAGACGGATATGGGATTTACCGTACATGCATCTTGAATTATGTCCAGATTCATTGAATCAATTAATTTCTTTCAATTTATGTCGGTCTGTGTGGAACACCGCCTCAAAATTAGCTCACAAAGATAGTTAATAGTTATGCATCTTAACTGGAAGAATTTGTTTAGATTAAATAACAAAAATAATATTGGATTATTCAATAAAATTAAATATTGTGATTTAGAGTATATTTGAAAATAAAAAATAAAAAAAGAAGTTAAATTGGTAATCCTCTATGTCACAAAAAGAATTTCAGCTGGTCAATTTTTTGTCCTATAAAAAGAATATCCTTATTTATATAAATAATAGTATAAAATGAGATAATATTGTCATATTTATTATCATAATTTTGTTATTATAACTTATTATTTTAATAATTTAAGATATATCACTAATATGTGCAAACTTTTCATATACAATTATTTTTGTGAAATGAATGGAGAACTATACAAAATATGAGTAGAGACCAAGTATAATTTGTATTACATAATTTATATGTGAGACCTCTAATGCATTCTCAAACTTTAAAAAGTATCTCTTTGCATATTAAAATTTTTGTTTATATGTTAAAATATACTTTTCAAATATTTTATCGGTCAAAAGTGATCGAAAATGCCAAACGTATGATTTGTAGGGACAATTGAGTCAAATCATTTCTCTCCCGCATCGAAAAAAATCTTCAATACCAAGAAGGTTTGCAACATCAATTGATCAGCTCTAGTTTAAGTTGATCTGTTTCTAGTTCACCCTTTCGATGATGAGTTTTGCTTAATTTTTCTTTTCTTTTTGGGGTTTTTCTTAGATTTTCTATTCTTTTTGGGCTTTTTCATGTAGAAAGGGTTTGATCAGTTCCAAGATTATAAGTAGTTCTTGAAATTTCTGTGGGCATCCAATTTTCACCCTTTTGATGTTGGTTTTTTTTTTTTAACAAACAAACCTTTTCCTCTTCTTGTTTTGGGGTTTTTCTTAGATTTTCTTTTCTTTTTTAGTTTTTCATCTAGAAATAGTTTGATCAATTCCAAGATTATTTGCAGTTGTTGAAAATTTATATGGTCATCATCAATTTTGAGCTTGAATGACACTCTGCTCAAGTTTAGAAAGTGTAAATTTGGGTGATTTTATGTTATTTCTGTTATTGAAAACTAATATATATTTAATAATATATATAAACTTATTTTATTTAACGAACTTCTAAGAAAATAATATGTCAAGGCTAGTATTTTATATACTATGTCCTTAAGACAATTATGCCCTCCTTATTGGTGCTTCGAGTTAGCGGCACTTGTCTCCCAAGATACAATGACAACGTATGTTATAGCAGCATTACAAATAACACACACAACGAACCAAAAAAATGCTTTTAACTCTCTCTCAAATAACTTATGAAATATGAAGACTAGGATATTAGAATGCTTTAATGATTTGAATGAATTGTTATCTATTCCAAATGACTGCCTCCTTAGACTATTTATAAGAGGGTTTAGTGACCCTTCAAATGAGTCACAACTCTTGCGAACAGTCACAACCCTTGCGAATGGTCACAACCCTTGCGAACAGTCACAACCCTTGCGAATGGTCACAACCCTTGCGAATAGTCACAACCATTGATTGAAGAGACATGACTTTTTGAACGGGAGTGTCCGTATGAACGAAAAGTCACAACCTTTCATTCATTTTGAATTTGGCTCAAATTCTTACAATCCCCCACATGAATGAAATTGACATCCCCCACATGAATGAAATTGGTTGTCAGCCTTATGCAAATGTTATGTAGACTCTGAGAGAGAGAGACATAATTGAAAATTATCTGTATAGAGAGCGGTGGCTTTTGGCTTTGAACCTTCCCTTGTGAAAGACTATCAGGTTTACTGGTTGTCTAGTGAACGTGATGTCTTGAACAATCCAACCATTTGTGTAAACCAAGACAATAGAAATTCACACAGATTTTTTTTTCCCAGACATTATTTGGTTCTCATGATTTTGTTCATTTCGGCCCCGAACAATCCCAGATTTATGAGTGCTCTAGAGAAGTATAGCCTTATCAGTCTCATAGAATTGGCCCAGTTCACACTCACATAGGTGATTTCTTAATAAGAGTATCCTGTCATACCCCACTTGTTTATCAAGATTTAAGAATTATTAAAAGCATAACTTATCCTGAAATCGCTGCAGGTATCACTATCTCGTATCATAGGAATGGATAAAAGAAATTAATTTCTTCATAGTGATTTGGTTGAATCATTCACAATTTAGTTGTCCCTTTGAACTTAGATCTTGGGATCTCCAATCAACTAGGTTGGGTTTCCATCACGACGATTCTTATTTTATAGGCTTTAAACTCATTCCCCTCGATGTTATTTTTACTTGCTCTCTATTCAAACCTTTAGTCAACGGATTCGCTATATTTTCTTTCGACTTTATGTACTTAATAGACATAATGCCATTAGAAAGAAATTGTTTTATGGTATTGTGTCTACGACGAATATGTCTAGACTTACCATTATACATGTGACTCTGTGCCCTTCCAATTGCTGATTGACTATCACAATGAATGCAGACAGCAGGAACAGGTTTAGGCCACATCGGAATATCTTCTAAAAAGTGACGAAGCCACTCAGCTTCTTCTCCAGCCTTATCTAATGCAATAAACTCAGATTTCATCGTTGAACGAGCAATGCATGTTTGTTTAGAAGATTTCCATGATACTGTTCCTCCACCTAGTGTAAACACAAAACCGCTAGTGGATTTAGAGTCTTTTGTATCCGATATCCAGTTCGCATCACAATAACCTTCAAGTACTGCTGGATATCTTGAGTAATGTAATCCAAAGTTTTGAGTGTATTTTAAATACCTTAAAACTCTTATAATTGTTGTCCAGTGAATTTTTCCTGGATTGCTTGTAAATCTACTCAATTTATTAACATCATGTGCTATGTCAGGACGTGTACAATTCGTTAAGTACATAAGGCTTCCAATTATTTGTGCATTCTCAGGTTATGATATGCTATCGCCTTTATTTTTAGACAAGTGTAGATTTATATCTACCGGTGTTCCCACAGGATTGCAATCATATTGATTGAATTTCCTGAGTATTTTCTCAATATAGTGTGATTGTGATAACACTAATTCATCCGATGTTTTAGAAATTTTAATTCCTAAAATTACATCGGCAACACCCATATCTTTCATGTCAAACATATTATTTAACATTTTCTTGGTAGTTTTAATGATTTCATTATTACTACCCATAATGAGCATATCATCTATATAAAGACAAATAATAACACATCCTTTCTCAGTGTCCTTGACATATACACATTTGTCACACTCATTTATTTTAAAACCATTTGACATCATTGTACTGTCAAAAATTTCATGCCATTGTTTAGGTGCTTGTTTTAATCCATAAAGGGACTTCACAAGCCGACAAACTTTTTGTTCTTGTCTTGGAACAATAAACCCCTCGGGTTGTTCCATATATATTTCTTCTTCAAGATTACCATTCAAGAAGGCTGTTTTCACATCCATTTGATGTATCTCCAAATTGTATATAGCTGCAATGGCTATTAAAATCCTAATTGACGATATTTTAGTCACAGGAGAATAAGTATCAAAATAATCAAAACCCTCCTTTTGCTTGTATCCTTTGATTACAAGTCTTGCTTTATATTTATCTATAGATCCATCTGCTTTCATTTTTTTCTTGAATATCCACTTGTATCCAAGGGGTTTAGAGCCTGGTGGTAGATCCACTAACTCCCATGTATGATTATGCAGTATGGACTCTACCTCACTATTTATAGCCTCTTTCCAATATGGAGCTTCAGGACTCGATACTGCTTCTTTATAAGTTTGAGGCTCATTTTCTAACAAATAAGTTAGAAAATCTGGTCCAAAAGTTTTTGATATTCTAGCACGTTTACTACGTCTGGGTTCATCAATATTTTCCAAACCATGATCACTGTCACTAACAGTGTCATAAGTTCTTTTATTAGAACTTGTCTCTTGTGTCTTATTATTAGGAAATACAGTTTCAAAAAATCCAGCATCTTTTGACTCAATAATAATATTTTCATGTATTTCCTCTATTTTTGATTTATTAACCAAAAATCTATATGCACTGCTATTATTAGCATAACCAATAAATATACAATCTATTGTTTTTGGTCTGTACACACCCAAATTTTTGCACTTCTCTACTAACCCTGGCAGGAGGGCAAAGTCGTCACTTGAGCCGGAATGCGAAAAGGAAGGTGAACCTCAAAACGAAGTCACCCCAACGATTTACAGTCAAAGCCGCCACAACGAACAACGAGCATCAGGTTACTTGAGGCAAGGCAAACAGTTGATCCAGAAGAACCTGATTTGAGCACAAAAGACGACTAACGGCCACTACGCTTACGATGTTCGGGGGTCGCAAATGCTATATCAAGTCGCAGCCCTCCAAACTAGCCTCCCAGAATAATATGGCACGTTTCCCAGGGATTTCCGGATTACAAAATACAAGCCTTCTAGCAAAAAAATGAAAGACCGACATCAGATGCGGAAATCGAGGAAAACACCGGAGCCAGCCGCAGCTGCACCTGCGGCTGGCCGCAGCTGCACCTGCGGCTGGCCGCAGTTGCATCTGCGGCCAAGATCTGAAGTTGCTAAATCGCCATTTCCAGTTTCATTTTCGGCAGACGCGAGCGGGAGAAGAAAAATAGAGAAAGAAGGGCGACGGGGAGAGAAAAAAAGAGAGAAGAAGAGAGAAAAAAGAGAGATTGTTTCCTCTTCTATACAATCTTTGTATCCTATGTTGATTTTCAAGTGTTGAAGCGTCTATTACATCGATTGGAATGTGAAAAAATCCGAGTTTCATAGCTTCGTTGTGTTTTATGTAGCAAATCTTGTAGATCTAATTTTATTTTTGTTCTTATTGCATTTGTTGGGTGGATCTATTGTGGATCCGAAAATATTTGGTGCATTGCTATTTAAATAGTTTGTTTTTGTGTATTTTGAGTTTAGATCCAATATAGTCAGCATATGTTGTAGATTTGTGGATTAGGAACGGTTAGGGAGGATTTATTACGGATAGAATCTCCTCCTAACCTTCCGATAATATCCTTTTAGTTTATTTTCTAGCTTTTACGTATGTAGCGATGGCGATGCATTTGTATTGTAAATATGTAATTTTTGGGCCTTAAAGCGATGTCGGATCGAAAATCGGGTTTAAGGCCCCGTGATAGTGAAATGTGCAATTGTGGGTGCTTGGGGTTATTTGGATGGCTCACATGCCCATGAATAACTCCAACGCCATTTTAATGCTTGATTTTCCCTTTTGACGCGAGAAAATGATTTTGGAATGAAACGATAAAGATTTGCATAAAATAAATCAAAGTAGGATATTAGATCCTTTGTAGGCTAAATAAAATTGTAAGTGTCGGATGAGCTCTATTCCTATTTGGCGAAGGGTTTGAAAAACATGTTTTACAAATATCATCGGTTTTATTATCGAAACAAAAAAGCAATAAAAATGAACTTTTCGATTAAGTCAAATCCTTCGTGCATAGGGTTAACGAGATTCTGAAGCACTTTCAAAGTAAAGCATTTCAACGACATTCATTTAGGCACACACGCACACACACACACACACACACACACACACACATTTTTTTAGGATTTAAAAGGATAGGAAAACATCGAGATTGCGGTAACCGTATTTCACGGAAGTCGGGGGGTGCCTAACACCTTCCCCTCGCTTAAGCAAGCCCCCGAACTCTATGAATCTCGGTTTGCGGACCATTTAAATCGGAGTCACATATGAGCCATTACGATTACGAAAACAAAATTCGGATGAGTTGGTACATCCATTTCAAAATATACCAACTGGCGACTCTGGTCAATTGGCTCATCATAAAATCGATCTTTCAAACCCCGTCGACACATAAGCCGACCCTTTTCAAAATCACATCTCAAATCCAAAGGCTAAAATTGGAAAGGGGCATTTTAATTATTAAAAAAACGAGACGACGAAAATCCCGGCGTCGACATGGTCCTATCTTTACCTTTTTGGGTGGAGGAACCATTACTTTTGCTAAGCATCCCACACTTTTAAGTGTTTATAAGATGGTTTTCGTCATTTCCATAATTCATAGGGTGATGCATTAGACTTCTTTTGAGGTATTCGGTTAAGAATATAATTTGCTGAAAGAATTGCTTCCCCCCACAAATTCTGAGGTAGCCCAGAACTTAACAATAATGCAGTCATCATTTCTTTCAAAGTTCTATTCTTTCTTTCAGCAACACCATTTTGTTGTGGTGAATAAGGTACAGTTGTTTGGTGTATTATACCATGTTGTGAACATGTTTCAGCAAAAGGAAATTCATATTCCCCACCCCTATCACTTCTAATTATCTTGATCTTTTTATCAAGTTGATTCTCAACCTCATTTTTGTAATGTATAAACATTTTCAAAGCCTCATCTTTACTTTTCAATAAGTAAATATAACAATATCTTGTACAATCGTCTATAAAAGTAAGAAAATATTTCTTACCCCCTCTTGTTTGTATAGACTTTAAATCACAAATATCGGTATGTACTAATTCAAGAGGTTTTGTACTTCTTTCAATTGATTTAAAAGAAGATTTTCGAAGTTTTGCCTCAACACAGACTTCACATTTATGATTGAAGTTAATCTCACATTTTGGCAAACATTCCATATTAATTAATCTACGTATAATATTATAATTAACATGTCCTAATCTACCATGTCATAAATTAGATGACTCAATCATATAAGCAGAAGATATATTTTTATTAATATTGGAAGGTACAATTGTCATTACATTCATTTTAAAGAGCCCATTGCTCACATATCCCTTCCCCACATACATTCCATTTTTGGTTAGGACAAACTTGTCCGATACAAAGACCAATTTAAATCCCTTTTGACTAAGAAGAGACATTGACACTAAATTCTTCCTAATATCAGGCACATGGAGCACGTTGTTGAGGGTGAGTTCCTTGCCAGATGTCATCTTCAGAACCACATTTCCTTGTCCAATAATCTTGGATGTGGAAGAATTCCCCATGTACAATTGTTCTTCATTCTCAATTTCTTGATATGTGGAGAACATCTTCCTGTCAGAACACACATGGCGGGTTGCTCCAGTATCTACCCACCATTCCCTGGGATTTTCAACCATGTTTACTTCAGAAACAACCGCTGATAGGTTCATTTCCGAAACGCCTTCAAGAAGACCGTCCACTTCTGTTACATTAGCTTGTGCAGACTTCTTGTTCTGGTCTTTGCGTTTACGACAATCCTTAGCCCTATGTCCGGGCTTGTCACAAATGTAGCACTTGCCTTGGAACTTTTTATTCATTCCTTGTTTAGGCCCATTTTCGGTGTGCTTTCTCTTATTAGACTTTTGACCTTGTTCCACCACGTTAACTTTATGCTCCACAAAAGTCCTTCTTGCTTTCTTTTCAGAAGCACGGTTATCCTCTTCAATCCTTAATCTCACGATTAAGTCTTCAAGTTTCATCTCTTTGCGTTTATATGCTTAAGATAATTCTTAAAATCTTTCCATACTGGTGGTAATTTTTCAATAATAGCAACAACTTGAAAAGATTCACTTAAAGACATACCTTCTGCATTGTATTTCATGCAGGATTACTTGTAGTTCTTGGACTTTGTTGATGACAGCTTTGGAATCCACCATCTTATAGTCCAAAAACCTGCCAACTACGAACTTCTTCGTGCCAGCATCTTCTGTTTTATACTTCTTATCCAAGGAATCCCATAATTCTCTTACTGTCTTGAGAGAACTATACACATTATACAATGTGTTGTCCAATCCATTGAGGATATAATTTCGACATAGGAAATCAACATGTTTCCATGCATCAATAGCAGCAACAACCTGCTTAGCTGATTCATTGTCATTAAGCACAGGGGGCTTTTCATGAAGAAACCTTGCCAAGTTGAGCGTAGTGAGATAAAACAACATTTGCTGTTGCCATCTTTTAAACTCTGTTCCATTGAACTTTTCTGGTTTTTCACCATGGTTCACAGGAACATTTGGTATCATAGGTGTAGAAGAAGAAGAACCGATTATAGTAACAGAATTGGTAGCCATACTTTTGCAAATATAAATTAAATATAAAAAGATAATTGTCTTAAGATTGTTATTGAAAACTAATATATATTTAATAATATATATAAACTTATCTTATTTAACGAACTTCTAAGAAAATAATATGTCAAGGCTAGTATTTTATATACTATGTCCTTAAGACAATTATGCCCTCCTTATTGGTGCTTCGAGTTAGCGGCACTTGTCTCCCAGGATACAATGACAACGTATGTTATAGCAGCACTACAAATAACACACACAACGAACCAAAAAAATGCTTTGAACTCTCTCTCAAATAACTTATGAAATATGAAGACTAGGATATTAGAATGCTTTAATGATTTGAATGAATTGTTGTCTATTCCAAATGACTGCCTCCTTAGACTATTTATAAGAGGGTTTAGTGACCCTTCAAATGGGTCACAACCCTTGCAAACAGTCACAACCCTTACGAACAGTCACAACCCTTGCGAACAGTCATAACCATTGCGAATGGTCACAACCCTTGCGAACAGTCACAACCCTTGCGAACAGTCACAACCATTGATTGAAGAGACATGATTTTTTGAACGGGAGTGTCCGCACGAACGAAAAGTCACAACCTTTCATTCATTTTGAATTTGGCTCAAATTCTAACAATCTTCATCTTGATTCATGAGTTTGATATCTTTCAGTAATTTGATGGGTTTTACTGTTTCATTTTTAAATTACTAAACATGTAAATCTTACTCCTCTTAACCTTTGATTTTCATTCAAACATGTAAATCTTCTGTATGCCTTTAGCACCCATCTTGATTTACTTCCCATTTAGCACTCATGTTCATTTTTCTCAAATCTTGAAGGCTGATGATATTGATTGGAGAAAAAAGCAATCTTGTAAGTGGGTTTGTTTTGATCGCCTGAAAAAGAGCCCTTGGATATAAAATTTTATTTAAAGTGTTTAGACGATTTTATCCTTAGCAAAGGTACTGCAATAAGTGAAATCGAGACTCCCGATCACTTTTGATCGATAAAATATTCGAAAGGTGCATTTTAACACGTAAACATAAATTTTAAGTTGGAAAGAGATACTTTTTTAAGTTTGAAGTGTATCAGATGTCTGACATATAAACTATGGATTACAAATTGTACTTTAGTCTATAAGTAAATAAGGGTTCTAAGAATTTTTCAAATAAATTAATTTTGTTAAATAAAGTTAACAAATAACAAAAAAGGTGTTTTATTAATTGTTCAAATATTTTTCAAAATCCTTTCTTTCGTTAGCATTTAAAAGGATGAATTGGTATTTCCTAGATTTAGGAACAAATTTTAAAAGAACATTAATGCAATCTTATTTAAATTAATATGTAATATGTAAATAGAAAATCTATTAAATTATGAATATGGGTAGGTGAGACACTTGTCAAATGTAGAGTCGTGTGGTTACTGTTTAGTGACTAGGAATAAGTATGAAGTCACAGTCATGCTAGGGGTAATAATCTACGGTCCTGTACGTTTGTCCGGTCTATTTATGCCTTCATATTATTTGATAAAAAATAATTAAATTTATAATAAAAAAAATATTTTCATAATAATTTTTTTTACATGGATGGGGGATTTATTTACTGTAGGTTATTGTAAAAATATTATTTTTTTATTATAAATTTATCAATGCTATAGGTTTTACTGTTTCATTTTTAGATTACCTGATTTTTCTTTTTTGGAATTATCCGAGACCATTCAAACATGTAAATCTTACCCCTCTTAACCTTTGATTTTCATTCAAACATGTAAATCTTCTGTATACCTTTAGCACGCATCTTGATTTACTTCCCATTTAGTGAATATCAGACTTTCGATCACTTTTGATCGATAAAATATTAGAAATATGTATTTTAACACAAACAAAAATTTTAAGTTGTAAAGAGATATTTTTTGAAGTTTAGAGTGTATCAGTGTCTGACATATAAACTCTAGAGCACAAATTATACTTTAGTCTATAAGTAAATAAGGGTTTTAAGAATTTTTCAAATAAATTATTTTTGTTAAATAAAGTTAACAAAGAACACCAAAGTGTTTTATTAATTGTTCAAATATTTTTCAAAATCCCTTACTTTCGTTAGCATTTAAAAGGATGAATTGGTATTTTCTAGATTTATGAACAAATTTTAAATGAACATTAATGCAATCTTATTCAAATTAATATGTAAATAGAAAATCTATTAAATTATGAATATGGATAGGTGAGACACTTGTAATATGTAGAATTGTGTGGTTACTGGTTAGTGTCGTATTTCATCGCCTTTGTTGGCCGTTTAGCAATATAAGTATGAAGTCACGGTCATGCTGGGGGTAATAATCTATTACAATACAATATATAATAATATAATTAAAGATTTTATTTAAATTCATTGAATAATTTTAATCGGTGATCGAGTTAATCTCGAGTTAATATTAAATTAATTCTGAGTTCATTATTTCTACTGATATAATATATGCAATATTCATAATTATACTAAACTTTTCGTATATTTTATTATATTATTTTAAGAATACACATTTATATATCAAATAACGTATACAATGATTTTGATATACATACAATTCTTTATTTTTATATTTAATGTATTACTATAATTTATATTATACTATTTATATTCAAATTATAAATATCAAATATCACAAACCATAATTTTAGATTCTATTATTCTAGTATCTTAAATAATTTGGTATCATTTCATTAGTTAAATATATCTTTATAATATTTTTCGAGTGTTACATAGTTACCGCGGATAATTTGTTTATGGCAAAACAATTCTTTTAGTCCTTGTATTCTTTTTTTTCTTTTATTTTAATCTTTATATATTTTTCATTTTATAATTCTTTTGATATAATTTTTTATTTTATTTTTTAGTTTTGTTCTTTATACGTGTAAGAGGTCATAACATTAAAAAAGAAAAATTAAATACCAAAATGATATTTTTGACTTTTTTTTAGTTTTCTTTTTCTTTTTCCCCCTTCTAATAGAAAAATTCAAAATAAATTTTTCATAATTAATTTCATCCAATCCAATATTTATGTACAAAATTTTAGTAATTAATTTTAAATATAAAAATAAAAAAAAATAAAAATAAATTAACACATCAAAACTAGAATTCAAAAATACATATTCTTACAATTAATTTCTACCTGAAAAATGAAACTAAAATTAAAAAAAAAAAATTAAATCCAATCTTTAAATTTTTGAAGGCCTTAATTATTTTAAGGAATCCAATAATAAAAAAGAACAATATTTTTCTTGAAATATTTAGTCCTTAAATATTTAAGTCCCTCTACCGAAATAGGCGTTCTTTTTTTTTTTTTTAATTGTTTAAAAAATTGGATTTACTAGAAACAATTAAGTCCTTAAAATAATTAAAGCATAATTTCAACTTCAATGTTTTTTTTTTCTTTCTTTTTTTTTTGTTTGTTCGCGTTTCTCATCAAATAAAATAAATAGGAAAATTTTAAGTACTTCAACTAGTACCGATTGGTAGCAGAGCTGGTCCTGGGTTTTCTAAGGCCCAGGGCAAAATTTCTCAAGTGTGCCCTTTTACACAAATTAAACAAAAAAATAAATAAATTATCAACTAATTAATTTTATTAAAATTATAAGAATTTACAAAAGATAAGGAATAACACTTTGGGGGGCTCATTATAACCTTGTTTGAGAAAAACCCAATGGGACAAAACCCTAAACGAAGGAAAAAGAGTACCTCGGATTATAAACATTGTATTAAAAAACGAAAACTGCATATTTGAGTCTACATGCTTCCTCCCAAATCTCCATAAGCATTTATAGATTTGATCAATTTTCTTTTCATCCTCCACAATTAATCGAAGCAAAGAATCATCACATGTACCTACAAAATAAAAATAGCAATGAAATCTGAACCACAAAACATCATTTAAAATGTCTTCTTGTTGCATTTTTAGATGCAAAATCATCAATTATACAATCATATTTAATGTTTTCTAACATATCATTTTTCATGCATAATATTGCTAATCCATTTAGCCTATCTTGAGTCATGGTGGTCCACAAGTAAGATTTCAATAATTTTAATTTAGAAAAACTTCTTTCAGCAGATGCCACAGTCACAGGTATAGTCAATAATACCCTATAAGCAACCATTACATTAGGAAACATATCCACACTATTTACAAACTCAAGAATTTTAATGCATGTCTATGGTTTATCTGTTTCATATGCTTCTTTTGGTAACATCACTTGCAACACCTGTAATTCTGAAAATAAGTCTCTTGCGTCAACATCAGAAACATCACCATGTTTTAAAGCATTTTCAAGATTCACACAAGAACTTTTCAATTCATTATCATCAAACGAAGTTAACTTTATAACATCAAATAAGAACCCAAAAATAGATTCAAAACAATGTAATTGTTCAAACCTACTCTTCAATTCACTAAGAGCAATATCCACTATAACAAGAAAATAATCAGTTCTAAATGTTCTAAATGATTCTTCAACTGATTGTTGTTCCCTATCACTATTGGAAACCTCATCAAAAAGCCTTTTTCTACGAACTTGACGCTTTTTTGGAAATACGGGTTCAATTCCCATATCAAGGAAAATTTCTTTAGCATCAATCATGGCAGAAACAAACCCATTTATTCTAGAGTTTTTAAAATTAAAACAAATCCTTCTAATTGTCTTATAGCGGCATCAAGATGCATGTCTTCAAATTATAACTTTTTACTAAGTAAGTTAATTTTATGCAAAATGTCATGCCAAATAACCAAACTTAATATAAATTCAAAACTTGAAAGCTCTCCTAATGCTAAACTTTGAGCATCCTTACTCAATTTGGCATCTTCACTAATTTCTGTTAATTTAAATAAAGCTTCTCTAATTAGGGAAGCTTGAGATTTTATTGCTTTGACACTTTCAATGTGACTTTCCCAACGTGTAGTTTATAATGATTTCAAAGTCAAACCATCTATGTAATCAAGTAACACATTCCATCTCTTTGTTGAATTAGAGAATACCGTATATATACATTGACATGCTCCAAAAAAAGATTTTGCTTTAACACATGAGCTGGCCGTATTACAAACTATTAAGTTGAGACAATGAGAACCACATGACATGTAAAATGCTCTAGGATTTATATTAAGTAATCTTAAGTATATGCTAATTGTTGATGTTTTGATATAAAAATCTTATTTATCTATTTATTAATGTTTGTGTTTGACATTTATTTATTAATAAAAGTACATCATTTATAAAATGGTCATTTAGTTTGTTTATATGAATCTCCAAATTATATATATTATGATTGATAAGTCAATTTTATGTCTATTTATTAGGTATTTTATGCTTAATTATTTGTGAGTTTTTAAGTATTTTTGGTGTTTTAAGTAATTTATTTAATTTTATGCATTATTATTATTTTTAGTATTTTTATATTATTTTTATTTATTTTTGTAGGAATTAATTAAAATGGATGGTAGTTTGGTAAATTCCAAAAAAAAAGGCATTCGCGCATTGCGTGCATTGTAGTTTCAGCAACAGCGCGAACAAAAGGACGGCACCGTTTAGTTCATGAATAATAAAAAAAATGCGCGCCATGCGTGGCCTGATGAATAACAAAAGAATGCGCGCCATGCGCGGGAGTTGCTAGCAATGAAGAAATTGGTGCGTGGAACGGAGTGGACGTGGCTGAAAAGGAAAGGAGCAGGCACGCGTCATCAACTTCTTTTATCGCATGGGTCCCACACGTTATTCCTCTCTCCAGCAGATTACGTCAGCAATTCAACTTTGATTTCCAGCAATAGTTAATTCCGTGTGGGTTCTTTCCAACTGAAGACAGTAAATTAAAAGAAGCCGAAGCAAACTTGGAATTGAAAAAATAAATAGGGAATTTTATATTTATTTTATTTATATTTTAAATCCTATTAGGCTTTGAAAATTATAATTTCTATTAAGATTAGGAGGATTATGTAGCCTATAAATAAAGGGCTTGAGACACAATTGAACACATAACTTTTACTAGAAAAATTCTCTTTATTATTCTTTGGTGTTTCTCATAGCTATGTGTAGCTAAATTATTTTTTTTGGTTTAAGTGATTGAAGCTATCAAGATTAATACACTGTGAGATCTAATTTATTTTAATTGTTCAATTTATATTTTGAGTATTGAATATTTTTCTGTGTTTAATTTTATATGATTGATTCGTTTGATTACTAGGGTGCACACTAGTTTATTATTCGTTGAAATCTACTGCTAAATTAAATATCAAATTCGTAATTGTTTGGTCACTTTAATTTGCGAAGCAACTATGATTAATAATTATTTTGCAGATCAAAAAATTGTTATATTTTAGGAAGAATATTCATCTAAATTAAATGCAGACGCTTGGATTGTGTTGTTTAGTTCAATGATCTCTCTAATTCTTAAAGCTTCTACTAAGTTAACTCTTTAGCACTTGTTTTAGGTTATTTAGTAATAAGGGTTATTTAGATCTTTTGTTTTTACTTAACTAAAATTAAAGAGAGATAGGGAAATTATTCAAATGGGAGTAATTATTCCACGTTGAATATTTAAAATATAAATTGAGCTATTCTTGCGTCAATGATCAGTTGTAAAATTCTTGATGATTGATGTTAACTTAAACCTATGCTTTTTCTTTTTATTTATTTCATTAAACTACTTGCATATTTATTTTAGTTATTTTTATTTAAATTATTTCTATGATTAAAAGTCCCACAGTTTTGGTTTACAAAACATAAAATTAAATTAATCATTCTCTGTGGGATCAACTCTTACTTGCACTACTACATTAATATTTTTCAAAAGTAGGATTATTTTTGAGTATCTGCGACAACACACTAAATTTTGGCGCCACTGCCGGAGAATTAATTTATTTATTTTTGTGTTTTTATGATCCTTATTTTATTTTTCTTAGTTTAATTGATTGTTTATGACCATAACTCATTCTACTAATCAAAGTGATTTGAGGTTTGGTCCAGAAATCGATAAAACTTTGCGTGGATTAAGGAAAGAAGGTCGGACGAATCTTGAAGCAAAAGACATCTTGGCTGGAAATCAAACTTTGAAGGAACTTGCGGCTCCAGATTTGAACCAACAACCTTTATGCATAAATTTTTCTAATTTAGATGTTAATATTTCTTTTGAGTTAAAATGTAATACCCCTAAGTTCCCAAGTCCCACATCATGTTAAAGGAGAAACCACCAAGCCTTAGTCCCACATCGTCTAGCTTTTAAACCTTTCTCCCTTCCTTAGGCTATAAATAGAATGCCACCCCTTTGGTTTTCTCACACCAACTTAAGGGCCTCCAATTTGAGTAAGGACCTTGTTGGGTGAGGTTTTTTTTTATAAAAAGACCTCCTTAGTTAAAATTTTATCATCGAGGACGTAGGCAATCGGCGGAACTCGTAATTTTCGGGTATTTTCTTATTTAATTTTTCTGTATTGTCATTTTTTATTTTTTTATTTTAAATATTGTATTTAGTTTGTTAGTTGATATTTTAGTATATTTTATTAGTAATTAGTATTTTTGTATTGTTATTATTTTTGTAGCTTTAATTATTATTTTGTATTTAAATTATTAATTACTAGTTTTGGATTAGTATTATTGGTTTTAATTATTGTTTTGTATTTAGATTATTAGTTAATAGTTTTAGATTAACGTTATTGGTTTTAATTATTATTGCTATTGAGATTACTATTTTGGCATAATAGTAATATTTGTTTGAAAAATGATTAAATATTGAAAGAATATTTTTGATAAATATACTTATAGTTATTTTGAAAAAGAAATAAGAAAGCTGTTAAATAATAGAATTGTCCTAATGATATTTATTTGTTCTAAATTTATATTTAGGAATCGTTCGACTATTAATTTTGTGTTCAGCCATATCGAGGTAAGTGACTCTCCGAGCTGTTTAGTATTTTCGAACTGTATAGTGTAAGTGACTCTCCGAGCTGTTTAGTATTTTCGAACTGTATAGTGTAAGTGACTTTTTGAACTATTTAATATTTTGAAGTTATCGTTTATAATTATGTATGCTTTAGAAATTATTCGGACGCCTAAATGTATTGTTTAAAAAATTGTTATACTTTATTTAAGGCTTCCATTTGAATAAAAATGTTATACTTGTATTTTGTTAAAAACCCGGATCAAGTATTAAAATAGAATTTTGATTTAAAAAAATGAGATTATATGATTTTGAACTGTGAAATAAGTATAGTTTTGAATATCGAAAATATTAAGAAATTGATTTTAGAAACCTCAGCCCGACCATGTATTGAATCCGTTAGTATTTACGCTAGTTCCGGAACTATATAGGACCTACTAAGGTGCACAACTTTAGATACCTTTCGGGGGGCACCTTTCGGGGTGCGTGCTTCATTGATTCCTTAGTAGGGTGCATGATCATTAACATTATCGAACATAAGGGCCGTGTTACAGGGCTGCTGTAACTTTAGTCGTTCTGTGGATTAAAAGATACATCGAATATATTGAACTTATCGAAATCGTTGATCGAATATATTGAGCTTATCGAATTTTTTTTTTGAATTGTGTTTTGTAATTATTGATTTTGGTTTTGAAAGTAAATATTGACTATTGTTATTGAACAAGAAAATGTTATTTCAAAAAGTATATTTATTACTGTTATTGAACAAAAGGTATTTCGAAAAAGTGTTTTGTAAATAGTACTTGATCCACCTAAATAGTGAAGATTGTTACTTGCTGGGCTTCACCGCTCACCCTTACATTAACTTTTACAGGGTCCATTGTTAAGAGTCGCACAATGTGGATGCTTTTGTGGATGACTGAAGTCCTTTTAGTTATGGCGTTATTAGTATTTTGAATTTGATAAGACTTTTATTTAAGAGAGCTGCGTCTCCGAAGTTGTGTTTTCGATATTTAGTTCTTGAACTCTTTTGTAAATTTAATAATAAAAGATTGTTGGATTTTTAAGTCTAGTATCGTTGTGTTGTTTCTGGGCTGCGCTATTGATATTGTTGCCTTGCGGGCCTTCGGGCTTGCGGCGTGTGACACTTCGGACATGTAACGAGTTCGGGGTGTTACAGAGATGGTATCAGAGCGGTGGCCCCTCGTAGTGTGTTGGGTTGAAAAATCTTCACATTCCCTGGGGAGTGATTTTGGGAGTTAGCTGTGGGTATAGTCTTGACTAAATTTAAGATTTTAGAGATAGAATAAGGTGAAAATCTTTGTAATGTTTGAGGTGTAATTTAGAATTTGGAGATAGAATAAGGTAAAAATATTTGTGTTGTTTTAGGAGTATATGAGAAATTATAGAGTAAGATAGAGAATAAAGTGGGAGATCTTTGTATTGTTTGAGGTTTAGTACTCGAGGCTAATTTTGATAAATTGTGAATAAAACATGATAGAAAGACATAGTTGAGCGATTGGAGATTTTGATTTGAAAATTTAAAGGACCAAATTTTTTTAAGGGGGAGGTAAAGTAATACCCCTAAATTCCCAAGTCCCACATCATGTTAAAGGAGAAATCACCAAGCCTTAGTCCCACATCGTCTAGCTTTTAAACCTTTCTCCCTTCCTTAGGCTATAAATAGAATGCTACCCCTTTGGTCTTCTCACACTAACTTAAAGGCCTCCAATTTGAGTAAGGACCTTGTTGGGTGAGGGTTTTTTTTATAAAAAGACCTCCTTAGTTAAAATTTTGTTATTGAGGACGTAGGCAATCTGCGGAACTCGTAATTTTCGGGTATGTTTCTTATTTAATTTTTCTGTATTGTCAAGGGCGGCCAACATAAGAAAAGAAATTTGTGGTGTGAGGCAGAACCATGGAGAATCTATATACGAGTATTGGGAACGTTTCAAGAAATTGTGTGCAAGCTGCCCCCACCATCAAATCATCGAGCAACTCCTCATCCAATATTTCTATGAAGGACTCATGTCTACTGATACAAGCATGATTGATGCTACTAGTGGAAGAGCTTTGGTGGACAAAACTCTTGAAGCTGCAAGGAACTTGATTGCAAACATGGCGGCTAATTCCCAATAATTTGGCACTAGGCTTGATTTTTCATCCAAAACTGTTAACGAGGTAAATATTTCTTCTATTGATCAAAAAATTAATAGTCTAACCTCCCTTGTTCGTCAATTGGCTGTAGGTAATACACAATAAGTGAAAGCTTGTGGGATTTGTACAGCAGTTGGACATTCAACTGATATGTGTCCAACACTTTAAGAAGAGTCCTATGAACAAGTGAATGCAGCAGGTGATTTTTCTGGCCAACCCCAAAGGAAATATGACCCTTATTCAAACACTTACAATGCAGGATGGAGAGATCATCATAATTTCAGCTATATAAATCAACATGGGAATCCGTCTGTAACTCAAAATTTCTCAAACTACCAACAATATAAGCAGCCATATCCCAACAAATAACAGGGCCAATCATCTAATTCTAATGTCTTTAGAGGATTTGGTTAAACAACTTACCACTAACATTTTGCAATTTCAACAGGACACGAAGGCAAATATGCAAAATTTGGAAATACAAGTAGGACAAATGGCAACTGCAATCAGTCGATTAGAGGCGCAAGGTTCTGAAAAATTACCATCTCAAATGGTGGTGAATCCAAAAGAGAACGCAAGTGCAATCACTTTGAGAAGTGGTAAAGAGATAGAAACTCCAGAAAAGACAGAGTTTGCACCAAAAGAGCAAAGCAAAGCAGAAGTGGACAATAAGGAGGCAAAAGACAGTAAAGAGAACAAGAGTGTTCTAGGCGACAATGGTACCCCTAAGCATAAATTTTCAACCCTTTCTAACTATAAACCGGTACCCCAATTTCCTTTTGCTTTAACAGTAAATAGAAGTATGAGAAAAATTCAAATTTATATGAAACTTTCCATAAATGCGAGATAAATATTCCATTGTTAGATGCTATTAAACAAGTACCTCGCTTTGCTAGATTTCTGAAAGAATTGTGTACCCACAAAGGAAAACAAGCACTTAAAAGATATGAAAATGTACAAGTAGGAAAGAATGTGTTTGCAGTAATTTAAAGAAAACTCTCGACTAAGTGCCAAGATCTAGGAATGTTTACTATCCCTTGTAAGATAGGTGACACTAGATTTGAAAAGGCTATGCTAGACTTTGGAGCTTCCATTAAAGTTATGCCATATTCTATATATGTTTCTTTGAAACTCGAACCTTTGAATAGAACTGGTACTGTAATTCAATTAGCTGATAGATTTAACGTTTATCCTAAGGGTATAGTAGAGGATATTCTTGTGCAAGTAGATAATTTGATTTTTCCTACTGATTTTTATGTGCTTGATATGGAGAATGGTGATCAAAATGCTCCTATTTTGTTAGGAAGACCCTTCTTAAAGACATCCAAAACCAAGATAGATGTTCATAGTGGTACACTTACAATGGAATTTGATGGCGAGGTTGTGAAGTTTAATATTTATGATACCATGAAATATCCTAATTATGATAATCTTATTTATTCTATTGATGTGATTGACTCATTAACACATGATGTTTTTGAACTTGATGGAAAGGATGAATTAGAAACAACAATCAGTCAGAATCTTAAGGAGAAAGAAGAGTTAGCCTTCAATACTGAATTGAAGGATGTTATTGCAACATTAAATGATTCTCTAAAAGCAGGTAATGTTCCTTATATTGATCTACCAATTTCTAACAAAAAATCTTTACCATCTGTTTTGCAGTCACCTACTCCAGAATTAAAGCCTCTTCCTGATGATCTCAAGTATGTTTTCCTTGGAGAAGAAAAGACATTGCTAGTGATCATCTCCAATAAACTTAGTACATCACAAGAAGAAGAACTCGTACGAGTTCTAAAGGAGAATAAGAAGGCCATTGGTTGGACAATTGCTGATATTAAGGGGATAAGCCCGTCTACATGCATGCATCGTATATTACTTGAAGAAGGAGTGAAACCCACCCGTCAACCGCAAAGAAGACTAAATCCGCCCATAATAGATGCTGTGAAAAAAAATTTCAAAAACTTCTTAAAGTTGACATGATTTACCCTATTTCGGATAGCAGTTGGGTTAGCCCAATTCAAGTAGTTCCTAAAAAGACGGGAATAACTGTGGTGAAAAATCAAAATAATGAGTTAATTCCCACCCATGTTCAAAATGGGTGGCGGGTTTGTATAGATTATAGAAAATTAAATGCTGTAACCCGGAAAGACAACTTCCCTTTACTTTTTATTGATTAAATGCTTGAACGATTATCTGGTCATTCTTACTATTGTTTTCTTGATGGTTATTCAGGTTATTTCCAAATTACAATTGCATCGGAGGATCAAGAAAAGACGACGTTTACATGTCCATTTGGAACTTTTGCATATCGCCGCATGCCGTTTGGACTTTGCAACGCCCCAACTACTTTTCAAAGGTGTATGATTAGTATATTTTCAGATTATATTGAGCATATCATGGAAGTTTTTATGGACGATTTCACAGTTCATGGGGACTCTTTTGATAATTGTTTGCATAACCTTACACTTGTTCTTCAAAGATGCATATAAACTAACCTTGTACTAAATTCTGAAAAATGTCATTTTATGGTTGAACAAGGTATAGTTTTGGGTTATGTTATTTCGTCTAAGGGAATTGAAGTAGATAAAGCAAAAATTGATATTATTCAATCTTTACCTTATCCCACTAGTGTGCGGGAATTGCATTCTTTTCTTGGACACGCAGGTTTCTATCGGAGATTCATAAAGGACTTTTCCAAGATAGCATCACCACTATGCAAGCTGTTATAAAAGGACGCAGATTTCAATTTTGACACAGAGTGTAAGGAAGCATTTAATAAGTTGAAACAATTGTTGACGTCTACTCCAATTATCCAGCCCCCGAATTGGAACATGCCTTTCTAGATTATGTGTGACACAAGTGATTATGCAATAGGAGCTATTTTGGGTCAAAAAGTTGAGAAAACATCTCATGCTATTTATTATGCTTCGAAGACTTTGAACGATGCCCAGAGAAATTATTCGACCACTGAAAAAGAACTCTTAGATGTTGTTTTTGCTTTAGAAAAATGTTGATCTTATTTGCTTGGTACTAAAGTTATTGTTTATTCTGATCATGCAGCTCTTCGTTATTTGATGACAAAGAAAGAGGCAAAACCAAAGTTGATAAGATGGATACTTCTCTTAAGTGAATTCGATTTGGTGATCAAGGATAAAAAAGGGACAGAGAATAGTGTTATAGATCACTTAAGTCGTTTGGCGAATGTGAAAGGTGAGCTTCCTCTACAAGAGATGTTTCCTGATGAACAATTATTCTCTGCATATAAAAAATTACCTTGGTATGCAAATATTGTCAATTATTTGGTTACTAACATTTTGCCTCCTGATTTATCTAAAGCTCAAAAGGATAAAATCAAAAGTGATACAAAGTACTATGTGTGGGATGATCCCTACTTATGGAAGCATTGTGCGGACCAAGTGATGAGAAGGTGCGTTCCTGAAGTTGAAATTGATCCTATTATCACTTTTTGTCATTCATATGCTTGTAGAGGTCACTTTGGATCTAAGAGGATAGTAAGAAAAGATATTGACTGTGGTTTTTATTGGCCATCTCTATTCCAAGATTTGTATTTATTTCGCAAGTCATGCTATAATTGTCAAAAGACAGGTAATATATCCCAACGAAATGAGATGTGGCAAACCCCCATACTATTTTATGAAATTTTTGACGTTTGGGGCATTGATTTCATGTGATCGTTTCCTGTATCTTTTGGTAATGTTTATATTTTACTTGCTGTCGATTGTGTTTCGAAATGGGTGGAAGCTAAAGCCACTAGGACTGACAATTTCAAAGTTGTTGCAGATTTTCTCCGTACTAACATATTTTCTAGGTTTGGAGTTCCTAGAGCTCTAATAAGTGATCGAGACACTCCTTTTTGCAATCGAACTGTGGAAGCTTTGTTGAAAAAGTATCATGTAACTCATAAGGTGTCAATTGCATATCATCTGCAAACTAGTGGACAAACAAAAGTGTCAAACAGACAAATCAAGTCCATTCTTGAAAAGACAGTCAATCCAAACAAAAAAGATTGGAGTTTGCACTTGGATGATGCTTTATGGGCGTATAGGATGACTTATAAGACACCCATTAGCATGTCACCCTACAGATTAGTATTTGGGAAACTATGTCACTTACCTGTTGAGCTAGAACACAAGGCTTATTGGGCTATTAAGAGTTTCAATATGGAGATGAGTGGAAGTGGCGAGCATAGGAAGTTACAATTACAAGAGTTAGAGGAAATTTGCAATGATGCTTATGAGAGTGCAAGAATTTACAAAGAGAAGACAAAGGCTTTTCATGACAAGATGATTTCTAGAAAAGAATTTATAATTGGTCAAAAAGTTATTCTCTACCAGTCTCGACTTTGGTTGTTTCCAGGTAAGTTGCGTTCTTGTTGGAATGGACCTTTTGTTGTGACTAACGTTTTTCCTTATGGTACAGTTGAAATTCAAAGTTTGGAAACTTCTAAAGTATTCAAGGTGAATGGTTATAGACTCAAGCATTTCTATAAGGGTTTTCGAGATGAAGACGCGAGACCTTGAGGATTTAATTTATACTACTTGAAAAGAGAAGTCTGAAGTCGAGCCAATGACAATAAACAATGGCGCTGCTTGGAGGTAACCCAAGGGCAGTATAATTTTCTTTCTTTTTATTTTTGTGTTTTTAATTTAGTTATTTGTACTTTTTCTTTGCATTTTACTTTACATTGAGGACAATGTAAATTTTAAGTGTGGGGGAAGGAATTTAGGATTTTTGTTATTTTTAGGTCATATTTTTAAAAAATTAGGAAATTTTAAAAATTTTAAAATTTTAAATTTTGTGGGTATATTCACTACAAACCCCCACGAGACAAAACTCGTCCACTTGGGGTAACCTTGGAGTTTAAAGGCTTGTTGCACATGCTAAGTGTAACCGTGTTTCCTACGAAAATAGGTTATTTTTATTTTGAGTCGCTTGAGCAATAAGTTAATTGGATTTTAAATATTTAGTCAATGATAAAATTCTGATTTTTATTTAATAACTCTTGAAAAAATGATAAATTTTTGCTTAGTCTGAATTTTTGACCTATTGTTAGTATTTACTGTATTTGAGACTTTTTAAATTTTTATGCACATATCCATATATGTTGAATTAATTTTAACTTGGAGGAAGTTTATGTGATTAATTGCTTGTGGAAGATGTGAATTTTCTCTGTACCTTATTTTGATCATGTTTTAAAGTTTGATATAGAAAAAATATATCACTGGAGGATTGAGAGAAAAAAATAGTAAGTAAAAAAACAATTTGACTAGTTTAATTTTGTGGCCTTTGTTACTCGAGTTAATAGATTTTTAGGGGTGTCTCTACACCTAGTGCCCTAAAACCAACTGGTTTGAGAGTCATTGGTCAAACGCTCGTTACATGGGTAGCTCTGAAAAGCCTAAGAAAATTAAACATTGGACAATCAAGTATGAAAAATAAAAGTGAGATGGAGCATAAAATGTACTCACTAAGAAAAAAAGGTGAAATATGAAAAGAATATATATATGAAGAAAAAATATTGTTAAAGAAAAAAGAAAAAAACTTTTGATCCTTTAATTTTTATTTTGTCTATATTAGCTTTCAGATATGCTGAAATTGAATGTATAGAGTGTTGAGTATCTCTCATTTGACATTTTATTATATAAATTTATTTGAGTTCTAATTAGTTTGATGTATTTGAATTCACACACACACAAAAGGTCTTGAGTAGAGTAAGATTAATAAATATGTTGAAGTTTTAGATTTTGCATGGTTTTGAAATTTTCTTTGAGTTATCATTTAAAAAAATCTTTGAGGCTGATGTTCAAATTTATATTGATTTGTTGCTCAAGTTGTTTGGTTATTATTTTCATTTTTATAGATTTTATTCTTGTTTTACTTGAGGACAAACAAAGAGTTAAGTGTGGGAGTATTTGATAAGTCGATTTTATGTCTATTTCTTAGGTATTTTATGCTTAATTATTTGTGAGTTTTTAAGTATTTTTGGTGTGATAGATAATTTATTTAATTTTATACATTATTATTATTTTTAGTATTTTTATATTATTTTTATTCAATTTATATTTATTTTTGTAAGAATTAATTAACATGGATGGCAGTTTGGTAAATTCCAAAAAAAAGCCATTCGCGCATTGCGCGCATAGTAGTTTCAGCAATAGCGCGAACAAAAGGACGGCACCGTTTGGTTCATGAATAACAAAAAAAATGCACGCCATGCGCGACCTGATGAATAACAAAAAAATGTGTGCCATGCGCGGGAGCTGTCATCAATGAAGAAATTGGCGCGTGGAACGGAGCGGACGTGGCTGAAAAGGAAAGGAGCAGGCACGCGTCAGCAGCTTTTTTTATCACATGGGTCCCACGCGTTATTCCTCTCTCCAGCGGATTATGTCAGCAATTCAACTTTGATTTCCAGCAATAGTTAATTCCGTGTGGGTTCTTTCCAACTGAAGACAGTAAATTAAAAGAAGCCGAAGCAAACTTGGAATAGCAAAAATAAATAGGGAATTTTATATTTATTTTATTTATATTTTAAATCCTATTAGGGTTTGGAAATTATAATTCCTATTAGGATTAGGAGGATTATGTAGCCTATAAATAAAGGGCTTGAGACACAATTGAATACACAACTTTTACTTGAAAAATTCTCTCTATTATTCTTTGGTGTTTTTCATAGATATGTGTAGCTAAATTATTTTTCTTGGTTTAAGTAATTGAAGCCATCAAGATTAATACACTGTGAGATCTAATTTATTTTAATTGTTCAATTTGTATTTTGAATATTGAATATTTTTCTATGTTTAATTTTATATGATTGATTCGTTTGATTGCTAGGGTGCACACTAGTTTATTATTCGTTGAAATCTACCGCTAAATTAAATATCAAATTCGTAATTGTTTGGTCACTTTAATTTGCGAAGCAACTAAGATTAATAATTATTTTGCAGATCAAAATATTGTTATATCTTAGGAAGAATATTCATCTAAATTAAATGCAGACGCTTGGATTGTATTGTTTAGTTCAACGATCTCTCTAATTCTTAAAGCTTCTACTAAGTTAAATTTAGCGCTTGTTTTAGGTTACTTAGTAGTAAAGGTTATTTAGATCGCTTGTTTTTACTTAACTAAAATTAAGGAGAGATAGAAAAATTATTCGAATGGGAGTAATTATTCCACGTTGAATATTTAGAATATAAATTGAGCTATTCTTGCGTCAATGATCAGTTGTAAAATTTTTGATGATGGATGTTAACTTAAACCAAGGCTTTTTCTTTTTATTTATTTCATTAAACTACTTGTATATTTATTTTAGTTACTTTTATTTAAATTATTTCTTTGATTAGATCCCCCCAAGTTTGGTTTACAAAACATAAAATTAAATTAATCATTCTCTGTGGGATCAACTCTTACTTGCACTACTACATTAATATTTTTCAAAAGTAAAATTTTATTTTTGAGTACCTGTGACATCACACCAATGATTTATGTGTATAAATAAATATTATACACAAAAGATATAAATCATATGTAATATATATAAATAAAGATACAATAGTTTATAATTTATGATAATTTGAAGATATTATCATGTAGGTTATAATGTTTTAACATAGATTATTTATCTTGATAATAAAAGTTTGACTTCTAATTAAAGTACTAATACATTAATGGTGTGCATTAAACGGATCATGAGATAATATTTTATTTATAAAATATTTTCACATAAATACTAATTTGTGAATTTTTTTAATTTTGAAATAATAATGGACTCAATATTGTTATTTACATTAATTTAATGTTCCAATGAGTGAAATTACCTCGGAATGTTAATTAATATTAGAAACATTATTATTGTCAAAACATGTATAAATTTTTTCATAAGATAATTTATTATTGATCATAGAATCTTGATCGATGTTTTAAATATTTATTATTAAAATAATTGATTTAATTGTTAAATCAATTTATGATAAAATAAAAATAAATTATAGACTTATGAAATTAGTTGAAATATATCAGGATTATATTAATTCTGAAATATTTATGTACATCGATACAGGTAATATTTACAGCTTATTAGTAAATGGTTTATTTAATTAATTCCTGAACTAAAGTGCAATTAAAATTATTTAGTGGAATTAATTGTAATTAATATTTATTTTGTATATTATTATTAGATAATAATATCTAATTAAGTATTGGTGTGAGAAAAGGAATCTTTTAGGATTCCCTTCCTAACTTAATATGAATCAGTTTTATAAGAGAGGGTAATGATCAATATTAATATAAATTGGTCAGAAACGTATGTAAAAAGCCAAATTCCGTATTCTTTCTTTCAGTTTAGGAAAAACACGTAAAAGTTTTTTTTCAGAAGGGCAATTTGGAAGCCACACTCCATATTAAAGATTCAAAAACGTGTTAATCCAACCAAGCACTAGGTAACAATTATATATATTATTTGTTTAGTATAAAACCATAAAGATGTTCATGTTTTATTAAAAAAAATTAAACCTATTTTCAGAAAGAAAAAAAAATCCAACACTAATAACAGCAACAAAACAAAATGGCAAGTGCATAATCATAATTGTTTTTCATTAAAATTCAAATATATCCCCATCCACTCTAGTCATGACCAAAACTGTGACGCCCCCAAATCACTATACTTACTATAGCTGACTTGACACTCACTATAAATGCTAAATCATTAGGTTTATAGATGATTTCCTTTATTTATAAACAAAGTTCTCATCTTAATTCCCAAAGATTTTTCATTATTTTATATTAAGTTCTTGTAATCAATACAAGGAACTTAATACTCATTCATAACATTTTAACCTTAAGATTTAGATATTCTATAACTTTACATACTCCAAAATTCACGGCACTAAATCATTGGGACGACTCTTGGGAACAGAGAATCTTGCGGTGAATATTTGTATCTTCACCCGTTATAAATATTTGCATCTTTATCCGTAACAAATGGTTGTATCTTTATCCGGTGTAAAATTCTTTTTTCATACAGAACATTACCCAACTAGTTAAAACCCTCACTCGAAATACATTTAGTTATAGTTATATCTCTTCATATCAATAATCCTGTCTCGGATATACAACACTCACAAGTCATTTACCGATCCTCATCTAGATAAATAGATCATTATCAATACTATCTTAAATTTTAACAATTGTAAGTTTAATCAAAGTAAAGACATAACAAGAGAATATGATAAAACTTGATAATATTAATACAATATTCGATTACATGTGTGAAACTTGTTCTTACTACAAAATGTCATTATAACTACAGTTAAGAACAATTAAGGAAAGTAGTAAACTAGTCTACGCATTTCTTCTTTCCTTTCTTTTTTCAGCCGAAGCTCTCGAATTTGTCTACAAATTAGGTTTATTTGCAAGGGTGAGCTAAGATGCTCAGCAAGTCTTAAACACATAGCATATAAGTGAACTCACACCGATATAGATTGTAAGGATTCATGGCACAATAATTGATATTTATAAATGTTTTAACATAGCAAGACTGAGTGGTGGTTAGACCTTGGATTGTTCTTTGTCTTTCGACTTAGAACCATTTATAGTGAATATAGAAAGGGGATCAACCTAACGACATCCTATGTTATGCATAACATACCCTACACTAGACAGATCATGAACAGTGATACATATTCGTTCATCTCAGTTTACTTCACATGTTAGGATCGCCCCAAGACAACTTGATTTGATAAAATAAAGCATGATTTGAAATACATCACGAATAAGCATTTCATTTTGTAAGTTATACCAAAACAAGAAGCAATAACTCTCATATCAAAGATTTATAATTCGTTGCTTGTACAAAATATATAAATCACATAAAAAGCAAGTAAACAAAGGTTAAAGATAGAAAACTTGCTTTTTTGATAAGTTTTACGATTAAATATTCTTCGTAAATCCTACAAATTAATATTTTATATAAACTAGTTAGACACAAATTCAATCATTTTATGTTTTAAGTCGGACATTGTAACTGCTTGTAATTAAGACTTATTCTACTTTATATAAAATAAATTTGAGCATTATAACTGCTTATATATTGATTATTTAAATAAATACTTTAAGAAATTGGTCATAGTAACTGCTTATAAAATGAATATTTTCATTAAATACTTAAAGAAAATTGACCATAGTAATTGCTTATAAAAGTATGTTTTCTACTTTATAATTAAAATAAATCGCACATTATAACTGCTTGTAAAATAAACTGTTGTACTATATATTTAAAATAATTTGAGCATTGTAACTGCTTGTAAAAGTATATTTTAACTAAATATAAGAAGAAAAGTAAACAAAATAACCACTAGAGTATACCTCTTGTAGTGTTTGCTTTACTTCCAAAATAGCCAACTTCGTTGCTCAAAATATATTTGTCTCTCTCAGATTATAACTATAAAGTGTATAGCTTAGGAAATGCTCTAGGAAATGCTAGGAAAATGAATGGCGGAGGTGGGTATTTATAGAAAAAATCAAGTTTCTTTAATTGCACTTTTAGTTCTTGAAGTTATAATTAGTTTACATAGGGACTTAGACAAATATTTAAGAACTTAGGACACCTCATCAAAAGCACAAAATGGCTGGCCATTTTGATCCTATGGCCTAGATTTCATCTTACTTTACTTTGTTCTCATTGGTCGAAAAATAATCACATGGATAGCTAGCTTGAATTTTGATTGGTTAACTCAATTTTACATGGATTTAGTTAATAATTAGTTAGTGTAACTAGTGTTTCTTTACCTAGTTTAGTTAATCTAACTTGTTTTTCTTTTCTTAACAATGATTGGTCCATTTAAGTTCACATGGATTAAAATTCTCGCACGCAATTGGTCAAAAATGTTTTAGTTGGATTACTAGTTAGTATTTAGTTTCATTTCAACTAATTTGATTAATTAGTATAATAATTAAATATTTATACGTATTTATATCATATAATACATTGTATAATACTCGTATTCAACTCGTATTACACTTCGTATTAATCTCGTATAATGTTCCGTATAATTCTCCTTTTATATAGTACATTATCATTCGTATTCTTTTCAAATTCGTTATGTATTCGTCCCATATTTGGGAATAGTAATGCTTAATAATTATTTTGGGTGAAAATTTTATTAGTGAAAATGCATTTATTGTCTGAATAAACGCTATTCAGGAATGCGATTTTTTCAAATTCGGATAACTGTATTTAAATTAATAGTGTTTTTCGTCTTATTCGTTGGGAAAATATTATTAGATATTTGACATCTATACAACGTATAAATACTATATCACGAAATGTGAAAAGTCAAAACGATGAATAAAACTGCCAAAAAGATGGGAAAAAAATTTCGCGGGAAACGCATTTTTCGTCTTTTTCTCAAATTTTTTTATTGGTTCCCTGGGTTCTATGACTCATATAAATACTATTTCGTGAAATGTGAAAAGTCCCAAAATGATGTAAGATGAATTTCAGAGGCATAACTGATTTCTAGCTTTTACCCTTAGGGTGTAGGTTTTAATACATATCTTTCTTTTAAAGTACATAATTTTATACATAGAATTTTATATACATATAGATTGGAACATAATTCAATCACATGAAACATTCTTGAGTATAACATAACCTTTATTATTCACATAAAGTCGGATTACAAGATTCTCAGAAGTTCGGAACATTACAAAAACCATAGATTAACCGACAAAAAACCACCACCATGCTGAAAAACTAAAAGATAAATTCAAAACTTGATCGACACAAAAAGTAAGGGCAAAGGTGCAAAATTCCCCTGTGGTTTTTGGGGGGAGCCCATTTAGCCCCGAAATTATTTTTTTCCATAGATGCTCCTGACGTTGTAAAATGTGGCTGTTAACTTAAGCAATTGTTATTATTTATTCTCCATCAGTTAAAATTAAAGTAAAGACTACGTAAACATAGACATGAATATAAAACCAGACCAAAAGAGAGATGGGGTTATGACTCAGAATTATTGCTTCAGCAGGGGAACAAGAGGGAAGTACAGAATAATTCAAAGTGGTTCTGAGGGACATGGTGTGGAAGACCATCAAAGAAATGCTAGGAGAAGTGACACGACTTAAAGAACAAATATCATGGTCGGAATCTGGATCATAAAGACGACAAAGTTGGTCAGTCACCTGAAGATGCTATTGTAAAAATTGACAAAGATAAGATAAAAGCAACTTTGGAGAAACGAAGAAAGGCCCGTGGTGCTATAGCTCTGAAAATGGACTTCATAAATGAGGATGATCTCATTGAGAGGAAACTGGAAGATGTTATTAAACTACATCAAGACGAGGATGGTGGTCACCAAAGAACGAAATTGAAAACATCATCTGGACAAGAATTTGACAATGTAGAAGATGGGGAAGTGACTACTTTTGATGATGCTGACAGGGGATATTGGTCCCTAAAGTCGAGCAATCACAAGAGGAAGGCTAAGAGCCCACCTAACAATTCAATGGAGGGAATGCAGCGCCATGATTATATACTTGCATCCAATCAACATAATCACCATGACTTTCCTAAAGATAGAGATGGGTTGGTGAGGCTTGCTTATTCAGAAAGGGATCACAAAAGGCACGTTCACGAGAATCACGTTTGAAGAGTTTTTACTACTAGATCACCCGTCCGTATACTTGATGATAAGGAATGGTTTCTATATATTTTCAGGTGGGTGCTTGATATATGCCCTAGTTTTTTCCCTGAAACATTATTTGTGAGGTTATGATTTCCCTGGTCAAAGCAAACTAAGGTATGAAATCACGAAGTCAGAGCTTTTTTGGGTTTTTTTCCCCTTGGCAACTGTTAACATCTGTTGGTAGCCCTTTAAGTTTTTTTAATGGGAGGGGAGAGGTCGAACCACTTTTTAAAATGTTAGTAACATTTTTGGAAAAAAAAAGTTCTACAGCTAAATGGGCTCCCCCCAAAAACCTCGGAGGGAATTTTGCACATTTAGCCCAAAAAGCAAAGATAAATTAAATTGGGTCGTAGAAAGAGAGCGGTACACTAGGCTACAACCTCAAACCAATGCCTTTCGGGGTCAGACTACAACTTCATGCATCACTTGAAACACTTGGCATCCAAGAGAGCCTCTGTGATATCTCAGATTTTTGACAAGATTTATAAATAAGGATCTTAGTTAATTAAATAAAGGTTAAAAGTTTAAAACTTAATTTTGAAGAACAGAAAGTGTAAAGGAAGGAATTAAGTTGTTACAAAATTTATATGTTAAGAATGACCAATGTGGTTAAATTTGTAAAGAGAAACTTTTAATATAGCAAGGGCTCTATAGAGGTTATGAGAATCAGTCACTAATTTAAGGTACATTAGTGACTTGATATATGAGAAAATTATAATAAATATAATTTACTATAGTTGAATGGAAATAGAACGGATTAAAGGCGAAAGATAGAATGTAATACCTACGATTAGGTAGTTAGAAAGAAATTATTGTAAGATACGGTGTGGTGTCAGAATGTGATAGGTCGAATGTGTGTGTGTGTGTATGTGTGTGTGTATATATATATATATATATATATTGATCTAATAAAAAAAGAAAAATTAAGACTAAAAAAATAATAGAAATGATTAATGAATTTGTGAATTAAGCTTAGGTCATGAAAATTCATGACTAGCTTAATAAATAGGCTTTGAAATACTAGGTTACCAGAATGACAAGGTAAGGTAAGTCAGAATGTGCAAAAATGATAGAATAGTTTAACCTAATTTGTATATTAGGACCTAACTGAATATTAAGGACTATGAAAATTAAAAATCTGAAAGTGATTAATGAATCAGTTTTAATTGATTGAATTGAACTGAATATTTATACGACGTATAGATACTGAAGATAATACTTTCAAATATAAGTAGAAGGAATGAAGAATGCATATATGACGCAAATTGTCATATATGTATTAAGCAAACGAGCGTAAAGATCTAAAAGTCGTAAAAAGGATATTATGAGCTTAAATGGTAAAAAAAAGTGGATTTTTGGAAATTCGAGTAGGTTTAACTTTTCGAGAAAGCGGTTTTATGAAAGAGTGAGCATTTTTACTATTTGAAATGATGGGAGTTGGAATTGACTAAGTGTGTAAAAAGGAAAAGGGTAGTAAAGAATTAGAAATGCAATTCTAGTAAAGAAAAATTATTTAGTCGGTTTGCGATTAAATGACTAATTAAGCAGTTAAATGAAACTACGTGAAAATAGCACAATGGGAAATGAATGAACTAGTCTGTCGATTGAAAGAAAAATTAATTTAAATTAGCATGAAATGAATTAATGAAAAGGAAGTATAAAAATTTCCTTAAAAGGAAATTTTCATAAAAGAAAAATCTAGGAAATTGGGCAAATGACCAAAATGCCCTTGACAAATTGATTAATGACCTTTGTGTCCTAAGGGGTGAAATGACCAAAATACCCTTGACAAATTAAGTAATGACCGTTGTGTCCTAAGAGGTAAAATGACAAAAATGCCCTTGACAAAATATGTGAAATAACTAAAATGCCCTTAATTAGTTTAATTATGGTTGAGTTAACTTAACCCAACTTGGGTTAAGTCTCATAAAATATGCAAAGCATGATCTCTTCTTCATTCTTCATTTGTTGAAACTTAAAAGCCCTAGGATAGAGAATAGAGAAGCCATGGAAAAGCAAGAAGAAAAGCTTAAAATTTATAAGCTGAAAGGCTTGGATGATCAAGGAGCAAGAAGGAAAGATGAAGGTCTTGGCATGATGAAACTTTCTATGTAAGAAGAGTGATCATCTATGAAGGTTTAAAAGTTTTCTAAACTTAAAACTTTAGTTTATGTTAGTCTATGCATGTATTTATGGTTGAAGTTAAGAGTTATGGAAGAATATGTGTTAAGAGTTAGAAGTTCATGGATAAACTTTAATATATAAGGTTGAACATGAAGGCCTTGTGTGTATTTTCAAGTTCTAGAGCATGTTAGAGACCTTAAAACATAGAAAACATGATTTGGAAATCTAAAACTAACTATTGTAGTAATATGTTCATGTAAACATATTTTAAAAGTAATTTTTTATTTGAAAGATTCATATATGTGTAGTCTAATACTAAAAAAGTTGTAAATGAACTATTTAATGAGTATATGGAAGTAGAGTCTAAGAATTGAAAAGGAGTTTTATGAAAAGTTATATAAAGTTGATGAAAATCCAACTTAAGGGTAATTTTTGGTAATTTTGAAAGTTTAATGGTGAAAAGAGGTTTAAAGACTTAGTTTTATGTTATTACACGCGTCTTCGTTGATTTGGTAGCCAACGAATGAAAGTTAGAACGAAAATGCGTTTCGAGCGATCGAAATCGATCGTTTCAAGGTAAAATGAATTTTTACGGACAAATCTTGTCTCTTAAAGACCTAAGCTATTTTAAAGGTATAGACATGTCTTATATGATGTATAGAGACTATATCAAGTGTTGGAATAAACTTTAAAAGTGAATGCCCAAAAATCACAAATTTGACGAAAAGGTTGAAAGTGAGTTTAAGTGTAAAAAAATGTGTTTAAACGCTCTTTTACGTGCTATTGCTTCGATAATTTTATGAAGTCAAATGAGATAAGTTTTATTTTTATAAAATACTATGTAGTAAGGTCTAGCTATGGTTCAAATTTGAGTCTAATTAAATGTAAGATGAAGGAGTTAAAAATCAGCAAAGTTGATGCAAAAATTATTTTTTTAGATTTTTGAACACTGCGCTTAGGTGCAGCCAACTGAGAGCATTTCACCCCCAGCGAGTTAAGAGCTCGCCGGGGCGCAGTGCCCTGTACCCGATTTTTTTTTTAAAGTGTCTGAAAAATTATGTTTTGATGTAAGATGATAGAGATAGGTTATGTAAACCTTAAATTGATAAAAATGGTTAATGTAAGGAATGTTAATCTATAAAGGAGCAGTGAATGATATAATTTAACATACCCAAAAGCTAAGGAAAAGCCTGATAATGCTTGTGTAAAAGGTCAGTAACGAGTTAAGATGTGTTATTAACCTATGTAAGGTGTAATACATTAAAAATGTAATGAATAGAGGCTAATGGTCAAGTGATTATTGTTTAAGTTTAAAGAAGATAAGAAATGTGTTATAACCTTATAATGATATATAGGTTTAAATGTGGACAGATAGAGCACGGATTAGCAAACCGACAAGACGGATATGAAAGATATTCGGAGAAGCGTAAATGCTTAGAACGATTATAAGTGTCAGGCAAGTTTTTCAGAACTTGTTGCAATGTGATAAATTGTCCTATGTGATTAGTTGACAGACTAAAAGTAAGATTTATGTGTTACGTGAAATCAATTTAGGTATATTTCGAACTGTGCACTTTGTGCAACTATGTGATTTTAAATGCTAGATGAAGTATGCGAGATTATGTTTTGAAAATGCACAACATGATAGACATAATGCATAGATAATATGAACAACATGAAATGTATGATGCATGTATATAAACTACAAGCATGAAAGGTCTTATCTATTGAACTTGCTGAGCCGTCATGCTTATTTTTGCTTAAACTGACAATTTCAGCTAAGTACGAGAAAGCTAGAGGTTCCGGTAAAGCTAAAGAAAAATGAATGGATTGAAGGGTTGTTGTATTATTTAAATTGTATAATATGACAAATCAGTTAGTTTTAATTTTAACTTTGTCGTTAATAATGGGATGGATGCTTTGTAAATCTATTGGGATAACCATGTATGTAAGTTTTATTCAGAGAGATGTTGTAATGAGATAAGATTGATGTGTTATTTTAAGACGAGTCTTATATGTAATAAACTCGCATGTATGGAACAGATATGTGTAAGTAGTTGTATGTATGGATAGTTATGGACGATGATTGTATTTATAAGTTAAGTTAAGTAAAATCATAATATATATGATTTTGAACTGTAATCGACTAGGTCATAATTTATGTATATATGACCTGAGTTTTAATGTATAGAATGTGAATGTTATGATTCTGAGACAAGCTATGAATGTAAGTTAAATAAACATATTTACGAACTGTATTATGATTGTATGATGTGGTTTAAGATTAAATGTTCTGTTTTAATGCACGAGACCGTAGCAAATGTGGGGGTTTCGAGGACGCTACAATTGGTATCAGAGCTAATAGGTTATAGTCCTTAGGTAAGAGTACCGTAGGCTGTGACTTTTATAAAAAAGAAGGAAATGGTAAAGGAATGAACTCTAGTGGAGTTGAGTAAGGAGGAAATGAATTTTAAAAATTCATGAGTAAGAAATGGTAAATGATATCTTACGATAAGACATTGAGAAACGGTAAAGGATTATGGGATTATAAGATGATATAGGAAAATGAACTCTTGGTGAGTTATGATCAGTAAGATGTGAATGCAGAAAATTCATATCAGGTTAAAGAAAGGTTCAGGAATGTTAAGGTTAGAGTTATGTGGGATTTTTCATTGAGGACTTATGGTAATGGTTGAGTTGTACATTTCTTTGTATAGGCAATGATTTGTGCTTGGTTTCACGACAACTTAGCTTCTTAAAATGATAATCAGTATAGATCTAGCGTCACGGTATTGGTTATGTATGTTGAGAAGGTGATTCTTTTCTTCTATATATATTTGATATATAAGAAGTGAGAAAGATTAAGGTTAGTTGCGAGTTCTTAAAACTCACCTTTATGGTAAGTTCGTGACTCATAATCGTATGATGTATTTTTGAACCCCTAAGCGTATGGATAGTTCTTGATTTGTTCTTGAACTATATATTAATAGGACAAGTTTCTAAACTCATATGATTGTGGTAAGTTCCTGACCCCATAATGTGTGGCAGGTTTGATGAACACGTGGGGTTAGAAAAGAGATCCATAGGGTGAGAGTATTAGTTTTCATAGATTGACTAAGGTTAAGGAAATAGGAAAGAGATAGAACTGTTAAGTAATGATTAAAGAGTAAAGAAAAGAAATAAAAGGTGATTATGATAGAGTATGCAATCCAAATCTTATAGCTATGCTAGATCCTCAAATATTTTAAAAATGTGTTTATTCTCGCACTTTAGTGCATCAAAAATGATTTGTTCAAGTATCGAATTGTAATTTTTAAAATTTCGTGATTTATGGGTCTATGCCAATTAATTCGGCTAAACAAAAGTTATTTAAAAATATCAAAATGTATTTATAGAATCATTATCACACAGTCAAATATGGTGTGCAATGGTAAAATGACGGAATTCTCAACGTACTGATGAAATAGTGCGGTATTATGAAGTCTTTAAAATATTTTTCTTTTTAGTTTATGAAAATGGGTTCAAATTTAAAGCCAAGGACGAAATTCTCAATGCATGGTAACAAAGATGTGGAGGTGAAAATATTAACTACTGATACATCGTTACATGATGCAATGTGATGAAGTCATGGTAAAAATGAATATTTGAAAAGTTTCAAGTTTGTAATGTATGAATGGTTTAAGAATATGAGTCTATGTCATTTGTTTCGGCTAAACCATTTTGCTAAAGAAATGAGTAAAAAAATTTAAATCCTGAATGGATTAAAAATTATAGTTTTAAAGGCTGAGGTGAACAACCCTGAAAAATGGGTATATGTGGTTGGTTAACGTGGTTCAACCCGAAAATGTTGTGCATAACAGAAGTGGTACAATAGGTTGATCATCTAACGTACCGACGATGGTAGTTTCTAATCTTTGTGATTAGTAAATAGGCCGCATAAGAGGTAGTTTCTAATATTTGTGATTAGCAAACAGGACGAATAAGAGTTCATGGTCTTTGTGACCCCTCAGCAAAAGACAAAAAGTTTTTTTTTTAAAAAAAGTTTGTTCCTATTTATTCATACTGCTTCACAATTATTGAAAACTCCTGAAAGATATCCCAATGTTCTGGAATGAATGATAGAAAGGGGTAAGATGGGTAGAGAAAGGAAAGAATATAAATGTTAGTTTGAAAACCTAGTTATGATGAATGAAATGAAAAGGGATATGTACGTAGCAATTTCGAGTACGAAATTTTTTGAAGGAAGGGTGAATGTGACATCCCAGATTTTTGACAAGATTTCTAAATAAGGATTTTGGTTAATTAAATAAAGGCTAGCAGTTTAAAACCTAATTTTGAAGAATATAAAATTTAAATGAAGGAATTAAGTTGTTACGTAATCTGTGTTAAGAATGACCAATGTGATTAAATTTGTAAAGAGAAATACTTGATGTATCAAGGGCTCTATAGAGGTTATGAGGATCAGGCACTAATTTAAGGTACATTAGTGACTTGATATATGAGAAAATTATAATAAATATAATTTACTATAGTTGAATGGAAATAGAACGGATTAAAGAAAAAAGATAGAATGTAATACCTACAATTAGGTAGTTAGAAAAGAATTATTGTAAGACACGATATAGTGTCAGAATGTGATAGGTCGAATGTGTGTGTGTATGTGTGTGTGTGTGTGTGTGTGTGTGTGTGTGTGTGTGTGTATTTGATCTAATAATGAAAGAAAAATTAAGACTAAAAAAATAATAGAAATGATTGATGAATGTGTGAATTAAGCTTAGGTTATGAAAATTCATGACTAACTTAATGAATAGACTTTGAGAGGTCAGGTTACGAGAATGACAAGGTAAGGTATGTCAGAATGTGCAAAAATGATAAAACAGTTTAAACTAATTTGTATATTAGGAACAAACTGAATAATAAGGACTATAAAAATTAAATAACTGAAAGAGATTAATGAATCAGTTTTAATTGATTGAATTGAACTGAATATTTATACAACGTATAGATATAGAAGATAATACTTCCAACTATGAGTAGAAGGAATGAAGAATGCATGTATGACGCAAATTGTCATATATGTATTAAGCAAACGAGCGTAAAGATCTAAAAGTCCAAAAAAGTATATTATGAGTTTAAATGGTAAAAAAAAATGGAATTTTGAAAATTTGAGCAGGGTTCGCTTTTCGAGAAAGCAACTTTATGAAATAGTGAGAATTTCTACTATTTAAAGTGACAAAAATTGGAATTGACTAAATGTGTAAAAAGGAAAGGATAGTAAAGAATTAGAAATGCAATTCTAGTAAGGAAAAATTATTTAGTCAATTTGTGATTAAAAAACTAATTAAGTAGTTAAATAAAACTACGTGAAAATAGCACAATGAGAAATGAATGACCTAGTCGGTCGATTGAAATAAAAATTAATTTAAATGAGCATGAAATGAATTAATGAGTAGGAAGTATAAAAGTTTCCTTAAAAAGAAATTTCCATAAAAGAAAAATCTAGGAAATTAGGCAAATGACCAAAATGCCATTGACAAATTGATTAATGACCTTTGTGTTCTAAGGGATGAAATGACCAAAATACCCTTGACAAATTAAGTAATGATCGTTGTGTCCTAGGAGGTGAAATGACAAAAATGCCCTTAACTAAATATGTGAAATGACCAAAATGCCCTTGGTTAGTTTAATTATGGTTGAGTTGACTTAACCCAACTTATGTTAAGTCTCATAAAATAAGCAAAGCATGAGCTCTTCTTCATTCTTCATTTGCTAAAAATTAAAAGCCCTAGGAGAGAGAATAGAGAATCTATACAAAAGCAAGAAGAAAAGCTTGAAATTTGTAAGCTAGATGGCTTGGATGATCAAGGAGTAAGAAGGAAAGATGAAGGTCTCAACATAGTGAAGTTTTCTATGTAAGAAGATTGATCATCCATGAAGGTTTAAAAGTTTTCTAAACTTAAAACTTTAATTTATGTTAGTCTATGCATGTATTTATAATTGAAGTTAAGAGTTATGGAAGTATATGTGTTAAGAGTTAGAAGTTCATAGATAAACCTTTAGATATAAGGTTGAACTTGAAGGCCTTGTGTGTATTTTCATGTTCTAGAGCATGTTAGATACCTTAAAGCATAGAAAATATGTTTTGGAAAGCTAAAACTGGCTATTGTAGTAATATGTTCATGTAAACATATTTTCAAAGTAAAACAATTTTGAAAGATTCATATATTTGTAGAATAATACTACAAAAGTTATAAATAAACTATTTAATGAGTATATGGAAGTAGAGTCTAAGAATTGAAAAAAGAGTTTTATGAAAAGTTATGTAAAGTTGATGAAAATCCAACATAAGGGCGATTTTTGGCAATTTTAAAAGTTTAATGGTGAAAAGAGGTTGAAAGACTTAGTTTTATATTATTACACGTGTCTACATTGATTTGGTAGTCAATGAATGAATGTTAATACGAAAACGCGTTTCGAGTGATCGAAATCGATCGCTTCGAGCTAAAATGATTTTTTACGGACAAATCTCGCCTCTTAAAAACGTAAGTTATTTTAAAGTTCTAGACATGTGTTATATGATGTATAGAGACTATATCAATTGTTGAAATGAACTTTATAAGTGAATGACCAAAAATCACAAATTTGACGAAAAGGTTGAAAATGAGTAAGTGTAAAAATTGTGTTTAAACACCCTTTTACGGGCTATTGGTTCAATAATTTTAAGAAGTCAAATGAGGTAAGTTGTATTTTTTTAAAATACTATGTAGTAAGGTCTGGCTATGGTTCAAATCTGAGTTTAATTAGATGTGAGATGAAGGAGTTAAAAATCAGCAAAGTTGATGCAAAAATTAATTTTTTAGATTTCTGAACACTTTCCCTAGGCGCAGTGTTTTGCAATAAAAACTGCGTCGGGATGCAGTCAAGGTGCAGTGCCTTGTACCCGATTTTTTTTTTAAAGTGTCCGAAAAGTTATGTTTTGATGTGGTATGATAGAGATAGGTTATGTAAACCTTAAATTGATAAAAATAGTTAATGTAAGGAATGTTAATGTATAAAGGAGCAGTGAACGGTATAATTTAACATACCCAAAAGCTAAGTAAAAACATAATAATTCTTGTGTAAAAGGTCGGTAACGAGTTAGGATGTGTTATTAACCTATATAAGGTGTACTACATTAAAAATGTAATGAATAAAGACTAATGATAAAGTGATTATGGTTGAAGTTTAAAAAAGATAAGAAACGTGTTATAACCTTATAATGATATATAGGTTCAAATGTGGACAGATAGAGCACGGATTAGCAAACCGATAAGACGGATATAAAAGACGTTCGGAGAAACGTAAATGGTTATAACGATTATAAGTGCTAAACAGGTTTTTCAGAACTTGTTGCAATGTGATAAATTGTCCTATGTGACTAGTTGACAGACTAAAAGTAAGATTTATGTATTACGTGAAATCAATGTGGGTATATTTTGAACTGTGCACTTTGTGCAACTATGTTATTTTAAATGTTAGATAAAGTATGTGAGATTATGTTTTAAAAATGCACAACATTATAGACATGATGCATAGATAATATGCACAGCATGAAATGTATGACGCATGTATATAAACTACGAGCATGAAAGGTGTTATCTGTTGGACTTGCTGAGCCGTCGTGTTCATTCTTGCTTTAACTGACAATTTCAGTTTAGTACGAGAAGGCCAAAGGTTGCAATAAAGCTAAAAGAAAAGGAATGGATTGAAGGGTTGTTGTATTATTTAAATTGTATAACATGACAAATCAGCTAGATAAATTGGTAGCTGTCGTTAACACTCCAAAATTAATCCTTACTTTCAATCACAAACTCAGTATAATAACAAGCAAGGGTCGAACCCATAGAGAATGATTAATTTATTTTTATGTAATGTAAACCAGATTTGAGGGTTTTGAACTAACTATAATTAACTAACTAAATAAAAGTAAATTAATAAAATTAATTAATAAATTAAAAACTTCAGTTCTTCGGTTCAATCTCACCCTTACAATTAATAGATCAATCAATCAAAATATATTTTTATCATTCCATGAAACCAAAAACCCTAGATAACAACAAGCTCTGCTATCCGAAATTTCCCATAATTTTAATCTAACAAAACAAGCTCTTCATTAGATTCTAACCATTATACAACCTAAAACAAGCTCTCTAAATTTAATATAATGGAAGCATTAATCACAAGAAAATTAGATTATTCTAAGCAACAATCTCATAAGCTCGGATTGTTTAACTTACATCATGATAACCATAGCAATAAATAAAAGCTTGACCACAATTATCTATCACTATTCACTACCAACGATTAGGAACAATATCAATTACACGTAATATAATTCATAAATCTAGCAATTGATAATAATTTGATCAACTCAACATGCCAAAATTAAATCAATCAAACCCAATATCAAATAAACAATTAAAACAGATTATCATAAATAATTTCATATGAGGAAGAATAAATAATATTACTAAATTGATTAAATCATTAATTATAATTGGGTTTGAAATTCCCTAGAACTGAATGATAAAATTAGCCAAACATAATAAAAATAAAATTACCTGAGAGAGCTCCTAAAAATATCTAATAATCTGATAATCATTTTACTCTAATCTAATCTAATGTATTTATAGAAGTACAATAATAATCCTAAGCTAATGTGGAAAAGAAATTCAATTTGGAATCAAGTTAATGCTCAAAATCCGAAATAATATCGTTTCCCAGCAATAACGCGTCAAACAAACAAACCCTAACGCGCCTTTTGACCGGTCAACGCGCCAGCCGCATCAGCTGACGTCAGCATTCTCCTCCGCGCATTGCGCGGAGGCTTTTTGCAGCGGAGGAAAAACGACGTCGTATGATTCCTTGTCCTGCAACTGTTCAACATCACCGTGCATTGCACGAAAGTTTTCTTAAATCGGACGCCAAACGACGTCGTTTCTCAACGCAGCAGCTGCATCTAACTGGCGCATTGCGCGGATGTAAGTTCCGATTAATTACGAAAATGCCACCGGTCTTTGCTGAATTACCAAAATGCCATCTAACTTTTACAGAATTTACAGATTTTCCCCCAAGCTTATTTTTCCTACAAAATAAAATATAAAATAATTAAAAATAAATAAAAATAATATAAAAATACTAAAAATAATAAAAACACATAAAATTACATAAATTATATCAAATGACCTAAAATACTAAAAAAACTTAAAAACTCACAATTAATTAAGCCTAAAAATACCTAATAAATAGGAATAAAATCCTACTTATCATAAATGCAAACCTATAATGGTATAAATTAATTAACTTCTTAATTTTAATTTTAACTTTGTCGTTAATAATGGGATGGATGCTTTGCAAATCTATTGGGATAACCATGTATGTAAGTTTTATTCAGAGAGATATTGTAATGAGATAAGATTAATGTATTATTGTAAGTCGAGTCTTATATGTAATAAACTCCCATGTATAGAACATATATGTGTAAGCAAATGTATGTATGGATAGTTATGGATGGTGATTGTATTCATAAGTTAAGTTAAGTAAAATCATAATATATATGATTTTGAACTATAATAGACTAGGTCATAATTTATGTATGCATGACCTGAGTTCTGACGTATAGAATGTGAAGGCTATGATTCTGAGACAGGTTATGAATGTAAGTTAAATAAACAGATTTACAAACTATATTATGATTGTATGATGTGGTTTAAGATTAAAGGTTATGCTTTAACGCATGAAACCGCCTGTAACAAATGCAGGGGTTTCGAGGACGCTACAACCTTGCTCTCAGAAGGCTCACGATCTTCTATCATTTGGCTAGCACACCACTTTTGAGCTTCATCGATTATATTAACCTGTGTCCACTCATAGAGCTCTATGTCGTAATGCTCGTCGATTACAAATTGAGGAATCTCTTTAAGCGAAAAAGCCACAACCCCTGGACCTTGTTTGGTGGCTTAGAGCCAATGACCAACATCTTGTCAAACGCATACTTGCATGGTAGATCCATCCTTTGTAAAAACCCACACACCTTGTCCAAAGTCACAAATAAGACTGTGTTTTCATCATTATGCTTGTAGTTACAAAACCAGAAAGTATCCCTCGGGATCATACATATCCCAAAACCCTGCAAATGATACAATATACAATCAATTACCATTGGAAGCTTACAAGTCTACTATGTCCATATCAACTATGCTTAAGAGTTGAGAGGTTTAAGACCTGGTGATTAATTAAAGGGTCAAACTATGGACAAACACGTAAATTTTACTGGCCAGACAGGCACCGCAAAATTTCAATCTCTTCAGATTCTTACAACTCAAAAATATCAAATGATATGACCACTTCTTTAAATCCACGTCTTCATATGGTTTATACCACAAGAGCATTTTTAAATATATAATCCATAGTTCTGTACAAATTTTATGAGTGGAAAGAGAGTGAAAAATGAAGTACATTAGGATTTCTCCATTGTTGACACAAACAACAGTGTTCAAAGGTATACTAATGAATGTAGGCTAAGTCAATAGCTTAATGAGCACTTAAATAATTTGTTAAATGATCTAACATCACTCAACACTTCCATAATGATATGCCATCAACATTATTCAGATATAATTTATTTGACTCCGTATTTGGTGTGAACCAAGGATTATTTTGTATTTGGAGGTGGGTTGGGTTATTTTTATACACTATGATGGCCCAGGACCGTGGGTCAGCTTATTCAGATATTTACTTTGAGGCAGTTTGGGATATTTAGAAAAGATATTTTTTCCTATCTAATAAAGTTAATGAGACTACGCGCGGCGAATGGAAGAGTATAAATAAAGCTACGACAAGTGAACTAGGTAATGTTAACAAGCACAACTACTATATCAAATATCATTCATCATTCCAGCATTATTTTTGGTTCTCCATTGTGACACTTTATAATCTGTACTTATTCTTACACCGGAGCATCTCCGGATGACCCAAGTTATGACTTGAACTATGGGGTGTTTAAATGTTGCTCTTGAGTGCAGATATCTCATTATTTGGTAATTTCAATGGGAGAAAAGATTACGCGTCAACATTGGTGCTAGAAGGATGGCCATTTTGATATTTTATATGTAAATCACCAGCTTAGTTTAGTTTGGAGTTTGTTGTTATGGGGGAAAGAGGGAGTTCAAGTTGGAACTATCAAGGATCCTCCATTGAACCTTTCGTGTAGTATATTAAAGGCTTAATGAAAGACAGACTTAAACCTAATTAGTCGAGACATAGACCGGTGCAAGCCCATTCGACACCTGTCAAGAGGCGTTTATTTTCACCATCGATCACACTAGATTTTGACTTGCGAATGCGAGATCTAGAAGATGTGGTGACCCCCTCAGGAAGGATTTCACTGCATGATCAGGCGAAAAGAGTCAGACAACATATGATTAGAGAGCACCAGGAGTGGAGTGCTCACTTATCTGAGCTAAGGAGAGAAGATGGTCTTTCAACTACTATTGATGGTAGGTAGCGTGGGGAGACTACACATAGTTGGCCTTAGTTGGGACAAGGATGGATAAGGCGGTCGGAACATGATAATCGATACTAACCTCAGGGTCATATGAGGCGACTTGGCCGGGTCGGTCAGGATCAAAATGAAGGAATGAGACAACCTGAAAGTTATGATGATACGGGTGACCCATACGATCATACCAGTTCGTATGGGCGGGTGATGAAGTACTATAATCACTCAGAGGCTGAGATGTGTCAGATCTTTATAACGACACTTAAAAAGGAGTTAAGTAGTGGATGATGTCATTACTTCCAAATTATATCAGTTTGTGGAAAGATTTATATGGGAGGTTTTATGAGCGATTTGGAAGTAATAAGAAGAGGGGCAAAGTGACTGCGTCCTTGATACAGATCAAACAGAAACCCGGGGAATTGTTGAGCCGGTACATGCAGAGGTTTTGGGATGCGGTAGGAATGATCACCGAGCTGAACACGATACAGGCGCTGAGATTTTTTACCACGGGGATGGACATCACCCGAAACAGAAAAATGATGAAAGATGTAATGTTCAATCCTCTGAATGACCTTTTAGACGCATATGAACAAGCTAAAAAGTTCATTACAATCGAGGAGGCTATGGACAATTTGATGTCGAGTAAGGGGAATGATAAAGCTTATGGTGGTGGTAAAAGCGGAGATAGTAGATCCAATATCTTTGACCGAATGGTCCAAAGGTAGGACAATAATGGGCATATTTTGTATACATTTATTTTCTCCAAAAATAGATTTATTAGTTTAATTTTATGTTAATTTTATATTAATTAATTTTGGTGCGTAGGTTTTGAGAAATTAGAAAGCCCAAAATGTTGGATCCATTGGCAGGCCAAGTATTGGTTCAACCAAAATATATCATTGTTCCCACTATGATACGCTGCTGCTTATACATATGTACCAAGGAGATCATTTTCATGAGGGTCCCGCCAGAGTTTTAAAAGTTGAGAATTATAGTGTGGGTTTGACTTTTTATTAATATAAAGCACAAAAGAAGAAATAAAGGAAAGGAAAAAGAGTAAGAGGAAATATAAGAGATTAACAGCTTCACGACACCTCATTAATGGTATTATAAAAGCATCAGATCAATGGCTTCAAAAATAACACAAGACGCAGCGACTGCTCATCAGATCTGTACAGCAACACGGAGGCAACATACTGGTTCACTTTGGGAATTTTAGCAGTTAAGCGAAGAAGTAGTAGCCAGCACATTAAAGCAAAGGCTGTAACAGAATCAGCAGCGACATTGAAGGAGCACTGCAGCAGAGCGACATAACATCAAGATCCGAGAGGAAGCAAAACAATTCGATACAGGAATGGAGAAAGAAAATATTAGTTGATATACACATCTTCTATGTTGGTTAATTACTTGACTTTTGCTTCTATTGTTGCTATGTATTGCTAAAATATTTTCTGAGGTGTAGGATGAAACAATATTAATCATGTATGGATTGAAATTCATTATTAATTTCTAAATTATTTTTGAATGATAAAAATTGTTATGATTCTTTATTGATTGAGTTTGATTAAATTGTTTCATTAATAATATCACGTATTTTGAATAGTTTTAATTAATTTAATTTAATCCAGGTTGATTTAAGCGTTTTAATTAAGAACTTAGATTATTTATTTTTTAAATAACGGATACATATAGTGCTTTGGTCTTATACATTTAACCTTGAAAATAAGAATTTACAAAAAAAAATATTTTTATGTACTTAAATGAAAAATCTTGGGAAAACATTGAATTGATTTTCAAATTGCTAATCTGAATTGATAATGAATAGTAAGACATCATAGTTAATATTATGGATTCCGAACCTCGTAATTTTTCATCTATTGAATTAGTTATTTAATTATTATTGTTAATTTAGCTTTAGCTTTAATTATTTCAAAAGTCTCTTTTTGTTAACTAGATTAGAATAGAATATAACTTAGGTTCAATTATTTTTCAATAATCTTCGAGGGATCGACCTCGTACTTTGCATAAAGCTATTTTACAATAGATTTATGCACTTTGCAGTATTTTTATAAATTTAAGCACAACAGACAACTGATTGCAAACAAACTCACTTTTTAACCTCGGACGGAGAGCAAGGTGTATACCCCTCTGAATACAGAGCGGGTCAAGATATTGGAGGCGATAAGGAAAGGACCGACAGCTGTGCTGAGACTATCAATATCAAGGCAAGCTAGATCAAATCTATACTGTCAGTATCACCGCCAGGTAGGACATAAGACCGAGACATGTACCGGGTTGAAGGACATGATCGAGGCAAAGGTCCAACACGGTGAATTGACTCCGTAAGTCATAGAACAGAAAAGGCAAGCTCCTAATCCGGAACCTGTTATGGAAAGAAGGGCAGAGCAGGAAAGTCAACCTCGAAGGGTGGTAGATGTCATCATAAGTGGATCGATATAGAGGCGGACTGGGCGAAAATGTCGATCCCCTTCTCATATCATCTTGGCCTTATCGGAGCAAATGCCCAAGGTAGAACGACCTTTTCCCAACACGGTAATCTCTTTCTCGGGTGAGGATTATCCTTCTGATGTAGCTGAGCCACATGAAGGAGCCCTAATTATCACTACACAGATCGGTCCGGTAGACATGAAAGTGATTATGATCGATAACGGGTCTTCGGTGGACATACTTTATAGCCATGCTTATCAGATGATGGATCTTCAGGGTGTAAAGTTGGAGGTTGGTATGGAGTCACCTTTATATGGATTTGGCAATGAAGCTGTACATGTGGTCGGAACCGTGGAACTCCCGGTGGTGTTTGGGAAAGCTCCTCGGCAAATGAAGGTACTAGTTAGGTTTTTGGTTGTTTAGGTCGATTCGGCCTATAATGTCATCTTAGGTCGAACGATATTATCTACATTATATGCTGTCATGTTTGTCCCTCACTTCAAGATTAAGTTTCCCACTTCAAAGGGAGTTGGTGAAGTAAAAGGAGACCTTGATATTGCTCGGAGATGTTACCACTATGCTTTGACGTCATCTGCGGTTGGGGTTAGTAGGCAAAGGAAAACCATGACTGTTGATATTGAGTCATATACTGAAGGGACTACTGAGTCGTTGGTGCTGCACGCGGAGAAAACCGAGGAGGTGGAGTTAATACCCAGTAACACTTCAAAGTTGATAAGAATAGGGGTCGGGTTACTAGATGCTATTAAGTTCGGGTTGGTACAGTTGCTCTAGACATATTCTGATATCTTCGCCTAGACACCTCAAGATATACCTGAGATTGCTGAGGATGTGGCTATTCACAGGCTATCGGTTGATCCAAGCAAGAAACTAGTTCACTAGAAGCCAAGGATATTTGTACCAGAGCGTTAGAAAATTGTAGAAGGGTAGGTCGGTAAGCTCTTGGATGCTGAAGAATTGAAGAGATTGAGTATCCAGAGTGGTTGGCAACTGTAGTTCTTGTCCGGAAGCAAAATGAAAAGTGGAGGGCCTGTATAGACTACACGAATTTGAATAAGGCGTATTCGAAAGACTTTTATCCACTACTGCATATTGATCAACTTATTCATGTGACATTGGGGAATGTAGTTCTGAGTTTCTTGGATGCCTTCTTGGGGTACCACCAATTTTTCATAGCGAAGGAGGATATACTGAAGACATCGTTCATTACACACAGGGCTATCTACGCTTACAATAGGATGACATTTGGGTTGATAAAGGCTGGGGCCATGTACCAAAGGATGATGAACAATGTCTTCTAAAAATAGATTGGAATGAACATAAAGGTGTACGTGGATGATATGATTGTTAAAAGTCTTAGGATGCAGGATCATCTTCAAGATTTGGATGAATGTTTTTAGACTGTTCAACATTATAACATGCGCCTCAACCTCCCGAAGTGTACATTCGACCTCGGATTAGGGAAATTTTTGGGATACTTGGTGAGTAGACAGGGGATTGAGGCTAATCCAGAGAAAATCAAGGCAGTATTAGAGATGAGGTCACCTCAAAATTTTAAGGATGTGTAGAGGCTCGCTGGTCAGATAGCAGCGTTGAGGAGATTTATGTCATTGGTTGAAAGCTGTCTGCCTTTTTTTGACACTTTGAAAGGGCCAAAGAACGAGAAGACATTCCAGTGGACCTCAGAGTGTGAGGACGCCTTTCAGGGGATAAAGAGATATCTGATGTCGACTGTAATATCCTCGAATATTACCAGTTATTCTAAATAAAAATTTTATTTTTATAATATGTATTTTATTTTGAAATGCGTTATGCGAATGAATTGTAATATAATATGTATATATATGTGACATTTATATTGGAAGTGGAATTTATGGTTAAATAATCTATTGAGGTTAAGTGGATTAATTTTGATTAATCGGAATTGAGATTTAAAGCTATGATAGTTTGGCAAGCCTTGTACGGCAGTGCGTTGGTACGGAATTGAATGTATAAGTGCTTTGATTTAATTCATTCCATTAAATTAGTAAATTAATATATTTAAGTTAAATAATTAAATTAGGTAATTATTTAATAGTGGTGTTATGCTACAATAGTTATATGTAACGCAAATGATGGTCCAGTGCTTAAAATAGTACCAACTGGGAATGTGTTAATTATTTAATACGATAGTGGTGTACACGATAATAATTTGACGTAACGTGAATGTTGGTTCATTGTGAGGTATGATGTCAAGCAAAACGTATTTAAATGTATCATAAATATTGGCATAGTGTATAATATAATTGTTCGGAAACGATTTATGGAATTAAGTGTGAAATGTAATTCAAATTAATTATATAATGTAAATTATATAATTTAAATGAGATAATTAAAATAATTAATAGATATTAATTATTTTAAATTATGTGATTTGTTATATTAAAAGAGTTGACTAATTAAATTCTTTAAAATGTTAAATGAGTTTGCACATAATTAAAAGTGTATAATTATGTAATTTTTATTTTAATTATAATATTTGAATTGGGGTAATATAGAAATATATATACATATATTTCGTGTGTGTATGTAAGGTAATGGAGTTGTGTGTTGTTTGTATTCATAACTTGCCACCTATTATTTGGTCTAAGTGGAATACATATGTGGCCTGATTAGTGAGTTAGTGGTATAATCTACCATTGTAGTTCATTTTTGCTCAGCATTCTCTCTAAGTTCAAGCTCCATTCATTTCTTACGTTCTATTCTAAGACTTCAATTCATTTCCCAACCAAGAGAAATTCTAAGTCTAAATTTCTAAAGCCTAAGTCAAAGAGCTATTCACAAACCGCCCGAATCCTTCAACCAAATTGACACCAAGATTCTAGAATTATGTTTCCAAATGTTTATTCAAGAAGTGTGGATTAGAGATTTGTCCAAAAGAGTTTCAATTTCAGCCACTAGCAAGAGTTTACACAATTTGATCAACTAAGCATACCACAAAGGTATAAATCCTTCTCATTCGTTAATTGTTCATAGAAGTAGTTAGTTAGTTAGTAATTGATGATAATTGGTTATGAATTGTTGTTTTGGGAGGTCTGATTGTTGGTGAATCAGTAGGATTCAGGTGAAATAAAGTTAGGTTAAGTTTTGAGGATGAATGCATTTTTAAATTGGTATGAAATCTGAGTTTGAGTTGTATGCATACAACATGAATGTAAAAATGCTTCAATGAAGCAAGTTTTATAAAACCTTAAGAATCTATAAGCCATTACTGGAACTCTATGTGCATGCATATGTAATAAGTTTATTCTAGTAGTGTGAAGGTTTTAAAACTAATTCAAAACGGTTTGGGAATAAGTTTTATCAAACTAGTTTTGAAACAAAAATGTGATGAACACTCATTTTCAAGCTTTTGGATGTATGTGTTAAAAAGGTCAAATTGGATGGGTGATAATTTTCTAATATTCTGTGTAGTGGTGTCTTGATGGTGTCCAAATTTGGAAGTCATTGGAGGTGTAGTTTGAAAGTTATGAATTTTCAAAGTGGTAGTGAAAATGCAAAAACTGCAGGAACTGGGTACAAAACACTATGTTGGGGTGAGATCTGACCGCGTTGCCCGTGCAGTGTCCTCAGGTCAACTGCGCTGGGGCTTAGTGTTTTGGCCAAAAGTCCTCGTCGAGGAGTAGTCTGCAGATTCTAGTTTTTGATTTTTATTTTTATTCTAAGCATTCAAAAGATATAAAATGATAATGTAATATGTTCTTATGTATAATTAAACTATGATTGATTTAATGTATATAAGTTTATTACTAATTAAAGGTTAATTATTAAATCTAGAATTAAACTAACGTTAAACGAAAACTTGAAAATGTATTATGTGTTTGCACTATATGTATTGATGTGTATTATATTTCCTAGGTTCTACCGCAAGTAATACTGTTACGAGGTAGCATGAACGTCTATAAACCGTAGCATTTCAACGATAAGGCAAGTTTTCTTTCCTTATTTTAATATCGATATTTGAACAAGTATTTTAGCTACTTGTGATTATTGTCTATGAATCATGATGCGTTAGAATTATTCGAATTTCGTATTTCAGTGTGACTTGGAAGTGTAATCAAGTATCTATTATTGTTGAACGTGTAAGCCTTTTGATTTGGCTAGGCAATTATTGATGAATATTATGAAATCTATATTTTTGATAAAAGTTATGCCAAATCAATTTGTGTTGATGCGGACTCAAGTGATGATTATTGAATCATCTAACATTATAAAAAGGGGGAAATTTGTTATTAATTATTTACCGTCAATGCGAATGCGGTTCATATGATTGTGCACAATACATAAGGTACAAAAAGGCTGATCCCCTTTACATACACTACGGTTAAGGACTTATATAGTTTGGAGTTTACTATGGTTATTCTTGTAAACCAAAAATGATTCAAGGTCTTGTGAACCTCAAAATAGTGTTGAATTCAAAGTCAAAGAAAAGTTTTGAGACAAATCTATTTATGTTGTTTTCACAGTTACCGTTCAACTGTGAAAAGGTTTTCAAGAAGCTTAATTGCATTCAACTGTTTATTTTATACCAATTATACTTGCTGAGCATTTCTATTGCTTATTTAAATCTTTTCAGTGAAAAGCGAAAAACCAGGTGGAACAGTTTCTGCCAAAGGAAAGGAAAAGGCTCACAAATAGATTGTATCTGTTAGATCTTTTGTTTTTAATGTTTAAGAAAACATGTATATAGATATTTGTTTTAGGTGATGTAATAGTAAAGGTTAGATAACCTGGGATTTTATGTTGTCTGTTTGAACTATTATAAGTTAATGTATGTCATTTTGTACGATCGGTAGTATAGATGTATGAATATGTTGAACGGTGAGCACCGAACCTGAGGTTTAAAGGACCCGAATTTGGGGGCATCACAAGTTGGTGTCAGAGCTGATAGGTTATAAACTTTAGGTGGGGAAACTATAGGACATAGCCTTGTAAGAATCGCAAATATAGGAGTCGGTAAAACCCGCATTAAGTTCTAAGGAATGAATTAAGGAGGATTCATTATGAAAGATAATAAAATGACTTACGTGTTTATTTGACATTAATAGACCTATGCTACTGCAGGTACTAATTGAAATTTAAACCTTGTGGTGGAAGGATGGCAGAGACGGGCGAGTCAAGTCAAGTTAGGGAAGAAGAAGTGCAAGACATAGAGCCGATAGTAGTGGCACTGAGTCCCTTGATTACTATTGAGGACGGGGAGTTCGAGTCTGTTTTAGAGTCTAAGAAGGATCCTGAGGAGGCAGACAAGCTAGAAGGAGATTTTGATGGATTACTTACTCCTTCACCGGACGAGGAGTTAATGCAAGAGTTACATGACCATAATATAGAGCTGTAGGACCGAGTGCAGCAGTTAAAAATACTGATTGTAGAACAACATGTAGAAATAGAGCAGGAAGAGTTAGTGGTTCAATTCCATATCACCCAAAGTTAGAATCTGGAAACTAAACTCAGTCAAGCAAAGAATAAGACAGTACAATTGGAGAATGAAAAGAAAGCTATACAGGAGCAATTAGTATATGAGACTACAGAGCGGGTTAGGATGGAGAATGCATGGGTTAGAGCTGCTAGGCGAGTGGATTCTGTGGAAGGAGAAGTTAGAGATAAGAAGGCTCGGATTGACTCCATGGGTTATGCATGTTGGACATCATTCTGTAGAGCACATGATATGATTATACATTATTCAGTCCAGTATGGCCAGTCTTATCACACTGTGAATCGGGACTTAGTAGCGGGCGTCTTGAACGAGGAGTATCAGGATGCAGTTCGACGTGGGATGCTGCCATAGGATGTTTAGCGGTTGTTGGTTATGATTGTACATATATGTGTATATGTAAATATTTGGTGAATCCGAGACTTTTGATGTAAATATTAGACGTATGTTGTAAATCTCGAGCTTTTGTTTTATTGAGCGGGATGGATATGTAAATATGATGTATGATACATGGCATATGTATATATAACAATGCTTATAAGATGTGTCTTGTGTGGATTTAATGTTTTAAATAGAATCGCAATTGTTTTATTTAAATGATATCATAATAACACTAATTTATCAAACAGAAAATGCCACTTCGAAGAATATCGCGAGGTCGTCCGACATAAAAAGAATCAGTGAACAATGAAAGGGATCCGTTTGATCCACTGCAAAGGATTGCGGAGCTCCTAGCAAGAAACATAGAAAATAGGAACCCAAGAACTGATATCCCAAACCCTATCCCAACTCACCTAGCCAATTTCAAAGACTTTAAGATGGTTGGTCCTCTGGAGTTTAAGGGGACAACAAACCCAATAGAAGCCCAAACTTGGGTAATGGAAATTGAAAAAGTGTTCGACGTTGTTCAAGTAGGGGAGGAGTAAAAAACCATTTTTGATACCTTCATGATGAAGGGAGATGCCAGTTATTGGTGGCAAGCTAACAAGACTAGGGGAGGACAAGGAACCATCACTTGGGAAATATTTAAAGAAATGTTTTTCGAAACATATTTTCCACCGTGCATACAAGATAAGATAGAACTTCAGTTTCTAACTAAAAAAAAGGAAATATAACTGTTCCCGAATACATGGCGAAATTCAATGAGCTGGCAGGGTTTGCCCCATACTAAGTGAGTACTGATGATCGTAAAGTGAAAAGATTCGAGCAAGGATTGAAGCCGTGGATTTATAGTCGGGTATTGATGTTTCAAATCAACACGTTTACCGGAATACTAGAAAAAACTATACTGGCAGAGGGTCGAACTAAACCAGTCAACAAGTTTAATCAGGATAAAAATAAAAAGAAAGATGATGGTGAAAACAAGGGAGGGAGTAGCATGGGTAGTAATTTCAATAAGAGAAAGTGTAATAACAACAACAACAGCAGCAGTAATTTTGGAGGTAATCTGGGAGAAGTAAAAAGGAAGGTTGAGCCATGCAAGATTTGTGAAAGGGTCATTTTGGAACTTGTTTGCAAGGGAAGAGAGCGTGTTATACTTGTGGGAAAGAGGAACACATGGCTAATAATTGTCCGAGTTCAAGAAATGTTGGATGTTATACATGTGGAACAAAGGGTCACTAAGCTCGAGATTGCCCTAAGAAGATGTTGGATGGAAGAAATAGAAATCGTGGGAGTAGTAACAACAATGGCAAGTTGGCCATCACGACACCAGTTTAGCCAAATCGACCTGTAGCCCAGACATTTAACATGACGATGCAAGTTGCGGTGCAATCAAGGGACGTAGTGTCAGGTATTATTCTGATCAATGATATAAATGCTTATGTATTATTTGATTTGGGTGCTACTTGTTCATTTGTATATGAGGATTTTGCTAAAAGATTAAATTTACCCCGAGAAAAGTTAGAAAACCCCTTGAACATAGAAGTTGCTAGTTAGGAAGTAATTCATGTTACTCACATGCATATAAATTGCATTGTTATTATAAGGGGTCATAAAATGTCTATGAATTCAATTCCAATTCGACTCGGAGAGTTTGATGTTATTCTATAAATGGATTGGTTATTTAACCATGAGGCAGTGATTGATTGTCAAAAGAAGAACATACACCTTATGACTCCACAAAAGTTAAAAGTAGTGTTTTATGGCAACAAGTCGCCTAAACAGTCATGTTGTCTGACAATGATGCAGGCCAAGAAATTATTGAGAAAAGGTTTTGTGGGATATCTTGCTCACGTGGTAGTTATACAAATGGTGGGAGCTGAGATGAACCAAATACCGATAGTTAAGGAGTTTGCGGATGTATTTCCAGAGGAACTACCAGGGTTACCATCAGATAGAGAAATTGAGTTTGTGATTGACTTAGTACCCGGAACCAACCCCATATCGAAAGTCCCATACCGTATGGCTCCAGTATAACTAAAGGAATTGATGATACAACTGTAGGAATTGTTGGATAAAAAGTATATTCAGTCGAGCGTGTCTCCGTAGGGAGCACTAGTTTTATTTGTCAAAAATAAGGATGGGTCGTTGCGACTTTGTATTGATTATCGGGAATTGAAGAAAATAACAATCAAGAATAGGTACCCATTACCAAAGATTGACGATATGTTTGATCAATTAAAAGGAGCAAAATATTTCTCAAAGATAGATTTGAGAACGGGGTATCATCAGTTGAAAGTTAGAAAGGAGGATGTACCGAAAACGGCGTTTAGAACCCGATACGGACATTATGAGTTCTTGTTGATGTCGTTTGGGCTGACGAACGTACCAGCAACATTTATGGACATGATGAATAGAAGTTTCAAACCATAACTATATAAATTTTTTGTGGTATTCATTGATAATATTTTGCTGTATTCCAAGACACAAGAGGAACATACGGAACATTTGAGAGTAGTGCTAAAAATATTGAGAAAGGAGAAAGTTGTACGCGAAGTTCTCAAAATGCGAATTTTGGTTTGAAAGAGTTCAATTTTTGGGATATGTGATTGATAATGAAGGAATTTCTGTAGATCCTGCGAAGGTGGTGGCAGTGATAAATTGGGAACAATCAAAGACACCAACGGAGGTAAGAAGTTTTCTAGGGTTAGTGGGTTACCTTCGAAGATTTATTCAAGATTTTTCAAAGATAGCGATTCCATTGACTAATTTAACGAGAAAGATTGTGAAGTTTATATGGTCTGAGAAGTGCGAAGATGTGACGCCCCCAAATTCGGGTTTCAAATACCCGGATCCGGTCATCACGATCCAATACAAACATTCACCTATAAACAACATACAATAACTAAATACGGAATAATAAACATATGTTGTTCATTCAAAAGGTGTTACTAGTCCCAAGATACGATAACCTTATACAAAAGTACACAAATACCCTTAATAAAGTACTTAGGGTTTATATTACATAACAATTAATGTTATTAACTACAAGGCTGCATCATGAAGTTTATCACTTCATCTTTCCTTTACCCTTGTTCTTTCCCAAAGTCTCGGGTTGCACTGCAATAAGGTTTCATGATATAGCAAGGGTGAGCAACTAGTTTGCTCAACAAGTTTAAATAATAACAAGAAACAATATATCATGAATGAAAGAGAATAGCTGAACAATAATATGAATAACATAAGCAAGAATAATGATTTGCTTTTAAAATCAAGATAGTCAAAATAGACCATGAACTATAAATATCCACTGTAGTCAATAGCATGTTGACCCAATGGTTACTACCAGAAATATGTACTCGAGGGGATCAGCCTCAGTACAATATGTGTATGCATAACATTTAATTTTCGTATTTTGTACCTGATATTAGATACAGGGTACTCCCCTATAATAAAGGGGTGTTCATAATAGTCTAAGAATCCGCATCTTCAATGATTTGGATAGCTTTTAAAATCTTTAACATAAATGTCTAGCCGAGCAATGGCTTAGACCTACTTTGAACAGTTCTTTAAACGGTAGAACAATAATTAAGTACAAGTTAAGGATTGTACGATATCAAATGCAACACGTGCGAATAACAGTAATATCGATGTGGAATAATTGTAAGGTAATTAAACCACTCAAAGCATGCTTGGAAATAACAGTTCAAGCTTAAATAAATAATTTGCTCAATGAAATGAGTTTAGAGATAAGGAACTTGTCTGTCTGCTCAGCTACAATAAATGTCTAGCTTTAACTAACTGGCTTTGAAAAGACCTAATATTAATAAAGTTGGTCTAATAATTAGTACGGCGTATTTGCACAACTATACGCTCACTAAGGTACTTATTTATCATATAAGGACTAACACATAATTTACATTAGTCGAAATAATATTATTAATCTTATATACCCTCAATCAAATTAGGTTAATAATTTAATAAGTTAGAAAATATTTTTCTTAAGCGTTGGACACTTATTAAACTCTTAAACAACTTATTACAATTGTTTAATTAAAGTATAATTAAATTAAATTTATTTTATTAATTCAATCTCTATTTAATTACTATTTAATCTTGGTTATATAGAAATTAATTAATTAACTCTAGTTATTATTTAAAATAAATAATAACTAATTGTACTTACTTATTATTTAATTAAAATTAAATAATAAATAATTATTGATTTAATTTTTAACCTTCTTTAATTTAATATTAATCAACTAATAATTAATTAATTAATTAACCTCACTTATTATTTAATTTAAGGAAATTAAATAATAGTTTACTAATTTTAATCCTCTTTAATTATTATTTAATGTCAATTAAATAATAATTAATTATTTAATTATTTTTAATTATTATTTAAGGTTAAATAATAATCAATTCATCTTTAATTATTATTTAAATTAAATAATAAATTGTTAATCTCATAACTTAATTTCCATTAATCGTTATTAAATAATAATTGATTACTTAATTACCCTTATTTATTATTTAATAATATTTAAATAATAAATAATTAATTTATAGATTTTTATCTCTCTTTAATTATTATTTAATAGTAACTAAATAATAATTGCTAATTTATTACCTTTATTTGTTATTAACATTTTAAATAATAAATAACTAATAAATTTATTTAACTTAACCATGATTTAGCGAACTAGATTAATATTTAAAATATTTAAATATTAAACTTAATGAAAAATATCCTCCCTAATATCATTTTTGTATTATTATTATTTTTGTTATAATTTTAAATTAGTTTTTAAATATTTAAATTAATTAAATTAAACCCGAATGGCATTTCCGTAAATAAGTTGAAAACTGATCCGAGGGCAGAATGGTAATTCTGCCAAGAAAAACACGGAGGGGCAAACTTGTAATTTCTCCGAAAATGTATTCCGCGCATGGCGCGCGTAATAAACTGAACGGCCCAAAACGGTGCCGTATTGAAATCAATTCTGCTGGCTTCCGCGCGAATACGCGGAGTAGTTTATTTTCTTATGCCAAACGACGTCGTTTGGCTCCGCGTCTGGCGTGAACAGTGCTTCGCGCATTGCGCGACAGTGTTATTTTTTTTTCTTCCAAGCAGAATGTGAACAGTGTTCCGGCATACACATTTTAAATAAAAATATACCATCAATAAATCTTTAACTCCTCAATAAAAATCGAAAAAAATTACCAATCACCTTATATTAATTTATAACATGAAAAAATTAATTTTTCATGATTTAATATCATATTTTTTTATAAAAATTTTAACATCACATAAACTACCATAAATCATAACTTTTTGTATAAAACTCCATTTTGAGTGATTCAAACTTTGTTTTTCTCATGATTTAATGTTCTATAATATTAGAACATTAAACCTAAGTTTTATAAAAATATTTTTAGACATAAATTCCAAAACTTGTTTACACACTATTAAACACATATTTTAGCATATAAAATATACCAAAATACAAACCAAACATATTAAACTCAAGCATGGCATAAATATTACAACTACACATTAATAACTATATTAACATGTTTATACTAACATGATGATTTATTTAATTTAAAAACAAAACTTTATTTAAAATAACTATTACCTTGATTTAATGGCTATCTTCCTTTTTCTTCCAAAATAGGTGGTGAATCTTGAAGACATAAACCAAGAACTCCTTCTCTTGATAATTTTGCTCTCAAAATATTTTTCTATACTCTCAAATTCTCTCTAGCTCTCTCTTTTGGACTTGGAGAAAATGATGAAATAACATCTAACAATTTCAAGTATACTTGAAAAATTAATAGATACACAATTATATCTATAATTTAGCCCATGCTCCTAGATGACAACTTACACAAGGAATGGGTTAAATGACTTAGTTGGTGAAAAGAGGTATGGTCCATGTACTTGAAAAAATAAAACAAGCAACCATTAATTAAATAAATGAAAAATAAACTAAAATAAACAAAAATCAATTTTTTTCTCTCTCTCTCCTTGTATGCTCTCGGCTGATAGCTTTCCTTGTCCCAAATTGATAGTCACAATTTACTTTTTAAATTAATAATAGTTAAATTAAGTATTTTCCAAGTGGGCCAATCATTGGGCTTTAATTTAAAATACCAATTGGGCTCCTATTAAATTGTTTGGGCTACTAAATTGTCAAATTTTATTATTCTCCACTTGTGCTACTAATTGACCCATGTTGGGCTAATTTAATAATTTACACATTAATTATTCAATCCATGATTAAATAAATAATTAGATTGAATAAATAATTAAATATTCTAACTCATTAGTATTAAATTACTAAATGGACTAATAAATATTATTATTAATATTTCACATTATTTACATTAATTAATAATCATATTAATTAATTTATTATATTTAATTAACTCATTATATTCAATTTAATTGAATATTTAATTAATAGAAAACTTATCAATTATTTTGATATTAAAACTTTATGGTTTGTTCACTAATTTAAATAACATATTAGTGACCCCCTTTAATTAATTTTAGTAATTAATTACATAATCATTTAATCACATAATTAATTAATCACATAAAAAGATTTAAATAATCTCGTAAAACTAACTCGACGGAAATTAAATTAATAATTTAATTAATAATGACGTGGAAATTCTAGGACATTACATTCTCCCCCCCTTATAAAAATTTCGTCCTCGGAATTGTAAAATAAGGTTACTCAAATAAAAACGGGTAATTCGTTCTCATTTCTTCCTCTAGTTCCCACGTAGCTTCTTCAATTGCGTGATTTCTTCAAAGTACTTTGACAGAATGAATTATCTTATTCCTCAGTTTCTGTTCCTTTCTATCGAGTATCTGAACAGGAACTTCTTCATATGATAAGTCCTTCTCGACTTGAATTGGTTTATAGGAGATAACGTGCTTGTAGTCCGGTTTATATGGCCATAACACTGACACATGAAACACGTTGTGAATGTGCTCCAGTTCAGGAGTTAATGCTACCTCGTACGCCACTTCACCAACTCGCCTCAAGATTTCGAACGGTCCTATGAACCTAGGGCTCAGCTTGCCCTTCTTACCAAAACGGATCTTCCCCTTCCAGGGAGATACCTTCAGAAATACGAAACTGCCCACGTCGAAGTCCCGCTTTTGGCGATGCAAATCTGCGTACTTCTTTTGACGATCTTGAGCTGCTACCAGTCGATTCCTGATAAGTTGTACTGTGTCTGCAGTCTGCTGCACCATTTCAGGTTCAAGCATTCTTCGTTCATCGACCTCGTCCCAACATAACGGTGTTCGACATTTTCTTCCATAAAGCGCTTCGTATGGTGGCATACCGATACTAGCTTGGTAGCTGTTATTGTAAGCGAACTCCACCAGTGACAAATGGTCATCCCAACTGCCCTTTAGGTCCATCACGACCGCTCGGAGCATATCCTCCAAGGTCTGAATCGTTCGCTCGCTCTGGCCGTCAGTTTGAGGATGGTACGCTGTGCTTAACCTCAACTGTGTACCCATCCTTGCTTGCAGACTTTTCCAAAAATTTGACGTGAAGCGCGGATCTCTGTCGGACACAATCGATACCGGCACTCCATGTCGTGACACTATCTCCTTCACATAGAGCTTCACTAACTGCTCCAGATTGTACCGTATTCTGATAGGTAGAAAATGAGCTGATTTGGTCAGACGATCCACTATTACCCAGATGGCGTCCAAACCTTTATGTGTCAGTGGCAAACCCAACACAAAATCCATCGTGATGTGCTCCCACTTCCACTCCGGAATCTCTAGTGGTTGAAGCAGTCCGCTCGGCCGCTGATGCTTTGCTTTAACCCGCTGGCATGTCAGACATCGACTGACACATTCTACCACTTCCCTCTTCATATTCGGCCACCAAAAATATTGCCTTAAACCCTGATACATCTTCGTACTCCCGGGATGTACTGAGTACCTTGTACTGTGAGCTTCCTGAAGAATCTCTTCCCGAAGCTCCGGATCTAACGGTACCCAGACTCTCCCTTCAAACCTTAGCAACCCTGTGCTATCAATCTTGTACTTAAGTTCCTCGCCTTCAGCAAGTCGCTTCTTAATATTATCACAATCTTCATCTTTTTCCTGAGCCTCTTTGATCTTGTCTAATAAGGTCGGGCTTGCTGATACTGTAAATAACTTCTCGTCCGTCTCTATCGGATATTTCATCTCCAAGTCCAAACGTTCGAAATCTCTCACCAACTCTTCCTGATTTGTTAGCTTCAACAACTTCTCCCTGCCTTTTCTACTCAAGGCATCTGCTACTACATTGGCCTTGCCCGGATGGTACAGAATCTCACAGTCGTAGTCTTTGATCAATTCTAACCATCGGCGCTGCCTCATATTCAACTCCTTTTGAATGAAGATATATTTCAGACTTTTGTGGTCTGTATATATCTCACACTTCTCGCCATATAGGTAGTGCCTCCAAATCTTCAGGGCAAAAACTACCGCTGCTAACTCCAGGTCATGAGTCGGGTAACCCTTCTCATAATCCTTTAACTGACGTGACGCATACGCAATGACCTTGCCGTGTTGCATTAGCACACAACCAAGACCCTTGTGTGACGCATCACTGTACACTACGAAACCTCCCGTGTCGTCCGGTAAAGCCAACACTGGTGCCTGACTCAACCTCTTCTTCAGCTCCATAAAGCTTTCCTCGCACTTCTCCGACCAAACAAACTTCACAGTCTTTCGGGTAAGATTGGTCAACGGTGATGCTATCTTCGAAAAATCCTGAATGAATCTCCGATAATACCCTGCTAACCCTAAGAAACTCCTAATCTCAGTCGGCGTCTTCGGTTGTTCCCAATTGATAACTGCCTCCACCTTTGCTGGATCCACCGAAACACCGTCTTTGTCGATAACATGACCTAGAAACTGCACCCTCTGCAACCAAAATTCACACTTCGAAAAACTTGGCGTACAACTTCTCCCTTCTCAAAGCCTCCAATGCGAACCGTAAGTGTTCTGCATGTTCTTCCTCCGTCTTCGAATACACCAATATGTCATCAATGAATACGACCACGAACTTGTCCAAGTACTGCTTGAACACTCTGTTCATCATATCCATGAATGCCGCTGGTGCATTCGTTAGTCCAAATGACATCACTAGAAACTCGAAATGACCATAACGAGTTCTGAATGCCGTTTTCGGGATATCCTCCTCCCTCACCTTCAGTTGATGATAACCCGTCCTCAAATCTATTTTCGAAAAGTATTTCGCTCCCTTAAGTTGATCAAATAGATCATCAATTCTGGGCAGCGGATATCTGTTCTTAATGGTGACCTTGTTCAACTCCCGGTAATCAATACAAAGCCTCATCGAACCATCCTTCTTCTTTACAAACAGAACCGGCGCTCCCCATGGTGACACGCTTGGTCTGATGTAACCTTTATCTAACAGTTCCTGCAGCTGAACCATCAATTCTTTCATTTCTACTGGTGCCATACGATATGACGCCTTTGATATCGGTGCGGTCCCCGGTACCAAATCAATAACAAACTCCACTTCTCTGTCCGGCGGTAACCCCGGAATCTCTTCTGGGAAAACATCAGCGAATTCCCGTACAACAGGTATTTGACTCAGTTCGCCCTCGACACGTTGAGTATCGACCACATAAGCCAAATAACCTACGCACCCTTTCCTGAGCAACTTTCGTGCTTGCATCATCGTCAGACAACTTGATTGTCTCGGCGATTTACTACCGTAAAATATAACTTTGGACTTATTCGGAGTCTTTAAGTGCACACACTTCTTCTTACAGTCAATAACCGCCCCGTGACTCGATAGCCAATCCATCCCTAGGATTACATCAAACTCCCCCAGACGAATCGGTATCAAATCTACGTTAAGTCTAAACCCTCGTAATTCAGCACAGCAGTTCCTATGAATGTAGTCTACGGGAATGATTTCTTTGTTTGCTACTTCTACGTTCATAGGGTGTTCTAGCTTTTCTTGAGGTAAATCTAATCTCTTAGCAAAATCTTCAGAAACAAATGAGCAGGTAGCACCCGAATCAAACAATACATATGCATTAATATCATTGATCGGGATGATACCTGACACCACGTCCTTGGAGTCGACTGCATCCTGCACAGTCATGTTGAAAGTGCGCGCTGTGGGTCGGTTGGCCTGGCTGGCTGGCCCTCCAACGCTCAGCCTGTTGTTGTTGTTGTTGTTGTTGTTGTTGTTGTTGTTGCCTCTGTTGCCACTCCCAGCGTCTCCCTTCCTCTTTGGGCAGTCCTTGGCATGATGATCGGTTGCTACACAGGAAAAACATACTCCCTTCATCTTTTTCGGGCATTGTGGAGCCATATGTCCCGGCTGCCTGCAGCTATAGCAAAATTTTTCCTTTCAAACATTCGCCCGTGTGGTTCTTACCACAATTGTTGCATCTGCCAACCTTCTTAGCCTCTCCTCCGGATTTGTTACCTCCGGACGATTGGCTCACATTCCACTTTCGTTTATTGGGGTTGCTGCCTCCACTACTCCCCGTCTTCTGTCCTTCATGACCCTTCTTCCTCTCCTGGTTGAATTTAGTCAGGGCCTCACTGCCACCCTCTGCAATGATTGCCCTTTCCAATAGCTCTGCAAAGCTCTTGATTTTTAATACCGCTACAGAACGGTACACCCACGGCTTCAGTCCCAGCTCAAACCTCCGAGCCTTCCTAGCCTCCGTATCCACTTGATGAGTTGCAAACCTTGCCAACTCATTAAACTTGGCCGCATACTCGGCCACAGACATACTCCCCTATTTTAGCTCGAGGAATTTCACCTCCATTTCTTGCTGCATGCTTTCTGGAAAGTAGTTTTCCAGAAACATTTCCTTAAAGCGTTCTCAGGTGATGACGCCTTCTCCCGCACGGCCCTTGTTGGCCTTCCACCAGTAGTTCGCCTCCCCCTTCATCATGAAGGTAACGAAACTAGTCTTCTGTGCTTCGGCCACCCTAGCGACCTCGAACACCTTCTCCATTTCCTCGATCCAAGTCTGTGCTTCGATCGGGTTTAGAGTTCCCTGAAACTCCGGTGGTCCAACCAGTTTTAAGTCCTTAAAGTTTGCCAAGTGCGGCGCTGGCTGCAGTGCTGGTTGTACTACCACTGGTGGAGGTCTAGTTTGCATGGCTTCCGCCAGCATTTCTGCAAACATTCTCATAGGATTGAGTTAATCCCCAACCTCACTCTCTGGCTCTGGGATACGTTGATTGCGTGGTCTACCTCTCGGCATGATCTGCTAAAGAGCAAATCTTAGACTTATGCTTATAGTTCTACACATTATGTTAGCCAAATTAACATTTAAATTTAAACTATATATCCAGCATATTTGATTTAAACAAGGAAATAACTGCATTTATATTCATATACCAATGTTTTAGTACAGACTCAACAAGTGGCATACTTCTATAAAAGCTCAAGGCACAAGTTGCCTAATAACGACTATCCTCTGACGAACAAAAGTGAGGATTCACAACCATCAACCCCTCTAACAGAATAAAAGTTGGGGTCTAACTGACATCCTATGCCTACATCAAAATATAAAGGCTTACAACAGCTGAAACATCCCTAATAGAAACAAAATGTGGGACTCGCTACTTCTAGGTACAAATAAGATAACAATAATAAATCACCGCCTACTGCGGTGAACAGTCCTACGAATAGCCCTGCGTAACGCCTGCTGGGCCAACTCCTCCACTGTACGACGACGAATCCAGCGTCTGCTGTTACCCGCCTCCCTAGGGTGCCTCCTAACCCGACGCCTCAGTCGATCAAACGAAGTGCCAAGAGCATATTCTAACGTGTCGACCCTAGCAGCTCTCTCCCTATCAAGCTCAGCCCTGACTGTCTGGAGAACTGTCTGACTAGCCATCTCCCTAGCATCCAATCTCTCTACCGTCTGCCTCAGCTGACTATTCTGGATCAGCAGCTGCGCACAGTAGGACCCAACGGAGGTGCAGCGCTCTCCAACTGCTAAATTTTGGCCTGCAAATCGGCCATCTTCTCCTTAAGTTCCATGTTCTCACCAGAGAACATGTAAACTGCGTCTCTATACTGCTCCTCAGTCTGCTGGTGAATCTGGTTCTGCTCCTCTAGGTGCTGAACCCTCTCCTCTAGCTCATCATTAGCCGTAGTCAAAGTATCGATGATGTCATTGGCAGTAGAGCCCATGCCATCAGCATACTCTGCTGGCTCCTCCTGCTCGTCATCCTTAGAATCGGCCTCATCCTCAGATTCGGCTTCTTCCTCACTATAGGGCCTCATCACCCCACCCCTGACGGGCTCCGCGGCATCCCTACTATCATCCTCCTCCGGATCGGACTCTCCTACTGGTGCTACAGGTGTAACGGGTGCATACCCTACCAACTGCTGCGTATCCACTGGTATATCAATGAATACCACGACCTCTCGAGCTCCGCTCGTCTCGCCTATAGCCATCCTACAACACAACAGAAAAACTAACATCAGTACAGCAATAAAATATATTCATTGAAGAAATGAAATTATATTTCATTGGGTACGAATCGACTCGATGAATTTCCCAATTCATCAAAACCACATAGGATAAATCTCCTCAATTTATCTCCTAACACTCAATACGAGTTTAATACTAAGGTTATAACTTAGGTTTCGCAATCCTAACGTTTCTAACCTACGGCTTTGATACCAACCTGTGACGCCCCCAAATTCAGGTTTCAAATACCCGGATCCGGTCATCACGATCCAATACAAACATTCACCTCTAAACGACATACAATAACTAAATGCGGAATAATAAACATATGTTGTTCATTCAAAAGGTGTTACTAGTCCCAAGATACGATAACCTTACACAAAAGTACACAAATACCTTTAATAAAGTACTTAGGGTTTATATTACATAACAATTAATGTAATTAACTACAAGGCTGCATCCTGAAGTTTATCACTTCATCTTTCCTTTACCTTTGTTCTTTCCCAAAGTCTCGGGTTGCACTGCAATAAGGTTTCATGATATAGCAAGGGTGAGCAACTAGTTTGCTCAACAAGTTTAAATAACAACAAGAAACAATATATCATGAATGAAAGAGAATAGCTGAACAATAATATGAATAACATAAGCAAGAATAATGATTTGCTTTTAAAATCAAGATAGTCAAAATAGACCATGAACTATAAATATCCACTGTAGTCAATAGCATGTTGACCCAATGGTTACTACCAGAAATCTGTACCCGAGGGGATCAGCCTCAGTACAATATGTGTATGCATAACATTTAATTTTCGTATTTTGTACCTGATATTAGATACAGGGTACTCCCCTATAATAAAGGGGTGTTCATAATAGTCTAAGAATCCGCATCTTCAATGATTTGGATAGCTTTTAAAATCTTTAACATAAATGTCTAGCCGAGCAATGGCTTAGACCTACTTTGAACAGTTCTTTAAACGGTAGAACAATAATTAAGTACAAGTTAAGGATTGTACGATATCAAATGCAACACGTGCGAATAACAGTAATATCGATGTGGAATAATTGTAAGGTAATTAAACCACTCAAAGCATGCTTGGAAATAACAGTTCAAGCTTAAATAAATAATTTGCTCAATGAAATGAGTTTAGAGATAAGGAACTTGTCTGTCTGCTCAGCTACAATAAATGTCTAGCTTTAACTAACTGGCTTTGAAAAGACCTAATATTAATAAAGTTGGTCTAATAATTAGTACGGCGTATTTGCACAACTATACGCTCACTAAGGTACTTATTTATCATATAAGGACTAACACATAATTTACATTAGTCGAAATAATATTATTAATCTTATATACCCTCAATCAAATTAGGTTAATAATTTAATAAGTTAGAAAATATTTTTCTTAAGCGTTGGACACTTATTAAACTCTTAAACAACTTATTACAATTGTTTAATTAAAGTATAATTAAATTAAATTTATTTTATTAATTCAATCTCTATTTAATTACTATTTAATCTTGGTTATATAGAAATTAATTAATTAACTCTAGTTATTATTTAAAATAAATAATAACTAATTGTACTTACTTATTATTTAATTAAAATTAAATAATAAATAATTATTGATTTAATTTTTAACCTTCTTTAATTTAATATTAATCAACTAATAATTAATTAATTAATTAACCTCACTTATTATTTAATTTAAGGAAATTAAATAATAGTTTACTAATTTTAATCCTCTTTAATTATTATTTAATGTCAATTAAATAATAATTAATTATTTAATTATTTTTAATTATTATTTAAGGTTAAATAATAATCAATTCATCTTTATTTATTATTTAAATTAAATAATAAATTGTTAATCTCATAACTTAATTTCCATTAATCGTTATTAAATAATAATTGATTACTTAATTACCCTTATTTATTATTTAATAATATTTAAATAATAAATAATTAATTTATAGATTTTTATCTCTCTTTAATTATTATTTAATAGTAACTAAATAATAATTGCTAATTTATTACCTTTATTTGTTATTAACATTTTAAATAATAAATAACTAATAAATTTATTTAACTTAACCATGATTTAGCGAACTAGATTAATATTTAAAATATTTAAATATTAAACTTAATAAAAAATATCCTCCCTAATATCATTTTTGTATTATTATTATTTTTGTTATAATTTTAAATTAGTTTTTAAATATTTAAATTAATTAAATTAAACACGAATGGCATTTCCGTAAATAAGTTGAAAACTGATCCGAGGGCAGAATGGTAATTCTGCCAAGAAAAACACGGAGGGGCAAACTTGTAATTTCTCCGAAAATGTCTTCCGCGCATGGCGCGCGTAATAAACTGAACGGCCCAAAACGGTGCCGTTTTGAAATCCATTCTGCTGGCTTCCGCGCGAATGCGCGGAGTAATTTATTTTCTTATGCCAAACGACGTCGTTTGGCTCCGCGTCTGGCGTGAACAGTGCTTCGCGCATTGCGCGGCAGTGTTATTTTTTTTTCTTCCAAGTAGAATGTGAACAGTGTTCCGGCATACACATTTTAAATAAAAATATACCATCAATAAATCTTTAACTCCTCAATAAAAATCGAAAAAAATTACCAATCACCTTATATTAATTTATAACATGAAAAAATTAATTTTTCATGATTTAATATCATATTTTTTTATAAAAATTTTAACATCACATAAACTACCATAAATCATAACTTTTTGTATAAAACTCCATTTTGAGTGATTCAAACTTTGTTTTTCTCATGATTTAATGTTCTATAATATTAGAACATCAAACCTAAGTTTTATAAAAATATTTTTAGACATAAATTCCAAAACTTGTTTACACACTATTAAACACATATTTTAGCATATAAAATATACCAAAATACAAACCAAACATATTAAACTCAAGCATGGCATAAATATTACAACTACACATTAATAACTATATTAACATGTTTATACTAACATGATGATTTATTTAATTTAAAAACAAAACTTTATTTAAAATAACTATTACATTGATTTAATGGCTATCTTCCTTTTTCTTCCAAAATAGGTGGTGAATCTTGAAGACATAAACCAAGAACTCCTTCTCTTGATAATTTTGCTCTCAAAATATTTTTCTACACTCTTAAATGCTCTCTAGCTCTCTCTTTTGGACTTGGAGAAAATGATGAAATAACATCTAACAATTTCAAGTATACTTGAAAAATTAATAGATACACAATTATATCTATAATTTAGCCCATGCTCCTAGATGACAACTTACACAAGGAATGGGTTAAATGACTTAGTTGGTGAAAAGAGGAATGGTTCATGTACTTGAAAAAATAAAACAAGCAACCATTAATTAAATAAATGAAAAATAAACTAAAATAAACAAAAATCAATTTTTTTCTCTCTCTCCTTGTATGCTCTTGGCTGATAGCTTTCCTTGTCCCAAATTGATAGTCACAATTTACTTTTTAAATTAACAATAGTTAAATTAAGTATTTTCCAAGTGGGCCAATCATTGGGCTTTAATTTAAAATACCAATTGGGCTCCTATTAAATTGTTCGAGCTACTAAATTGTCAAATTTTATTATTCTCCACTTGGGCTACTAATTGACCCATGTTGGGCTAATTTAATAATTTACACATTAATTATTCAATCCATGATTAAATAAATAATTAGATTGAATAAATAATTAAATATTCTAACCCATTAGTATTAAATTACTAAATGGACTAATAAATATTATTATTAATATTTCACATTATTTACATTAATTAATAATCATATTAATTAATTTATTATATTTAATTAACTCATTATGTTCAATTTAATTGAATATTTAATTAATAGAAAACTTATCAATTATTTTGATATTAAAACTTTATGGTTTGTTCACTAATTTAAATAACATATTAGTGACCCCCTTTAATTAATTTTAGTAATTAATTACATAATCATTTAATCACATAATTAATTAATCACATAAAAGGATTTAAATAATCTCGTAAAACTAACTCGTCGGAAATTAAATTAATAATTTAATTAATAATGACGTGGAAATTCTAAGACATCACAGAAGATGTTCCAAGGAATTGAATAAACGACTAAGCGAAGCACCTGTGTTATCTCTACCAGATGATATGGGAAATTTTATGTTACATAATGATGTGTCACACAAGGGACTAGGATGTGTGATTATGTAGAACAGTAAGGTCATTGCTTATGCATCACGAAAACTAAAGACTATGAGAAGGGATATCCAACCTATGACTTAGAATTGACGGCAGTAGTGTTTACCTTAAAATTTTGGAGGCATTATCTTTACGGAGAGAAATGTGAGATATATACGAACCATAAAAGTCTGAAGTATATCTTCACATGGAATGAATTGAAAATGCGACAGAGGAGATAGTTGAAATTGATTAAGCATTACGATTGTGAATTCCTATATCATCCAGGGAAGGCTAATGTTGTGGCATTTGCACTCGGCAGATAGGAAAGGGAAAAATTGTCAATATTGATAACACAGGATGAGTTTATAAGGAAAATGGCTAGAATAGAGCTGGAAGTGAAATGTCTGAAGGAATCAAAAGAGATGTTGTGTGCGATAGAAATTTGCCCAACTCTATTAGATAGAGTGAGAAAAGCTCAGGAGAAAGATGAAGAATGCAGTCGAATAAAGATTCGAATAGCAGAGAATGAAGAAGTAAAATTCAAGATGGCTATTGATGGAATCCTGAGATTTGAAAAGCAAGTATGGATACCGTCAGTACCCGATTTGCGAGAGGAGATTTTATAATAAGCCCATAATTCGAGATACTCAATTCACCCCGAGAGTACAAAAATGTATCAAGATCTTCGACAACATTTTTCGTGGCCAAATATAAAAAAAGAGGTTGTAGAGTGCGTTGTTAGATGCCTAACTTGTCATAGAGTAAAGGCTGAGCATCAGAGATCTAGTGGATTGTTTACAACCCTTAGAAATACCAGAATGAAAGTGGGAGCATATCACTATAGATTTCGTAGTAAGACTTCTGAGTACTCAGAAGGGTTACGACGCAATATAGGTAATTGTGGATCGATTGACAAAATCAACACATTTCTTACCGATTAAGAGCAGGTTCAATTTGACTTAGTTGGCAAAGTTGTATATCAAGGAAGTTGTTTTAAGACACGGGGTGCCGATATCGATTGTGTCAGATCGGGATCCGTGCTTCATGTCAAATTTATGGAGAAATCTGCAAGAAAGAATGGGAACGCAGTTGAGGTTGAGTACGGCATATTATCCTCAAACTGACGGTCAGAGTGAAAGGACTATTCAGACCTTGGAGGATATGTTAGGAGCATGTGCTATGGACTTTAAGGAAAATTGCGATGATTATTTGCCTTTGGTGGAATTTGCCTACAATAACAGTTATCATGCAAGTATCGGCATGCCGCCTTACGAAGCCCTGTATGGAAGGAAGTGCAGAACGCCACTGTGTTGGGATGGGGTAGGCGAGCGACAACTTTTGGGACCTGAACTGGTTCAGCAAATAACATAAATCATCAAAGTGATAAGAGCTAGATTGGTAGCCGCACAAGACAGACAAAAGAAGTATACTAACCTGCATAGGTAAAGCACAGACATTAAAATAAAGAATTATGTATTCTTGAAAGTGTCTCCGTGGAAGGAAAATATCAGATTTGACAAGAAAGGAAAACTGAGCCCTAGGTTTATAGGTCCATTTGAAATTTTAAAAAGAATTGGTGAAGTGGCGTATGATGTGGCGTATGAGGTAGCTTTACCTCCGGAATTGACACATATTCACAATGTATTTCACGTGTCAGTACTGCGATCGTACAAACCAGATTACAAATATGTGATCACATATGAACCTATCTAGATCGAAAGAGACTTAACTTATGGAAAAAAATCCTGTTCAAATAGTCGACAGAAAAGAACAACTGTTGAGGAACAAAACGATATCTTCTGTGAAAGTAATATGGAAGAATCACAGCATAGAGGAAGCCACATGGGAGTTTAAGGAGAGAATGATGAAAAACTACCCCCATATTTTTAATTAATCTTGTTGTAGCAATTCCGAGGATGGAATAATTATAAGGGGGTAATGTAATATGCGCGAATATTACTAGTTATTGTAAATAAAATTTTTATAGTTATAATATGAATTTTATTTTGAAATGTGTTATGCGAATGAACTGTAATATAATATGTATATAAGTGTGACACTTATATTGGAAGTGGAATTTATGGTTAAATAATCTATTGAGGTTAAGTGGATTAATTTTGATTAATCGAAATTGAGATTTAAAGCTATGATAGCTTGGCAAGCCTTGTTCTACAGTGCATTGGTACCGAATTGAATGTATGAGCACTTTGATTTAATTCATTCCATTAAATTTGTAAATTAATATATTTAAGTTAAATAATTAAATTAGGTAATTACTTAATAGTGGTGTTACGTTTCAATAATTATATGTAACGCAAATGATGGTCCAATGCTTAAAATAGTACCAATTAGGAATGTGTTAATTAGTTAATACGATAGTGGTGTACATGATAATAATTTGACGTAACGCGGATGCTGGTTCATTGTGAGGTATGATGTCAAACGGAGCGTATTTAGATGTATCATAAATATTGGCTTAGTGTATAATATAATTGTTCAAAAATGATTTCTGGAATGAAGTGTGAAATGTAATTCAAATTAATTATATAATGTAAATTATATAATTTAAATGAAATAATTAAAATAATTAATAGATATTAATTATTTTAAATTATGTGATTTGTTATATTAAAAGAGGTGACTAATTAAATTCTTTAAAATATGAAATGAGTTTGCACATAATTATAAGTGTATAATTATGTAATTTTAATTTTAATTATAATATTTGAATTGGGGTAATATAGAAATATATATACATATATTTCATGTGTGTGTGTATTTAAGGTAAATGTATATCATATATTAGTGTGCATATACTGAGAGTTTTAAAGTTAGTGGAGTTATGTGTTGTTTGTATTCATAACTTGTCACCTATTATTTGGTCTAACTGGAGTACATATGTGGCCTGATTAGTGAGTTAGTGGTTTAATCTACCATTTTAGTTCATTTTGGCTCAGCATTCTCTCTAAGTTCAAGCTCCATTCATTTCTTACGTTCTATTCTAAGACTTCAGTTCATTTCCTAACCAAGAGAAATTCTAAGTCTAAATTTCTCAAGACTAATTCAAAGAGCTATTCACAAACCACCCGAATCCTTCAACCAAATTGACAGCAGGATTCTAAAATTATGTTTCCAAATGTTTGTTCGAAAAGTGTGGAGTAGAGATTTGTCCAAGTTTCAATTTCAGCCACTAGTAAGAGTTTACACAATTTGATCAACTAAGCATACTACAAAGGTATAAAACCTTATCATTCTTTAATTGTTCATAGAAATAGTTAGTTAGTTACTAATTGATGACAATTGGTTGTGAATTATTGTTGTGGGAGGTCTGATTGTTGGTGAATAAGTAGGATTAATGTGAAATAAGGTTGGGTTGAATTTGGAGAATGAATGCATGTTTAAATTGGTATGAAATCTGAGTTTGAGTTGCATGCGTACAACATGTTTGTAAAAATGCTTCAATGAAGCACGTTTTATAAAAACGTATGAATCTATTAGCCATTACTGGAACTCTATTTGCATGCATGCGTAATGAGTTTATTATAGTGGTGTGAAGGTTTTAAAATTGATTCAAAATAGTTCGAGAAGAAGTTTTATCAAAATAGTTTTGAAACAAAAATATGATGAACACTCATTTTTAAGCTTTTGGATGTATGTGTTAAAAAGGTCAAATCAGATGGGTGATAATTTTCCAAAATACTGTGTAATGGTGTCTTGATGGTGTCCAAATTTGGTAGTCATTTGAGGCGTAGTTTGAAAGTTATGAATTTTCAAAGTGGCAGTAAAAATGCAAAAATAGCAGGAACTGGGTATATAACATTGCGCCGGGGCGAGCTCTGAAAGCACTGCTAGTGCAGTGTCCTCAGGCCAACTGCGTCGGGGCCCTGCCAAATGACATATAATAGACTAATATATCAAGGTCCACAACTAAAAATAAATAAATTATAACGGTACTAAGTTGAACAAATACTACAGAAGTAAAAATGGTGAAACCAAAGGACCTACATAATCAATTAACGAAGATCCAAAAAGAGAATTATCAGGCTTCAAGAGATTTGTATGAAAAAGGTTCCATCTATTTTTCATTTTTTCATCCATTGTATATCATTTGGTTGTATCTTCTCAGCTTTCTGACTTCAGTGACATTTTAGTTGAGTGTTAAGTAAATTTGATAATGGCTCAATTTTCATTGTTAACCAATTGACATTTTGATGTACCAAAAGACGCCTGCCATCTGGATTAGTCATTTGGATTAGTGAGCAGTTAACTTATGATAAACACCCTTGGTGTATGTTTGGTTACACAGTTTTTAGAGCGTTTAGTGTGTTTGAAGCGTTCGGAAGTCCAACCGCGCTTGAAAATCTTATTAATCTATTAACAATTTATTAAACTCATGAATGGAACTTTTGAAGTTTAAATACAAAGCACTAAAAATTGTGTGGTGTAATTGGAGGTCCAAACACTGCAAGTGTTACCACCGTAAAGTAACACTAATAGCTAAACATATCCTTAATTATTTTCCAGAGTTCCCGTTCAAAAAATATAAAATTATTACCGACTTTTTGAAAGTTAATTTTTGAAAATGATAAACAATGAAAAAGTTAAAACTAATTACAACATTTATTGTTTTCATATTAACTTGAAAGTTCAAATTTGATCCTATACTTCGGAACTAAAGTATTAATTATTAAATATTTCTATTACATTCAGGCAAACAAAACAATAACCACTGAAAGCTGAAGAACTCTCAAGAATGATGAAAACAATAACCAACTTTGAAACTCTGCTTCTAAGTTTCTAACATTTAAGCAGTTGTTTCAAGAAATGGATAATCAGTGTAACCAATAACAGGATCAGATATATAGAATGTATCTCTGTTATATTTGTTGAGAGGAGCATCAAACTTGAATCTTTTCGGCAAATCTGGGTTTGCTAAGAAAAAAGGGCCAAACTAAACAAGGTCGATGCGGTTCTCAGCCACAGCTTTACTGCCGTCTTCCCTGTCGTAACTGCCAGCGCCAATAAAAGTACCATTGAACGCTTTTTTCATTGGGAAAAGACTTTTCGGGCATTCGACTTTCTCGCCCACAGTGTTCATCCTTGGCTCGACCATGTGGCAGTAAAGAATGCCATATTTGTTCAATGATTCAACCATATAGAATCCAAGGGCTTTCGGATTTGAGTCCCCTTATTGCATGTAGTTTGTAAAGGGCGAAAGCCTAATGCCTACCCTATCCACTCCTATCTCTTTTGACATTGCTTCGACAATTTCCAAAGCGATTCAGCAACGATTCTCCAAAGATCCTCCGTACTCGTCTGTTTGATCGTTGATCTAGGAACTGGACTATTAGGTATACATGAGCAACATGGATCTCAACCCATCAAAACCTAATTTTTGAGGAAAATGTATAATTGTAACAAATTCCCAGCCGAAAACACACAATGACATATATCACACACCAAATGCAAAGGGTCCACACAAGGGAATCTGATAGTTCCACAATGCTCCCCTCACATAACTAATAAATGAGAGGCACATTCATGTGAGTAAAGCCTTGTGAAAATATCAAATTTTTCTTGTGAAAATAATTACATTTTGATTTCATGACCTACAGACACATTAATAGGACAGATATATATCAGAGATATGGCGGTAATTCATCTTAATTATGTTTTTTCTTTTCTAGAGTTGTGGATAGGAACATCATATTCCATTCACCTCGCATAAAATCAAAGCAAATTTGTGTTAACTGGAATTAGACTTAGCTCAAAAACATACCAGCTTCAATAGCATTTCTTGCAGCAAGTCTAAAATCATTCACAATGTGAGGAATTTCATCAGTCCTCAGTCATCGTGGAGGCGTAAATTGAGCAACATCAATACCATTGCTTCGAAGTTGAGGAGTTAATGGCTTGGCTGTACTAGAGAGTGGAGCCTGTCTATTTGGCTGGAAACCCGTAAATTCAATAGCATAAATAGGTTGGAAGGAGAAAAAATAGTGTCCCTTCTCCGATAGTTTGTCTAAGAACCCAAATGGGTATTTATACAAAAAAAAAATGAGAGATCTTATAAGCACCCAAATGGGTATTTATACAAAAAAAAAAAAAATGAGAGATCTTATAAGCACCCAAATGTGTATTTATACAAAAAAAATAAAAATATATAAAAGATCTTCATTAGTTTAATGAGGGATTTCTCGTCACGGCTGATTGATTGGGAGGTCTAAGTTGGAAAATCTGGGGGGAAATGTGCGTTTTTTAAGTTGGAAAATCGTCACGGCTAATTGATTGGGAGGTCTAAGATGGAAAAAGACCTTTTTGTCTCCAAATAATGTCATATTTTTCATTTTGATTGCTTAATATGCTCTTCATTTTTTTAGCACTCGTCATTTTTGTATAAATGATCAGAGAGAGTACCATGGGGCATATACTCGTATACAAGGACAGCCTTGTCGTCGTTGCTGCAGTAACCAATTAGGCACACGAGATGACTGTGTCTAAATTTTAAGTTACCGATTAGGGACATCTGTTTAATTAAGGAGGACCCGGTGCCCCACAAGCCTCATGCTTGTGTGGCCTGAGACGGTCTGGTTTGGTTTAGTTGTTTGGGGTCTTAAGTCACTTATTTGTGCACCGGAAGATGACAATTTTTGGATTGGCCCAATTGTTTGGTAAGGGTTGTCTTTATTGCAGTTGTGTTCTTAGTCTTTACTATTATTTAGCTTCACTTTTTGGTCTTTAAAGACTTTTTCCCTCTCCTTTTTTTTTCATTTTGGTGCTTCACTTTAAGTTATGATGTTCTTGTGTGCATTATGTTTCTGAGTTTTGGATGAAAACAAATATAAAACTAAAATTATAGTAGAAAAAGATTATAGTAAATTTGTAAGTTATCTTTCAAACTAATATCGAGTTTTTAAAGGAAAAAGGAAAGTAAACTTAAATTTTATCTTTAGATTACTACATTATCATTATATTAATTTTGTTATGTTCGTAACGTAAAGAGTATGATATAAAATATAAAATATTTGTTTACGTTATTTACTTTTTCGTTCAAATTGATTCATCTAAAATCAATCACAATGTGAGGAATTTCATCAGTACTCAGTCGTTGTGGAGGCGTAAACTGAGCAACATCAATACCATTGGCTCGAAGTTGAGGAGCTATTAGCTTGTCAGTACTAGAGATTGAAGCCTGTCCATTTGGCTGGAAACCTGTAAATTCAATAGCATAAATAGATCGGAAGGAGAAAAAATATTGTAGAAATCAAAATTCAATAAAGTAAGCTGGATTCTACTAAAGCAAATCATGAGACAATTCTATACTTAGAATTGTATGTCATTTGATGTCATTTGATTCTATACTTAGAATTGTATGAAAAAGGTTCTGTCTTTTTTTCATCCATTGTATGTCATTTGATTTTATCTTTTCAGCTTCTACCTACAGTGACATTTTAGTTGAGTGTTCTGTAAATTTCATAATGGGCTCAATTTTATTTTTTATTCAATTGACATTTTTATGTACCAAAAGAGGCTAGCCATCTGGATTAGTGAGCAGTTAACTTGCGACAAACACTCTTGGTGTATATTTGGTTACACCCTATTTTATAGGGTTTAGTGTGTTTGAAGCGTTTGAATATCCAATCACGCTTCAAATCTTATTAGTCTAGTAACAATTTATTTCAAATACAGTTTATTTAACTCACACATGCAACTTTTAAAGCTCAACTGCAATGCACCAAACATTATGTGGTGCTTTTGGAGATTCAAACAAGTGTTACCACCGTAAAATAACACTAACAACTAAACAAATCCTTAATTATTCTCTCGAGTTTCCGTTCAAAAAATATAAAATTATTACCAACTTTTTAAAAGTTAATTTTTGAAAATGATAAACTATGTAAATTCAAAATTAATTACAACATTTATTGTTTTCATATATTAACTTAAAAGTTCAAATTTGATCTTATAATTCGGAACTAAAGTATCAATTATTAAATACTTCTATTACATTCAGGCGAACACAACAATAACCACTGAAAGCTGAAGAACTCTCAAGAATGATGAAAACAGTAACTTTAAAACTCTACTTCTCAGTTTCTAACATTTAATAACATTTAAGTAGTTGTTTCAAGAAATGGATAATCAGTATAACCAATAACAGGATCAGATATATAGAATGTATCTCTGTTATACTTGTTGAGAGGAGCATCAAGCTCGAATCTTTTCGGCAAATCTGGGTTCGCCAAGAAAAAACGGCCAAACACAACAAGGTCGACGTGTTTCTCAGCCACAGCTTTACTGCCGTCTTCCTTGTCGTAACCGCCAGCGCCAATAAAAGTACCGTTGAACGCTTTTTTCATCGGAAAAAGAGTATCCGTGCATTCAACTTTCTCGCCCACGGTTTTCATCCTCGGCTCGACCATGTGGCAGTAAAGAATGCCATATTTGTTCAACGATTTAACCATATAGAGTCCAAGAGCTTTCGGATTTGAGTCCCCTGATTGCATGTAGTTTGCAAAGGGTGAAAGCCTAATGCCTACCCTATCTGCTCCTATCTCTTTTGACAACGCTTCAACAATTTCCAAAGCGAATCGACAACGATTCTCCAAGGAACCTCCGTACTCGTCTGTTCGGTCATTGATCTCGTCTTTCAGGAATTGGTCTATTAGGTATCCATGAGCACCATGGATTTCAACCCCATCAAAACCTAAATTTTGAGGAAAAAGTATCATTGCACCAAATTCCAAGCCGAAAAAACAAAATGACACATATCACACACCAAATACAAAGATTCCACACAAGGGAATCTGATAGTACAACAAGCTCCTCTCACATGAATAATAAATGGAACCCGCATTTATGTGAGTAAAATCTTATGAAAATATCAAATTTTCCTTGTGAAAATAATTGCATTTTGATTTCATGAACTACAAACACATTAATAGGACAGATATATATTGGAGATGTGGCGGTAATTCATCTTAATTATGTTTTTTCTTTACTAGAGTTGTAGATAGGAACATCATATTTCATTCACCTCGCATAAAATCAAAGCAAATTTGTGTTAACTGGAATTAGATTTATCTCAAAAACATACCAGCTTCAATAGCATTTCTTGCTGCAAGTCTAAAATCATTCACAATGTGAGGAATTTCATCAGTACTCAGTCGTCGTGGAGGCGTAAACTGAGCAACATCAATACCATTGGCTCGAAGTTGAGGAATTATTAGCTTTTTTGTACTAGAGATTGGAGCCTGTCCATTTGGCTGAAAACCTGTAAATTCAATAGCATAAATAGATCGGAAGGAGAAAAAATATTGTAGAAATCAAAATTCAATAAAGTAAGCTGGATTCTACTAAAGCAAATCATGAGACAATTCTATACTTAGAACCCCCCCCCCCCCCCCCCCCCCCCCCCCCAAGAAATAAAAACGAAAGATAAAAGAAATAAAGTATATCATAAACCTTCACTACAGTTCATTAGCTACATAGAAACCAATGTAGAACAAATAGCTTAAACCCTTTCGATAACCTGTTTAGTTTAGTAGAAGATAATTGCAGATATATAATATCCACTGAAGTTATAATTGCTGATAAGTACTGTAATATTCACATAGCTCTTTGTAAATAATTTGAATATATTCCTAACAAAAAAAATTGTTGCCAAAGTATATGGCAAATAATGGTATTATTATTGGCTAGGAATGCTATTGGTACTATAATAAGTTGAAACAGATAGCCCAGAATTGCCTATTGGTCAAAAATAAGCTGAAAGAAACAGGCCAATTAAGTTCTTGACTTAACGCTTGCTTCAAATGTTGGACTTGTATTATCATAAATGGTAAATATTATACAGGTTCAAACCATGACAAAGGAAATAATAAGTCAAAATCATACTCTGATTTGAAACCCTCCCTACATGCCCAATCTGACAAAAAAAGATACCACCTTTGGCATGAACAGCATCGACAATGGGTTTCCACGCTTCAACTTGTTCCTTTGTCCATATTCCAGGTGTATCTGGATACCTTCAATCAAGAGTCACCTACCTTAGTTTGTACTAATGATATTATACATTCGCATTTAAAATTGTCTTTACCTAAAATATCAGACTAAAATAATCACAGATGTCAAATTTTACCCTTGAGCAGTGTCCGAAACTCCAGTGGCTTCAGCAATAAGAAGGCCACCTTTCGTGGTTCTTTGGGAGTAATATAATATAGCATGTGGCTGAGGAACATTCTTGTAAGATCTTTGTCTTGTCAATGGTGCCAAAACTACTCTGTAATAAATGAAGAGAAAAACAATTATAAGGCAAAAAAAAAAAGTTTTTTTAGACAAAGGATTATCAAAACAAGCAGAACTCAGCCTTTGAACTATGATTCATCAATACTTTTTCATTGTCAAGTGTCATTCTCTATAATATTTTGCTCAACATTGAAGAATCGAAGACATATATGTAACAATTTGTGACGAATTGATTTATGATCAAGTTGCGACAAAATAACTAAAAAAGTACTCATGACGAATGAGATCACCAAGAAAGCATCTAAAATTGTCCCTTGTAAGTAATTTCATGACTAAGGACGTCCATGCACCACTGAGTATTAAGGGGCATAGGAAAGAACACTAAAAACATTAAGACGACTAAATATTATAAAAGAAAAATGAATCCATCATAACCATGACCACTGAAAAAATCTTGGCAATATATGTAAGCCATTGAGAATACACATCAGAGATTCATTAGGAATTGACATCGGAAGATTACAAGTAATAAACCAAATTCTAAAAGGGCAATTGATCTGGCCCAAGGGTCGTACTGGAGCCAGCTTATCTATTCTAGGGAAAAGGCTAAATTCATAGCAAATAGATTCAAATACTGCCAGTGCTTCAGAGGCACAATAAAAAAAAAATCAGCGAAATTTTAGGCAACCGAAATCAAACTGAAAACAAAATGGTGTCAAGCTACGGATAACCTTAAATGGCATTCCAATATCATGGGCAAATGATGTGAAGCTTTGGACACATTCATAAGAAGTCTAAGCTAAAAAAAGAAGTAAATTATTCTCAACATAGCACCGCACACAAATTGCTTATGGCACCATATCCAAGGTCACACAAATTGCTTATTCATTAATGGCACTGCACACAAATTGCATATGGCACCTTTTCTCTTCACATATTTGAAATTAACTCAGACTAGGAATAAATTTAAGAAGCAGAATTCAAGTGAGGAGCATTTAATCAGGAAACAATTTTCAAACATGAAGTGACTATTTTCAAACATTAGTATTCCTGGTATGATGTCAGGCTTGAGGTAATCATGACTTGTACGTAAAATCGTACAACTTTCGTAGCTAATGTAAGCCACCAGAGCACACCCTTTCAAATCCTTTACATTTTTGGATGTTCTTCATTCCTACGCCTAAACAAGTCTTAACTTTTTCTGTATTTTGGCAATTCCAATTTGAATAAATATATAATCTGTTAAGGGCATAGACCCTCCTCTTTGAAAGAATTAGGATTTGCCCACCCATAAAATCATAATGTAATTTCTAATCTCGCTGCAATTGATTTCCCAAGGAATTCCTACATCAATGCCTAATAGTATACCAAAGAAAACAGATCAAAGAGTGTAAAATTCACCTCAAACATCAAGAAATTTGAAAATAATGCAAAATGGATACCCCATAACCCATACTACTCTCCAAAATGAGATTCATCATGCACCCTTTATTCACTAGCATATAACCACAAAAAACAACCCAATGAAATTAAATAGTTTCTCATCTTGGGTTTTCCTTAAAAAGATAAATTATGCTTATAAATTTCAAAAATGAAAAACCCCAATTGTTAAAGTAATAAATCAACAAACTTCATTACAAAATCTATATCTAAGACTTAGATCCATACCTATGAGAGAGCTGAAATTTTCCCATTTTGTATGGGGTGATAAGAGGGACTTCAGGGGTCTGTTTTGCCATTTCTAGCTCTACTGATTTCTTCTATTTCACAATTTTCTCTGATAAGAATGAAAAATGAGAGATCTTAGAAGCATGCAAATGGGTATTTATACAAAAAATAATAATAATAATAAAAGATCTTCATTAGTTTAATGAGGGATTTCTCGTCATGGCTGATCGATTGGGAGGTCTAAGTTGGAAAATCCCGTGGGAAATGTGCGTTTCTTCGTCATTGCTGATACCGGCCGGCGGCTCGTCTTATGAAAAACACCTTTTTGTCTCGAAATAATGTCATATTTTTCATTTTGGTTGCTTAATATGTTCTTCATTTTTTTTAGCATTTGTTAACAAAATGTTTGAGTTTAGAAATCTTTCCCTCTAAAAGTTTAATTTTTCTATTAAATAATTCTATTTAATCTTATACATGAGTTCTATTTAATCTTATACATTAATGTCTTTTACAATTATAATTGTAATTAAGATGAAAATTTTTAAAATCATAGCACGACTATTCTTTTTATATATTTTTTTAGAAAGTAAAATTTATTCTTTTTTATTTATTATTCGTAAATTTCAAACAAAAATAAAAGTGATTAAACTTTTTACGATATTCATACAATAAATACTTTTCTAATTTAATATTTTTAATGAATTTAAAAAAATAATATTAAGATTTTATATCATATTTGATCAACAAAACATTAATTAATACTTTTTAACACTTATATTTTCACTTAAAATGTCATTAAAAAAGAACAGAGGGTACATAAAGGTTTTGATTCCCATTATTAAGTACTATTCTTATAACTCTCTCACCTTCTGATAAAAACATTTAAAATTTATAAACATTTTTAATTTTATATTTATTCTTAAAAATAATAAATTAATTATTTAATAATAATAAAATTATAATAACAAATTTAAAAATATTATGTTATTTATACTATTATTATTCAAATATATATTTTTGTGAAATAATTTATTTATTTGTAAATTGTACTATTTTTTATGAGATAGAATAGACGTATATGGGATATACGTACATGCATCTTGAATTATGTCCAGGTTCATTGAATCAATTAATTTCTTTCAGTTTACGTCGTTCTGTGTGCAGCACCGCCTCAAAATTAGTTTACAAAGATAGTTAATAGTTATGCATCTTAACCGGAAGAATTTGTTTAGATTAAATAATAAAAATAATATTGGATTATTCAATAAAATTAAATATTGTGATTTAGAGTATATTTGAAAATAAAAAAAAAGTTAAATTGGTAGTCCTCTATGTCACAAAAAGAATTTCAGCTGGTCAGTTTTTTGTCCTATAAAAAGAATATCCTTATTTATAAATAATAGTATAAAATGAGATAATATTCTCATATTTATTATCATAATTTTGTTATTATAACTTATTATTTTAATAATTTAAGATATATCACTAATATGTGTAAACTTTTAGTATATAACTATTTTTGTGAAACAAATGGAGAACTATACAAAATATAAATAAAAACCAAATATAATTTGTACTATAGAATTTACATGTTAGACTTCTGATACACTCCAAACTTTAATAGGAGTCTCCTTGCACATCAAATTTTTTGTTTCCGTGGTAAAATATACTCTTCAAACATTTTATCGGTCAAAAGTGACCGAAAATGCCACACGTGATTTTTGTAAGGATAATTGGGTCAAATCATTTCTCTCCCACAGCGAATTGATCTGCTCTAATTTTAGTTGATCTACTTCTAGTTCACCCTTTTGCTGATGAATTTTGCTTAATTTTTCTTTTCTTTTTGGGGGTTTTCTTAGATTTTCTTTTCTTTTTGGGTTTTTTCATTTAGAAAGTTCCAATATTATAAGTAGTTCTTGAAATTTATGTGGGCATCCAATTTTCACCCTTTTGATGTTGGTTTTTTTTTTTAACAAACAAACCTTTTCCTCTTCTTGTTTTGGGGTTTTTCTTAGATTTTCTTTTCTTTTTTAGTTTTTCATCTGGAAATAGTTTGATCAGTCCAAGATTATTTGTAGAAAATTTATATGGTCATCATCAATTTTGAGCTTGAATGACACTCTGCTCAAGTTTAGAAAGTGTAAATTTGGGTGATTTTATGTTATTTCTTCATCTTGATTCGTGAGTTTGATATCTTTCAGTAATTTGACCCATCAACCCACTGACTTATGTTGTTCTCTTCCTTGTTTTTCTTTGATCTATAGACTAACCAAACTTGGTCTATGCTATAGGTTTTACTGCTTCATTTTTAGATTACCAAACATGTAAATCTTACTCCTCTTAACCTTTGATTTTCATTCAAACATGTAAATCTTCTGTATACCTTTAGCACCCATCTTGATTTACTTCCCATTTAGCACTCATGTTCATTTTTCTCAAATCTTGCAGGCTCTGATTATATTGATTGAAGAAACAAGCAATCTTGTAAGTGGGTTTGTTTTGATCGCATGAAAAAGAGCCCTTTGATATAAAATTTTATTTAAAGTATTTAGACAATTTTACCCTTAACAAAGGTACTGCAATAAGTGAATATCGAGACTTCCGATTATTTTTGATCAATAAAATATTTGGAAGGTGCATTTTAACACGTAAATAGAAACTTTAAGTTGCAAAGAGATACTTTTTGAAGTTTGAAGTGTATCCGATTTCTTACATATAAACTCTGTATTACAAATTGTACTTTAGTCTATAAGTAAATAAGGGTTCTAGGAATTTTTCAAATAAATTAATTTTGTTAAATAAAGTTAACAAATAACACCAAAGGTGTTTTATTAATTGTTCAAATATTTTTCAACATCCCTTACTTTCGTTAGCATTTAAAAGGATGAATTGGTATTTCCTAGATTTAGGAACAAATTTTAAAATGAACATTGATGCAATCTTATTCAAATTAATATGTAAACAGAAAATCTATTAAATTATGAATATGGGTAGGTGAGAGACACTTGTAAAATGTAGAATTGTGCGGTTACAGGTTAGTGTCGTATTTCATCGCCTTTGTAGGCCGTTTAGGAATACAAGTATGAAGTCACAGTCATGCCAGGGGTAATAATCTATTACAATACAATATATAACGATATAATTAGAGATTTTATTTAAATTTAATAAATAATTTTAATTGGTGATCGAGTTAATATTAAATTAGTTCTGAGTTCATTATCTCTACTGATATAATGTATGCAATGTTCATAATTACACTAAATTTTTCGTATATTTTATTATATTATTTCAAGAATATACATTTATGCATCAAATAACGTATACAATGATTTTGATATACATACAATTCTTTATTTTTATATTCAATGTATTACTATCATTTATATTATACTATTTATACTCAAATTATAAATATCAAATATCACAAGCCATAATTTTAGATTCTATTATTCTAGTATCTTAAATAATTTGGTATCATTTCATTAGTTAAATATATCTTTATAATATTTTTCGAGTGTTACATAGTTACCGCGGATAATTTGTTTATGGCAAAACAATTCTTTTAGTCCTTGTATTCTCTTTTTACTTTTATTTTAATCTTTATATATTTTTTATTTTATAATTCTTCCGGTATAATTTTTTATTTTAGTTTTTAGTTTTGTTCTTTATACGTGTAAGAGGTAATGACATAACATTAAAAAGAAAAATTAAATACCAAAATGATATTTTTGACTTATTTTTAGTTTTTTTTTTCTTTTTTCCCCTTCAAATAGAAAAATTCAAAATATAATTTTCATAATTAGTTTCATCCAATCCAATCTTTATGTACAAAATTTTAGTAATTAATTTTAAAAATAAAAATAAAAATAAATTAGCACATCAAAACTAGAATTCAAAAATACATATTCTCACAATTAATTTCTACCTAAAAAATGAAACTAAAATTAAAAAAAAAATTAAATCCAATCTTTAAATTTTTGAAGGTCGTAATTATTTTAAGGAATCCAATAATAAAAAAAGAACAATATTTTTCTACCGAAATAGGCATTCTTTTTTTTATTTATTATTATTTAAAAAATTGGATTTACTAGAAACAATTAAGTCCTTAAAATAATTAAAGCATAATTTCAATTTCAATGGGGTTTTTTTTCTTTCTTTTTTTTTTTGTTTGTTTGAGTTTCTCATAAAATAAAATAAATAGGAAAATTTTAATTACTTCAACTAGTACCGATTAGTAGCAGAGCTGATCTTGGGTTTTCTAAAGCCCAGGGCAAATTTTCTCAAGTGTGCCCCTTTACACAAATTAAACAAAAAAAAAAAAAAATTATCAACTAATTAATTTTATTAAAATTATAAGAATTTACAAAAAATAAGGAAGAACACTTTGGGGCCTCATTAAAACCTTGTTTGGGCAAAACCCAATGGGACAAAACCCTAAACGAAGGAAAAATAGTACCCCGGATTGTAAACATTGCATTAAAAAACGAAAACTGCATATTTGAGTCTACATGCTTCCTCCTGAATCTCCATAAGCATTTCTTGATTTGATCAATCTTCTTTTCATCCTCCACAATTAATTGAAGCAAAGAATCATCACATGTACCTACAAAATAAAAATAGTAATGAAATCTGAACAACAAAACATCATTTAAAATGTCTTCTTATTGCATTTTTAGATGCAAAATCATCAATTATACAATCATATTTAATGTTTTCTAACATATCATTTTTCATGCATAATATTGCTAATCCATTTAGCCTATCTTGAGTCATGGTGGTCCACAAGTAAGATTTCAATAATTTTAATTTAGAAAAACTTCTTTTTAGCAGATGCCACAGTCACATGTATAGTCAATAATACCCTATAAGCAACCATTACATTAGGAAACATATCCACACTCTTTACAAACTCAAGAATATTAATGCGTGTTTATGGTTTATCTGTTTCATATGCTTCTTTTGGTAACATAACTTGCAATACATGTAATTCTGAAAATAAGTCTCTTGCGTCAACATCAGAAACATCACCATGTTTTAAACCATTTTCAAGATTCACACAAGAACTTTTTAATTCATTATCATCAAACAAAGTCAACTTTGTAGCATCAAATAAGAACCCAAAAATAGATTCAAAACAATGTAATTGTTCAAACCTACTCTTCAATTCACCAAGAGCAATATCCACTATAACAAGAAAATAATCAGTTCTAAATGTTCAAAATGATTCTTCAACTTATTGTTGTTCCCTATCACTATTGGAAACCTCATCAAAATGCCTTTTTCTACGAACTTGACGCTTTTTTGGAAATACGGGCTCAATTCCCATATCAAGGGAAATTTCTTTAGCATCAATCATGGCAGAAACAAACCCATTTATTCTAGAGTTTTTGAAAATAAAACAAATCCTTCTAATTGTCTTATAGCTTCATCAAGATGCGTGTCTTCAGATTATAACTTTTTACTAAGTAAGTTAATTTTTTGCAAAATGTCATGTCAAATAACCAAACTTAATATAAATTCAAAACTTGAAAGCTCTCCTAATGCTAAACTTTGAGCATCCTTACTCAATTTGGCATCTTCACTAATTTCTGTTAATTTAAATAAAGCTTCTCTAATTAGGGAAGCTTGAGATTTTATTGCTTTGACACTTTCAATGTGACTTTCCCAACGTGTAGTTGACAATGATTTCAAAGTCAAACCATCTATGTAATCAAGTAACACATTCCATCGCTTTATTGAATTAGAGAATACCGTATATATGCATTGACATGCTCCAAAAAAAGATTTTTCTTTAACACATGAGTTGGCTATATTACAAACTATTAAGTTGAGACAATGAGAATCACATGACATGTAAAACGCGCTAGGATTTATATCAAGTAATCTTTTTTGTACACCTAGATTTTTCCCTTTCATATTGGAGCCATTATCATAACCTTGTCCCCTCACATCATTAATATTAAGTGTAAAAGACTCAATTACATTTTGCAATTCATTAAAAAATCCTAATCCATATGTATCTTCCACATTCAGAAACTCTAAAAAGTACTCTTATATATTTATTAAAGTACTTGAAACATCTATAGACCTCAATATTAAAGTCATTGTTCTTTATGACTTGCATCAGGAGTACAATCAAGAATGATTGAAAAATATTTAGCTGTTTTTATTTTTTCAATGATTGCATGTTTAACATTTGATGCTAAAATAGCTATTAACTCATTTTGAATTTTATGATTAAGATAATGATAATGAATCCTCTAATCTTGAATGAGTCGAAAATGGTGTTGCATTACTGGATCAAACTCTGCAATCATTTCAAGTAGGCCTAAAAAGTTACCATTACCATCTTCATAAATTTTTTCATTTGTTCCACGAAAAGCCAATTTATGTATAGCAAGACATTTCACAACAGCGATGATTCCGACAATAAAAATTTTCCAGTGTAGTGTATCTTTCTTGATTAGCTCTTGTAATTCTGTATCAATTGTTTGATTTGTTTTCAATCTGATTTGTAATTCAACACAAGTCCTCAAGTTAGTGAGGTGTTCAATACTGCTTTCATGTTGTTTAAGCTTCTCACCAAGATGTTTCCAATCTCTAATTCCTTCATTAGTTAACTGACTTCTAGAATTCATTGTTTTAAACAACTTACAACAGAAACAAAACACTTTATTCAACTCCTTTGAGTACACTAGCCATTTTTTATGCTTAGTTTCCCCATTTGGTAACGTACGAAGATAATAATTTGAAGAAAAATGTCTATTGTGTTCGTCCATGGGGAATTTGAGATTAGTTTCTCTTAGGGGGACTTTTTCTACAAGTAAATCTCTCATTTTTGTATCAAGATTATCCCAAACTCGTGGATCATAAATGTTCAAATCAAATCTTGTTTCGGGACATTCATTTTCATGGTAAGGTTCATCAATATTTTCATTTTCATCAAGGAAAGGTTCATCTAGATCACCAATTTCTTCATTCACATCAATTTCATTTTCTACTAATTCTTCCAATTAAATTGGTTGTTCATATTCATTTGGTAAATCTTTATCTAAATTTTCAAGTGAAGCACTGGTTTGTTTAATAAAATATCTATTCAAAGATCCTCTTAAACTTTGAGCAATTTCTTCTTCTTTTTTCTTTCTTTGTCTCTTGAGATTTCCAGAAAGTTGTTTCTTAGGAAACATTTTTTAATTTTTTTTAATTTTTATAATAAACACAACACAATAAAAAACAATAAAACTAATTATCAAAGAACAATAAAACCTGAATTTTGAGCAAATTTTCTTCCACAGTTCCACTTGAAACTTCTAATTATAAATAACAAGAATCCCAGCTAAGTTTTCTATTGAATCAAATAATAAATAAGAAAAAGTTAACAAAGATATATATTACAGTTTACAAAATTTATACATCTAGATTCTATTATCTATATGTATCTTGAAAAAAAAAAATTACCTTCAAAGAGAGGCACTGGTTTAGCTGATGGATGATTTATTGATTTATTTTCCAACTCTATTGGAGAAGAGGAGAATCACTGGAATTTTTTTTTGCTTGTGTTGCATTATGAACTTAGAGGGTCGAATGATTTTTCCTTCTTTTTGTGGCTAAAAGCTTAAGAGTCTGTTTTGATTCCCCATATTTATTAATTTGTTTTATATTATATTTTATAATTAATATGTGACTTCCTTAGTACATTTCTTCTTGAGATTGAGTATATAAAGACTGATTGGATTGATTGGCTTCCCTTTTCATTAACAGGTACATACGGCAATTTCTTTTGTTTTGTTTTGTTTTGTTTTTATACACATATACATAAGCTTATAAAAAATTTTGGGGCTCCTTCAGCTGTGGGCCCTGACCCAAGGTCGGCTCTGATTGGTAGTAAACAGGACATCAATTTGAATTACAGGCTACAATTTGTCTGCATGAAGTCGGAATCACTAGTAATTGTCGGTCATCTATGTAGCGAATTCGGTTTGGGGCCTTATATTCAAACTTTAACTTATACTATTATATTCAATTTGACTTGGGTTATAGCTTTATTTTTATTTTTTGAATTGTAGTTTTATTTTTTATAAAAGAACAATATTTCTTTAGAGGGACTTAATACTTCAAGTAGAATATTGTTATTTTTTTTGTTGGTTTCACTTGAAATAATTAATTCCTAAAAAATAAATATTGGATTAAATTTTTTTTTCTTTTTGGATTTTAGTTTCATTTTTTATGTAGGAATTAATTATAAAAATATGCATTTTTGAATTTCAATTTTAATGTTTTAACTTATTTTTATATTTATATTTGAAATTTAACACCAAAAATTGGCACATATAGGTTGGATTGGATTAAATTAGTTATGCAATTTTTTTTTAATGAATTATGGTCTTGATAAGAAAGAATAAAAGGAAAAAACTTAAAATAACTCAAAAATTCCATGTTCGCATTTAGTTTTTCTTTTTAATGCGTCACACCTACAAAGAACAATATTGTTCACGTACAAAATTATACAAGAACAATTATAAAATAAAAATTATATAAAGACTAAAATAAAATTAAAAAAAATACAAAGACTAAAAGAGTTGTTTTGCCATATGTTTCTTTGTTTTTCAATTAATACTCTCCTTTAATAATATGGATAGTATAATTATTTAAATTAAAGTTTTAATTTAAGAATATATATATATATATAATTTATAAATATGTATATAAATATAATCATTAAAATAGTCATCTTTACAAATTTATAGGATTGATCGGGACGAGTATTACACCACCTGTACTCTCATTATATTTTGAGTATAAATTGTCATCTCCGGCAAGAATCCCAACTTCACTATTCTTTTTTCTTTAGGGCTATGTTTTTTTGTAAAAATTATACTTAGAATTGAACTATTTGTGTAATGACGACGAATTTCATTAGTCATTGTAATTATAATTAACAATTAATTAGCAATGAATTTAAAATTTTTGTACTAATTACTTGTGCATTAGATAATTAAATAAATGTACTTGTGTATGTGTATATTTATTTAAAGAATTAAAGTATGGTGTATAATTAATTAAAGCAAGTCTAATTGAATTATATTTTAAATCCAAATGGGATATTAAACTAGGTCAATTATATTAACCTAGTTAATTAATTTAATTATTAGTCTATGTAATTAATTAAACAAGTCAAATGCTTGATTTAATTAAATGTAACCTAGAATAATTAATGTTAGCTCAATGTAATATTTAAATTGAGCCCAAACCAATTCAATGGATGAACCCAATATATTTAATCCTAGGGTCCAATATGGAGCCCAATAGGAAGTCAAAATTGGTCAACATTGTTATATATATATATATATAGGAGTATATATGCATAATTAAAGCTTTAAAATTAAAGCAAAAATGGGTGATTAAATCCCATTTTCCAGCAATTTAGGGAGCCCCCACTTGGGGGTTGCTTGATCTTTATATTGCTTCTTTTATACATTATGTCATAGTAGGTGAACCACCCAAGTCAATCAACAAATCATTCAACTAGTCCATCCATGCTATAGTAATCCAACTTAAGCTCTTAATGTGACTATGTTGGTGAATTAGGAAGGTTAATGAAGGTTTAATAGATGGATATATATAGAGTACTCCATATACTTGAAATGTTTGTTAGTCATTTGCAAGTATTCTAGGGAAAAGAAAGTGAGAGCATTTGTGAGCATTTGAGAGATACACTTGGGTGTTGAGTGAAAAAGTTAGAGAAGGAGCTTGGTGAATGTCACAAAGCATCATCACATAATTTGGTAGGAGGAGAAGAAGAGCACATAAGTCACAAAGGTTTAAAAGTGCTCTAAATTTCTCTTTATTTTATTTTTGTAGTCTAGAACGATTTTGAACGGTTAAAATCTATTTTTAACCTATCAAAACTCATTTTGATGGTCTAGAAGTATTTAACTATGTAATATATGTATATTCATAGTTTGATATATTTATATCATGATTTGGTACGTGTGTAAAGCATAAAATTAGTAGAAATGTTCATAACACACTTTACCGGTAAAATCCTGGTTGAGCATGTAATGTTTAATGTTGTAGTTTGAAATGTACAAGCTAAAAAGTGGATTTTTATGGCTAGAAAGTTACATATATGAGTTTTAAAAAAAACCCAACTTGAATCTTTCAAAAATATTGAAAAATAAAGAAGTTATGGCTTTTACCGAAAATGATGTCGTTTTTAAACCCTAAGTGGTTCGATCTTTAAATTTCGTGTCAAACATTTTCAAAAATGTGATTGAACCATGAAATATTGTAAAAGAAGAAGTTACAAGGTTAACCAAACTGATTTTGTGTCATTTGGACATATAGATCACATTTTATTCAAGTTTGAACCAATAAAACCAAGGATTTGTGAAGTTAGTTTTCACTTTGTCCTTGTGAGCCATTTTTAGTCCTGTTCCAATTGGAATTTGGATTGGTGATCTAAAGAGAAATTGTAGAGGGGGAAATTATTATGAGAATGGACTCAATAATCATCCGAAAATATTTTAAAATGAAGAAGTTATGTCTATCAGAGCGTCGGAGGGCGGGCAGTCCAAAAATCTGGAAGAGTGGCGCACCCCGCGCCACTCATAGGCCTATAGTGGCGCGCCCCGCACCACTTTGGCAGACTTTTGCCGTCCGGGTTGGGTCGGGTTGGTCCGGGTCGGGTCGGGTCGAGTCGGTTCGGGTCGGGGTTTTGGTGAAAAATTAAGTTAAAATAAGTATAAAATGAATGTGTTTAAATATTTAACCAATACATGAAGTTTATTAGTAATTAATTAATAGTTAAATATTTAAAATAAAGACTAAAGTAACACAATTATAAAGTTAACTTTTGGTATTATTTGAAGAGTATTAAGATATTATTAAGTGGTGAATAATATTAATATGGAATTAAAAGGTTATTAAACAATTAATATCATTTGTAAATGATTAAAATATCATTGCATGGGTAATAATATTAATAAGTTAATATTATATTATTAAATGATTAATAATATTAGATAATGAATAAAATATTATTAAATAATTAATAATATTATAAAGTAAATAAAATATTATTAAATGATTAATAATATAAGAATATGAATAAAATATTACTAAATGATTAATAATATTATATAGTAAATAAAATATTATTAAATGATTAATAATATTATAAGGTTAAAAAAATATTATTAAATGATTAATAATATTCTAAGACTAATTAAATATTATTAAATTATTAATAATAATTGATAGTAGTTTGAGCTATATTAAATAATTAATATAGGTTCTATGTGATTAAAATATTATCATGTAATGATAATATTGTCTAAGTGTTTATGTACCCTTAATTATATAATTATTTGGTTAAGTGTTAGAGGTGTAAGATGCAAGAGGTTATCATATAAATGTATATATGATACTAATTTAAAGATCAACTTGATTAATTATTGGGTCTCTTCAGAGAGAATTAAATTGAATTGGTTAGCAGTAATCTACACGCGAAGCAAGTTCTCTAACCCTACTCATTTATTGTTGAACAAGTTTCTATACTTGTATTTATTGTCAGAGCTTGAAGTGGTTTAATTATTTAAAATTATTCCACATCCATATTGTTTATAAAATCGCACTTGGTGCATTTGAAGCTTAATAGTTATTGTTTCATGAACTGTATTAAAAATGTCTAAGCTAATTGTTCAGCTAGACATTGCGTTTATAAATTCAATAACTTGAATACCTTTAAGAGCTTATCCAAACCATTGCTTGGTGCAGATTCTTATAATAAGTCTGAGAATTGAACAACCCTAGATAAATGGGATTTTATGTCGGGATACCGACTTTGGCACCAGCTGACTAAATGTAATGCATATACAGCGGGTTGAATAGTTTGATCCCCTTGAAAATCAAACTACTGAAAGGGTCAGAGGAAACTCTATTATACCCTCGTTAGTTCAGGGTCCTTGGTGACCACTCAGCATTTTAAGATTCAAATATTCATGTTCATTGAAATTTGAGTCTTGTTTATTTCACAATTGTTATATCTATTGTTGAAAGACTTGATGTTATTTCTCATTCATTTATGATATATATTAAATCTCTATAATTGTTCTTAAACTTGTTGAGCAAACTAGTTGCTCACCCTTACTATATCATGAACCATTTTTAGCTAGACTTGACTGCTCCAAGAAGGATAAGGGAAAAGGGAAAACCAGAGATTAAATTAAATTATGCATGTTAATTAAATGTTTAATATGTATTTACTGTAGGTAAATCTTTTGTAATTCCTTAATATAGGAACTGTTTATGTTATGGTTGATAGACCCTGAGATTGTAACATTTTTGTAAGGAACCTTTATATATTATTCCGCGAAGTTTAAATGCAAATTATGTATTTAATTATTAGTAAAGTATTGTACAGTGAGAACCAAACCCGAGGTTATGGAACTCGGATTTGGGGTCGTCACAATTTGTATTAATTTAACACTATTTCAGACTATATTTATCCCATGATAAGGGATTAATAGTCCTTTAAATAGTCCTTGGACTATTTTTTATCATTCTTAAGGCTATTTATGAGGGATTATATAATCTCATGATGAATTTGGGATTAATAGTCTCGCTCATTTTAAGCTATTAAATGGCTTTATGGGACTAATAGTCCAACATGAAGAGACTAATAATCCCTCATCATAGGATAAAAAAGTCCAAAATAGTTTAAAATTAATACAAATAGTCTAATTCCAAGTATGTATTTTATAAACAAACAAAATCCAGGGTAATTAAAAACGGGCTTCTGTATGCATAGACAGCCCAATAACAAACGCAACTTTTTGAAATACTACTTCCCAAATGACAATATGTACTGCTCGCTCCGAATTATAAAAATATTTAAAAGTTAAATATTTTTCAATTTAAAATTAACATTCTTTATTTAAAATTTTAAAATAATAAATCTTATAACTAATAATACTTTTTAAACAGTTTAGAGTATTCATAATTATATTGACATAAACTAAATAAATTCATGTTAATTTTAAGTTTTAAAATGTTTGAAATTGACTTTTTCAAAAGTCAATATTAATCTTATAATTTAAAACGAAAGAAGTATATGCTAATTATGATTTTTGATATAAAAATCTTATTTATCTATTTATTTAATGTTTATGTTTGACATTTATTTATTAACAAAAGTACATCATTCGTTAAATGGTCATTTAGTTTGCTTATATGAATCTCCAAATTATATATATTAAGTATAAATAAATATTATACACAGAAGATGAAAATCATATGCAATATATATAAATAAAGATACAATGGTTTATAACTTATGATAATTTGAAGATATTATCATGTAGGTTATAATGCTTTAACATAGATGATTTATCTTGATCATGAAAATTTGACTTCTAATTAAAGTACTATTGCATTAACTAACAGTGTGCATTAAATGGACTATGAGATAATATTTTATTTATAAAATATTTTCACATAAATACCGATTTGTGAATTTTCTTAATTTTGAAATAATAATGGACTCAATATTGTTGTTTATATTAATTTAATGTTCCAATGAGTGAAATTACATCGTGTTAATTAATACATCGGAATGTTAATTCATATATTTAATTAATATTAGAAACATTGTTATTGTCAAAACATGTATAAAAATTTTCGTAAGATAATTTATTATTGATCATAGAATCTTTATCGAGGTTTTAAATATTTATTATTAAAAAGATTGATTTAATTGTTAAATCAATTTATGATCAAATAAAGATAAATTATAGACTTATGAAATTAGTTTAAATATATCGGGATTATATTAATTCTGAAATATTTATGTACATTTATGCAAAAAATATTTACAACTTATTAGTAAAGGGTTTATTTAATTAATTTATGAACTTAAGTGCAACTACAATTATTTAGTGGAATTCATTGTAATTAATATTTATTTTGTATATTATTAGATAATAATATGTAATTAAGTATTGGTGTTAGAAAAGGAATCTTTTAGGATCTCATTCCTAGCCTAATATGAAACAGTTTTATAAGAAAGGATAATGATAAATATTGATATAAATTGATCAGAAGTGTACGTAAAAAGACCAAATTCCATATTCTCTATTTCAGTTTAGGAAAAACACGTAGGATTTTTTTTTCTTTCCAGAAGGGCAATTTGGAAGCCACACTCCATATTAAAGATTCAAAAACGTGTTAATCTAACAAAGCACTAGGTAACAATCTTATGTTTTAGATGCATGATATATATATTTTATGTTTTGTATAAAGCCATAAAGATGTTCATGTTTTATTAAAAAAAAATTAAACTTATTTTCAGAAAGAAAAAAAATCCAACACTAATAACACCAACAAAACAAAATGGTAAGTGCATAATCAGAATTGTTTTTCATTGAAATTCAAATATATCCCTGTCCACTCTAGTCATGACCAAAACCATAGATTAACTGACAAAAAACCACCACCATGCTGAAAAAATAAAAGATAAATTCAAAACTTGATCGACATAAAAAGCAAGGGCAAAGGTGCAAAATTCCCTTGAGGTTTTTGGCGAGAGCCCATTTAGCCCCGATTTTTTTTTTCATAGATGCTCCTGACGTTGTAAAACATGGCTGTTAACTTAAGCAATTGCTGCTCTTTATTCTCCATAAGTTAAAATCAAAGTAAAGACTACGTAAACACAAGCATGAATAACAAACCAGACCACAAGAGAGACAGGGTTATGACTCAAAATCATTGCTTCAACAAGGGAACAAGAGGGAAGTACCGAATAATTTAAAATGGTTCTGAGGGACATGGTGTGGAAGACCATCAAAGAAATGCTAGGAGAAGTGACACGACTTGAAGAACAAATATCATGGTCGGAATCTAGATCATAAAGACAACAAACTTCGTCAGTCACCTGAAGATGCTATTGTAAAAATTGACAAAGACAAGGTAAAAGCAATTCTAAAGAAACGAAGAAAGGCCCGCGGTGTTATAGCTCCGAAAAGGGACTTCACAAATGAGGATGATCTCATTGAGAGGGAACTAGAAGACGGTATTGACTAAAGAATGAAATGGAAGACATCATCTGGACAAGAATTTGACAATGTAGAAGAAGGAGAAGTGGCTACTTTTGATGATGCTGACAGGGATATAGTCCCCAAAGTTGAGCAATCGCAAGAGGAAGGCTAGGAGCCCACCTGACAAGCCAATGAAGGGAAAGCAGCGCCATGATTATATACGTGCATCCAATCAACATAATCACTAAGACATTCCAAAAGATTGAGATGGGTTGGTGAGGCTTGCTTATTCAAAAAGGGATCACAAAAGGCACGTTCACAAGAATCACGTTTGAAGAGTTTTCACTACCAGATCACCTGTCTGTATACCTGATGATAAGGAATGGTTTCTATATATTTTCAAGCGGGTGCCTTATATACGCCCTAGTTTGTTCCATGAAACATTATTTGTGAGGTTATGATTTCCCTGGTCAAAGCAAACTAAGGAATGAAATAACGGAGTCAGAGCTTCTACGGGTTTTTTTCTCTTTAGCAACTGTTAACATCTATTGGTAGCCCTTTAAGTTCTTTTAACGAGAAGGTTGAGGTCAAGCCACTTTTTAAATGTCAGCGACATTTTTAGAGAAAAAAAGTTCTGCAGCTAAATGGGCTCCCCCCAAAAACCTTAGGGGGAATTTTGTATATTTGGCCCAATAAGCAAAGAAAAATTAAATTGGGTCGTAGAAAGAGAGGAGTACACTAGGCTACAATGTCAAACCAATGCCTTTCGGGGTCAGACTACAACTTGATGCATCACTTGAAACACTTGGCATCCAAGAGAGCCTCACCCTCAGAAGGCTCGTGATCTTCTATCATTTGCCTAGCACGCTCCTTCTGAGCTTCATCGGTTATATCAACCTGTGTCCACTCGTAGAGTTCCATGTCGTGACACTCGTCGATTACAAATTGAGGAATCTCTTTCCCGCGAAAAAGCCATAACCCCTGGACCTTGTTTGGTGGCTTAAAGCCAATGACCAAAATCTTGTCAAACGCATACTTGTGTGCTAGATCCATCCTTTGTAGAAACCCACCCACCTTGTTCAAAGTCACAAATGATATTGTGTTTGCATTATTATACTTGTAGTTACAAAACTATAGAGTATCCCTCGGGATCATACATATCCTAAAATCCTGCAAATTATAAAATATATAATCAATTACCACTGAAAGCTTACAAGTCTACTATGTCCAGATCTACTATGCTTGAGAGTTGAGAGGTTTAAGACCTGGTGATTAATTAAAGGGTCAAACTATGGATAAACACGAAAATTTTACTGGCCAGACAGGCACCACAAAATTTCGATCTCTTCAGACTCTTACAACTAAAAAATATCAACAGATATGGCCACCTCTTTAAATCCACATCTTCATATGGCTTATACTACAAGAGCATCTTTAAATATATAATCCATAGTTTTGTACATATTTTATGAGTGGAAAGAGAGTGAAAAATGAAATACGTTAGGATTTCTCCATTGTTGACACAAACAACGGTGTTCAAAGATATACTAATGAATGTAGGCTAAGTCAATATCTTAATAAGCACTTAAATAATTTGTTAAATGGTCTAACATCACTCAACGCTTCCATAATGATATGCCATCAGCATTATTCGGATATAATTTATTGGACTGCATATTTGGTGTGGGCCAAGGATTATTTTGTATTTGGAGGTGGGTTAGGTTATTTTTATATACTATAATGGGCTAGGACCATGGGTCAGCCTATTCAGATATTTTCTTTTAGGCAGTTTAGGATATTTAGAAAAGATATTTTTTTCTATCTAATAAAGTTAATGGGACTCCATGCGACGGATGGAAGAGTATAAATAAAGCTACAACAAGTGAACCAGGTAATGCTAACAAGAACAACTACTATATCAAATATCATTCATCATTCTAGCATTATTTTTGGTTCTCCTTTGTGAAGCTTTATAACCTGTACTTATTCTTACACCAGAGCATCCCCGGACGACCCAAGTCGTGACATAAACTGTGGGGTTTTTAACGGTTGCACCTGAGTGTAGGTATCTCGCTATTTGGTGATTTCAATGGGAGAAAAGATTACGCATCAACATTGGTGCTAGAAGGATGGCCAATTTGATATTTGATACGTAAATCACCAGCTTAGTTTAGTTTGGAGATTGTTGTTATGAGGAAAATAACGAGTTTAAGTAAGAACCATCAGGGATCCTCCATTGAACCTTTCATGCAGTATGTTAAAGGCTCAGTGAAAGACAGACTTAGGCCTAATCAGTCGAGGCATAGACTGGTACAAGCCCATTCGGCACCTGTTAAGAGGCGTTTATTTTCACCATCGATCACAGTAGATTCTGATTTGTAAAGGGGAGATCTGAAAGATGTGGTGACCCCCTCAGGAAGGATTTCGTAGCAAGATCATGCTAAAAGAGTCAGACAACATATGATTAGAGAGGAAAAAACGGAGTTGGAGGCACTGCAACATGAGCACTAGGAGTGGAGTGCCCACTTTTCTGAGCAAAGGAGAGAAGATGGTCCGTCAATTACTATTGATGGTAGGGAACGTGCAGAGACTCTACAGAGTCGGCCTCAGTCAGGACAAGGATGGCTAAAGCGGTCGGCACATGATGATCGGTACTAACCTTAGGGTCATATGGTCAGTCAGGATCGAAATGAAGGAATGAGACAACCTGATTCTCCAAACCGGCATTCCCGAAGAAGGGCTCGATCTCTCATTGTAAGAAGGGGTTATGATGGTATAAGGACGAAACCGGGTTGGGAAGAGCAACAAATAGTTCCTTACGTGCCTATTTTCGACCCTATCATTGAAAGGACAACAGAGTTGGAGAGGAGGCTGGCAGCGGAGGAGGCAAGACCAACCACATAGGAAGAGCTGACGATATCTATCCTCATGTCTTTGGCTCCAAAATCTCCATTTTCATTGACTATTTCAAATAAATACATTTCATATTGGGTTTAAAAATTATCTATAGTTTTAGAAGACTCATAATTACTAAATTTATTATCTTACTAAACACATACATTGATAGTAATTTATTAGATTCACATAATAACCACAATATATAATAATGAAATTCTATAAAGTTGTAATATTTAAACTCCAACAAAACATCAACTGTTGGGTTTTAAAAACACACACAACCGCTCTTCTTTTTCATTAAAACATATAGCATCCCTTCTCTTTTTAAAAACCATAGCAGCCACGATTTTCATTTAAAAACCCATAGCAGTCCTTTTCTTTTATTTAAAAATCACAGCAGCCATTATTTGGTTTAAGGAAACAAAGCAACCTCTAATTTTGTTTTAAAAACTACGCAGCCCCTTTAATACTGAAACATCCCGTTTTCCTTTGAAAAGCGAAACATAACAACCCCTCCTATTTAAAAAGGAACAAAACAGCCCACTGCTTAATAACATCCCTCATTTCTATTTAAAGGAACAAAACAACCCTAGTTCAATTGAAAACAAAACATAACAACCCCTTATTTAGTTTAAAGAATAAAATAGTCTCTCTTTTCTTTAAAAAAAACATAGCAGCCCTTCTCTTTCTCATTTGAAAAGATAGCAACCATTATTTGGTTATTGGTTATATATATATAGATATATATATATATATATACACACAGCAGCCCCTTTCCATAGCAACTCTCCTTTTCTATTAAAACACATATAATAGCCATTTATTTTTAAAACAACAACATAACAGCCCCTGTTTTAAAATAAAATCATAGTAGTTCCTTAATAAAGACAGAACAACCCTTATTTTCTTTTGAACATAACAACCTTTCTATGTAAAAACATAGCAGTCCCTCCTTTCTTTAAAAACATAACAACCCTATTTTTAATTTAAAACCAACACATAGCAGCCCTTAAAAACCAAGACATAGCAATCCATCGTTTGGTTAAAAATAATAAAATGTATAGCAGTCCCTCATTTAACTTGAAAACTATAGCAGCCCTTACTTAGAAATAAAGGCATATCAGCCCCTTGTTTTAAAAAAAATAACATAGCAATCCCTGGTTTTTAAAATATAGCAGTCTTTGTTTCTTTTAAAAAAAACAAAGCAGCCCCTCCTTCATTTTAAAAGCAAGACAGTCCCTTATATGAGCAACACATAGCAAAACAGCCCTTGAAGTCTAACATCAACATTCAAGAGCCTTGAAACATATATCTCATAATTTTCACCATTTAAAACACACGATATAGAAAACACTTAATTTCCATATAAACATACAATTCAAATTTTCCATAAAATCTCTATCATGTCAGGTTTACCAAAACAATAGGTTTTCTCTAGTATGGTTATCATGTCCAACACATTAAGCTACCGTATTCATACTTATATGTATTTCAACTATTACATGTAACACTTCCTTCTTGGTTTTAGAACTTTGGTCAACCTTGTTCCATATATTCTTTCATCACCATTAAAACATATAACACATAAAATTAACTAATCATATGACTCTATATACATTTACTTATGATGTTTGCACTAGTTTAATATTGAAATTATCAATATATAGCAAGCTGAGTTCTCACAAAAATTTTAACGAACAGTTAGTGTGCGTATCTTATTTCATCAGATTTTATATAAGCATGTAAGCAAGTAAACCATGCAACTCCTTCATAACATCACTCTTGTACCTCCCGGATCCTCTATAGTCCCCAATATCAAATAAACCTCCCACAATCAACATCATACATGAAATAAACAATACACATAATATGAACATCAATATACTTTAGCTACCTAGAAGTTTAATGAAGAAGAAATCTTATACCTTCGGTTTTTAGCTTGAAAAAAAATTCAAAAATTGGTTGCTAAGATGAAGCGCTAAGGCTGCTCTTCTCTTCTTCCTCTGCCAACCAAAACTACTCCCTCTCTCTACATGACTCTCTCTTGCACGCAATAAATGAGGTGAAGAACAAGAGGTCAGAAGCTAAATGATTGAGCATATGTCATGGTACTCCCTCCCTTTTCCATCAGCTAGCCTAAATGCAGTAAGTATATCTCCAATCCTAACTATTCTAGGACTGCCGAAACAGCCCCCTAAATGGCCTATGAACTCCCATCGCCTCTACTCCTACACAGCCTATCAAGTCACCTTTCAGCCCCCTATAACCTCACTTCTCTATGCACATAAAGCTCCCTGATTCCCGGCTTCTTGTCCCACAATGACAGTCACCAGAAAAATAACAAATGCATCACACATTTTGGGTTGTTGAGTTTGGCTAACAAGAATGGCAAGGTTGGGCTAGTTTGTTTAATTACAATGCTCAAGTGTTTGAGCTTATAATAAGTTTGATTCACCCCTTAATCACAATGGCCACCGAAAATGGACCCAACCCGTTTAAACAATGGCTAGGCTACACTAATAAAATAACACATATTTATTTCACCCAAATTAAATAATTTGGGCATCAAAATAATTAATTAACCATTAATGCCATACATCAACATTTTAATTAATACATCAACTAATTTAAATTAGCCACATAACACTATATTATAACCCATTTTAATAATTATTAGTAACTTGGGTTATCTCTTAAATAGTATTATAATATTATTTTTTAATACCGTAATTAAGTGACTCACTTAATTACATCAATACAATTTAGTCCGTCAAGGCTAACATTTAAACTAATTAAATAATTTAACTTTACTTGAATATAATTCGATAAATTAATTATATTCCACATATTTCATTGTCATCCTTTATTTTAAAATTAATTATCCATGTAGTTAATTTAAATTACAAAGTTTACCTTGTGGTTCCATAATTAAATAAAAATTTACTTCTTTAATCACACATACTTTAAAAAAAATATGTTGGTTTTCCTTTTCATTCTTAAATTAAATACACATAATTATGTACATATCTAACTCTTTAAATAAAAAAAATTATTCACATTATTTCATTTTAATAAAATATTATATGAAAATTCTCGGTCGTTACAATATATTAGTGTGCATGTATGGTATACTGAGAGTTTTAAAGTTAGTGGAGGTGTGTGTTGTTTGTATTCATGACTTGCCACCTATTATTTGGTCTAAGTGAAGTACATTTGTGGCCTGATTAGTGAGTTAGTGGTTTAATCTACCGTTGTAATTCATTTTGGCTCAGCATTCCCTCTAAGTTCAAGGTCCATTCATTTCTTACGTTCTATTCTAAGACTTCAGTTCATTTCCCAACCAAGAGAAATTTTAAGTCTAAATTTATAAAGCCTAAGTCAAAGAGCTCCTTCAACCAAATTGACACCAAGATTCTAGAATTATGTTTCCAAATCTTTATTCAAAAAGTGTGGAGTAGAGATTTGTCCAGAAGAGTTTCAATTTCAGCCACTAGTAAGAGTTTTCACAATTTGATCAACTAAGCATACCACAAAGGTATAAAACTTTCTCCTTCTTTAATTGTTCATAGAAATAGTTAGTTAGTTACTAATTGATGATAATTGTTGTGAATTGTTGTTGTGGGATGTCTGATTGTTGGTGAATCAGTAGGATTTAGGTTAAATAAGGTTGGGTTGAATTTGGAGGATGAATGCATGATGAGTGGGTTTTATACCTATGAATTATATGTTTTCGGACTTAAGTTTTGTTATTCTTGTGAGCATTTTACTTGTTTTTATGTTTACATTGCAGAAAACGGCATCGGATGGACAAAATTGGAAAAATGAGCGAAAATGGCATTTTCGTAATTTCAGGCAAAGTAGGGCCGGGGCCCTCTTTCTCAGTGTAAAACAAGGGTCGGGGCCCTTGTTGGCAGAATGGCGCGGAACGACTTTTTATCAGATTTTCGGAAATTGACTTGGAGAAGGATTTTAAAGGTGCAACGTGAGGAGGCTTCTAGGATAATTGAGAGGGATATAAATAGATAGAATTTCATTATTGTAATTAACTTTTGGAAGGAGAGATTCATTGGTGTAAGGATTGAAGATTTAATTTGCGTTTTCAACTATGTCAGGCTAAGTTCTTTATTTTCAGTTCTAAGGGATGTTGAATCTTATTTATTATTTATGAATTAATTGAGTTATTAGTATTTCTTCCTACGTCTGTGGAATTTATTCTTGATGATCTATTAAAATTGCTTAATGATGATTGGTTTGATTAATTTGATAAGGGCCCATTGAATTGATTTGATTATTATCATATGCTAGATTAAGGTATAATATTAAGCAAACGATGTTATATCTGATCATAAGTAGCGAATAGTGGTGTTTGATTGTGGTCAAGCTTTTGAATATTGCTATGATATCAAGAAGACAGGTTAAATAGTCTGCGATTGTACGATTATTGCTTGGAATGACCTAATTCCCTAATTCTTAATGCTATTGTCATATTAAATCTAGACTGATAGTTCTAGGTTGTATGATAATTAGGGTCTAGTGGGGGCGATCGTCACATTAGATTTAAAACCTAAGGGGAGTTTCGGGTAACGCGGACCGTGGTTACCTAGGGTTGTTAATTTCATTGAAGGAAAGATATTAATTAACTTGGTTATATCATATTTATGAAAAGATGATACTGAACTGAAGAACTGAAGTTTGCAAATCATTGGATAATCTTAATTTATACTCTTTGTTTTCTAGTAGAATCATTGTTACAAAAATCCCCTTTTTATTATTATTTGTTATTTACTGTTAGAAGCATTCGGATAAATCATAAAATACACTTCCCGTGGGTTCGACTCTTGCTTGCCATTATACCAATTTTATATTGATAGAGTGAAAGTAAGGAATAATTTTGGAGTGATAACGACAGCTTCCAATGCATGTTTAAATTGGTATGAAATCTGAGTTTGAGTTGAATGCTACAACATGTTTGTAAAAATGCTTCAATGAAGAAGGTTTTATAAAACCTTAAGAATCTATGAGCCATTACTAGAACTCTATGTGCATGCATGTGTAATAAGTTTATTCTAGTAGTATGAAGGTTTTAAAACTAATTCAAAATGGTTTAGGAAAAAGTTTTATCAAACTAGTTTTGAAACAAAAATGTGATGAACACTCATTTTCAAGATTTTGGATGTATGTGTTAAAAAGGACAAATTGGATGGGTTATAATTTTCTAAATTACTATGTAGTGGTGTCTTGATGGTGTCTAAATTTGGTACTCATTGGAGGTGTAGTTTGAAAGTTATGAATTTCCAAAGTGGCAGTAAAATTGCAAAAACTGTAGGAACTAGGTACATAACACTGCGCCGGAGAGAGCTCTGAACTCGCTGCCAGCGCAGTGTCCTCAGGCCAACTACACTGGGGCACAGTGTTTTGGCGAAAAGACCGTGCCGGGGTGCAGTCTACATACCCCAGTTTTTTATTTTAATTTTAATTTTAATTTTAAGCATTCAAAAGATATAAAATGATAATGTAATATGTTCTTATGTGTAATTAAGCTATGATTGATTTAATGTATAGAAGTTGATCACTAATTAAAGGTTAATTATTAAACCTAGAATTAGACTAGCGTTAAACGAAAACTTGAAAATGTATTATGTGTTTGCACTATGTGTATTGATGTGGATTATATTAGCTAGGTTCTACCGCAAGTAATATAGTTACGAGGTAACGTGAACGTCTGTAATTGTAGCATTTCAATGATAATGAAAGTTTTCTTTCCTTATTTCAATATCGATATTTGAACAAGTATTTTAGCTGCTTGCGATTATTGTCTATGAATCATGATGCGTTAGAATTATTCAAATTCTGTATTTCAGTGTGACTTGAAAGTGTCAAAAGTTATCAAAAGTTAGAAGTTTTGGTTATTTTTTTGTTTTAAGTTGGCTATTATAGTTGAAAGGATTATTCAGTTGTAACAATTTCTAATAAATCTTAATGAAAAAAGAGTTTATTTTATTTATTGACTTGTTTAATTATTTACATATAAAATTCCTACTTACTTTACAACAATTCAAAGAAAAAAGGTAAAAAATTACAAGTTAGTTATGGGCTTAAAGGGTTGTTGTCTAGTTTTCTGACGGGTCATCCTCAAGCCAGAGCAGGTCGTCATCAGAGAAGCCTACTGATTTTGGGTCCACCCCGACTGCTTGGATCTTCAGTAGCGCAACCCGGTAGCCTTTTTCAAACTCTGTGGCTATCTTTCTGGTCAGCTCAGGGAAGGCTCGGTACTCGACAATGATTTGTTGTTAGGAGGTGGCTATGTCCTTGACCTTGTTTTGGGGGTTCTTTAGTTTCTCTTTGAGGGTATTGGTTTATATTGGAGTTCCTTATGCTCGACAAATCCTTTTTGGTTGACCTCGGTAAGTTTGGTGTAGAGGTCATCTTTTTTTCAATTTCTTGTTGGAGTTGTTCGTTTTGTTATCGGAGTTGGGCGAGTTCATTTTGGTGTTGTTCTTCCACACCGGCGGGCTCAGATTGATCCAGGTGGAGGGACTGTTCGAGAGTTTCAATTTGACATTGGGCGTCGAGGATTTGTTGGCGAAGGTATTCATTTTGTTTGGGAAGTTTGCTTTTTTGTTCAAGTTGTACATGAAGGGCTTGATTGGCTTCAGTGAATTGTTGGAGGGGGGTTTGGGTGATGGCATGGGCTTCACGTAATTTTTGGAGGTCGGTGGTGTATTTGTTGTGTGTTTCTTCAAATGTTTGGTATCGATGTTACAATTGTTAGAGCTTGGGAAGCTGTCGTTACGCTACCAAAATTAAAACCTTACTTATACTATATAAACACAAAATTCAGTATAGTGACAAGCAATGATCAATCCCACAGATAATAGTATTTTTTTTCAATTTATCCTAAAGTTTCTAGCGATAAACAAAGGCAGATAATAAAGAAGGGGTTTTGAATTAATGTAATTAACTAAATACACAAAAATAATTTAATAAGTTTAACTAATAAATTAAAGTCTTCGGTCCTTCGGTTGAATCTCACACTTACAATTAATAGATGAATCAACCATAATATATTTTTATCATTCCATAAAACTAATAACCCTAGGCAACAACAAGCTCTACTATTCAAAATTTTCCTTAATTTTAATCTAACAAAACAAGTTCTTCATTATATTCTAACCATTATACAACTTAGAACAAGCTCTCTAAATTTAATATAGACAGCATTAGTAACATGGAAATTAGATTATTTTAAACAGTAATCTCGTAAGCTCAGACTATTTAACTTATATCATGATAACCATAACAATAAACAAAAGTTTGACCACAATCATCTATCACTATTCACTACCAATGATTAGGAACAATATCAATTTCACGTAATATAATCCCTAAACCTAGTAATTGATAATAACTTGATCAATCTAACAATCTCAAATCAAACCAATCAAGATTAACATCAAATAACAATTAAAACAAGTTATCACGAATAATTTCATATAAGTAGAAAGAAATAATAATATTGAATTGGTTTAACTGTTAATTGTAATTGGGTTTGCAATCCCCTAGAACTGAATTCAAAACTTAACCTGACATGCTCACAATCTTGCCTCCAAATCTTGATGAATGAATGAATGAGAGTCCCTCAATTACAAAGCTATAACGTTTATTTATACTACACTATGAAATCTTACTCCTACAATTGATAGGAGAATTAATTACAAGGTAAAACTAAGCAACTATGGAAATAAAATCCTAATTTGAATCAAAGTTACTCAAAATCGCGTGGTCAAACCCGCGTTGACTTTTTTTGAAATCCCCACACTGCGCCAAGGCGCAGTCTTTTATACTGAATATCGCATTGAGGCGCAATCACTCAGTCAAGACACCTTCTGAACTCGTCGTCCGCGCATTCGTCTCACTTACATCGCGTCGGAGCACGATCTTTCTTCAAAAAAATTGTACCGGGGCACAGTCACTATTCCCCAACTTATTTCTCCATTTTTTCCTACAAAATCGGTTTAGAATAATTAATCAGTGTAATTAGACACAAAGGAATTATAAAAACTAAGAATTAAGGGATAAAAACATAATAAAATTCATTCCTATCAAATTCCCCCCACACTTAGCTTTTGCTCGTCCTCATGCAAAACAAAAATAAAAATTATAAGTCTAACACCTATAAAATACTCTAACAACAAATCATCATGAATTGGATCAGCGGTCTCAAAGATTACATAACATAATTCAAAAAAAATCTCAAAACATGACAATATTAAAATTTCAACATAATCTCCAATTCCACAAACATTCAAGATCTTTTAATCTGTGTGTGTGCCCCCACTATTTCAACTAGTTAGAATTTAGATAAACTCATACAATCAAATATTTGACGAACGACCCCATTTCAAAAGTACAGCTTTATTTTTTACATCACTATTGAATAAGTAACACAATCATATAAATAAAAGATCACAAGGATTTAACATGTAAACACTTCTATTTTTCTCAAGCGAGTACGTATAATTCTCTTCTTCTTTTTTTCATCTCACTTCATATGCATGTATATAGATGAATGTATTTTACGCTCCATTTCACCCTCATATATTTTTTTTTCTAGTGAGTGCATCTTATGTTCCATCTCATTTAAACTAGCATAATTGACTTGTGCAATGTCTAATTTTATTAGGTTTTTCAGAGTTACACATGTAGCGAAACTAATGACTCCTAAGCCAGTTAGTTTTAGGGTACTAGATGTAAAGACATCATTAAGGGTTTACTTATTCGAGTAACAAAGATCACAAATTTTAACACCATATATTTTTTCAATTCAAATATTATCCAATATTCTCCCAAACTTATATAAAAGGCTAAACTTAGCATGAAAAGATGTTCAAATAAAATTTTAAATTTTCAATGATAATCCTCACAATATCTAACATAATAAGTTCACTAAATAACAACTAATCAAACAGCATGGTATGTGCTCATAAATGCAAAAAAAATCGTGAATATCGCAAAACTAGCTCAAATGTCAAAATATAAACCCCACATGTTCATCAATTTCCCTTAAAGAAAGTAAATAATCAAAGTCGTATCATCGGCCTTATCCTAATTCACAAGATTAATTGCTCAAGTAACTATTAGTAACACAAAAATGAAAAAATTACCTACACATTTTCGTAGAAAACACGGTTAAACTTAGCACGTGCAACAAGTCTTTAAACCCCAAGTGGACGAGTTTTGTCTCGTGAGGGTTTACAGTGAATTTACCCATAAAATTCAAAAGTTAATCCTAAAAATGCAAAGAAAACCTAAATCCCTTTCCCCACACTTAAAATTTATATTGTCCCCAATGTAAAGTATAATGCAAAGAAAATGCACAAATAAATAAATATAAAAAGAAAAAGGAAAAGAAAAGCAAATCTGGTTTCTTGGGTTGCCTCCAAGCAGCGCCTTTATTTAACATCAGTGGCTTGAATCATTCATTCCTTCTTAATCCAAGTAAATTAGATCTGGCAACTCTACAACTTCAACATTCTTAACTTGAAAACCTTCATGAAAAAGTTTAAGTCGATACCTATTCACCTTGAAGACTTTTCTTGTTTTTGGCTTTGAAGCTCAACTGTACCATAAGTAAATACATTAGTAATAACAAAAGGAACAACTTAACTAGAACGCAACTTACTAGGAAATAACTTAAACCGTGAGTGATAAAGTAAATTTTTTTGTCCAACAGCAAAGTTCTTCCTAGAAATCTTCTTGCCATAAAGGCCTTTGTCTTTTCTTTGTATATTTTAGAGCTATCATATGCCTTATTTCTCAATTATTCAAGCTCTTATAATTGCAACTTCCTATGTCCTCCTGCTTCATCCATTTCCAAGTTACATTGCTTGATTAACCAAAAAACCTTGTGCTCCAATTCCACAACTAAGTGACAAGGTTTTCCAAATACCATCCTATAAGGTGAAATAATTATAGAAGTTTTGAATGTTGTCCTATAGTGCCATAATACATCCTCTAGCCTTAGACTCTAATCTCTTCTGCTTGGTTTGACTACTTTCTCTAAGATAGACTTAACCTCATGATTTGAAACCTCTGTCTGGCCATTTTTTTGTGGATGATAAGATGTAAAAACTTTGTGTACAACGCTGAATTTCTTAAATAGTGCTTCTAGTATCCTATTACAAAAATGTGTTCATTTATCACTGATAATGGCCCTTAGAGTTCCAAACCTAGTAAAGATGTTAGATTTGATAAAATCTGCAACAACTTTAGAGTCACCAATCCTTGTGGCTTTTGTTTCCACCCATTTAAAAACATAAATCAACGACCAAAAGAATATAAATATTATCAAAAGAAACATAAAATGGTTCCATAAAATCAATACCCCAAATATCAAATATTTCAATAATTAGAATAGGAGTTTGTGGCATTTGATTCCTACTCGATATATTACCAGTTCTTTGACAATTTTTACATGACTTACAAAATAAATAAGAATATTTAAAAATAGTTGGCCAATATAAACCACATTCCAAAACCTTGTAAGCTGTTCTTTTTTGTCTAAAATGTCTTCCACAAGCATAAGAGTGACAGAAAGTTAAAACATCCACAAAATCATTATTAGGTACACATCTTCTAACTATCTGGTCAGCACAAAATTTTCACAGATATGGGTCACTCCATACATAATATTTGGCCTAACTCTTAAGCTTTTCTTTTTGAAATTTAGAAAATCCGTTTGATAAATAGGCACTCACTAAATAATTCACAATATTAGCATACCAGGGTGCAACTTTATCAATTGAAAATAAATGCTCATTTGTAAAAGAATATTGCAATGGTAATGCTTCCTCATCGTTAATCAGCTTACTCAAGCGATCCGCCGCCAAGTTGTTTGCTCATTTCTTTTCCTTAATTTCCAAATTGAATTCTTGTAAGAGCATAATCCACTTTATAATCCTAGGTTTGGATTCCTTCTTGGTGAGCAAATACTTGAGAGCAGCATGGTCAGAATAAACTACAACTTTAGCACCAAGCAATTAAGATCTAAACTTGTCTAAAGCAAAAACAACAGATAGTAATTCTTTTTCCGTGGAAGAATAGTTAATCTTAGCAGCATTCAAAGTTCTAAACACATAGTAAATGGCATGAACAACTTTGTCAACTCTTTGGCCCAAGACAACCCCTACTGCATAGTTGTTTGCATTACATGATTTCAAAAGGTAACTTCCAATTTGGTGGTTGAATGATTGGCACTGAGGTCAAGAGCTTCTTCAATTTGTCGAAAGCCTCATTGCATTCGTCGTCAAAATGGAAACATCTTTTTGTAACAACTTACACAATGACAACACTATATGTGAGAAGTCCTTTATAAATTTATTATAGAAACCTACATAACCAAGAAAAAAAATAATCTTTCGCACACTTGCGGGGTAAGGCAAAGCAGTAACAATTTATATCATAGTTTTATCTACTTCTAATCCTCTAGCTGAAACTATATGTCCAAGCACTATACCTTGCTCTACCATAAAATGACATTTTTTTCTAATTTAGAACGAAGTTAGTTTCTAAGCATCTATCTAACACACTTGTAAAATTATTTAAGCATGCCTCCAAAGTAGCACCATGAATTATGAAATCATCCATAAATACCTCAATACAGTTCTTAAGAAGATCAAAAAATACACTTACCATGCATCTCTAAAAAGCACCGGGTGTATTGCAGAGTCCGAAGGACATTCTACGAAATGCAAATGTACCAAATGAACATGTAAAAGTGGTTTTTTCTTGATCCTTCGGTGCAATCACAATCTGGTTACAACCTGAAAAATAATCTAGAAAACAATAATAAGTATGGTCAGCTAGTCGTTTTATCATTTTATCAATAAATGGAGAGAAAAATGATCTTTTCCAGTTACAACAATCAATTTTTGGTAATCGATACACACTCTCCATTATGTTTGCATACGCGTAGGCACTAACTCATTGTTATCATTTTGAATTACAGTTATACCAGATTTTTTTGGAACTACCTGCACTAAGCTTACTCATTGGTTGTCTGAGATTGGATAGATTATACCTGCATTGAGCAATTTTATAACCTCTTTTTTCACTACCTCCATCATGGGTGGATTCAATCTTCTTTGGGCTTCTCTAGTTGGTTTAGCTCCTTCTTCTAAAAGAATTCGATGCGTGCACACAGCCGGACTTATACCTTTAATATCCGTAATTATCCAACCAAAGACTGTGATGTGATCCCTCAAAACTCGAAGTAGTTTGTCCTCTTGAACTTTGGTAAGATTGTTGGCAATGATTACTGGTAGTGTGTCCTCCTTGCATACTTCAGGTGGGTTGGCAACGACGTCAATTCTAAAGTGGGAGCCTGCACAACATAAGGTAACAATTTTTAATAAGTCACATGTAATTGAATAAACAAAACTGCATACTTATCTAAAATCTTTGGTAAAGAATGTAATGAAGCTATTGTATTCTTTAATTCTGAAGTTTGTTCAATTTCTTCTTTCTTTTCTAGCTCCAAGCTATTCATGATGGCATTCTCCAACGTTTCCTTATACATTCGATCAAAGGATTTCTGCACCAAAGAGTCAATGACATTAATAACAAAAACATGATTAAATAGCAATTAAAACAGATTATCACGAATAATTTCATATAAGAAGAAAGAAATAATATTATTGAATTAATTTAACCATTAATTATAATTGGGTTTGAAATCCCCTAGAATTGAATTAAAAACTTAGTCTGACATGCTCTTAATCTTGCCTCCAAATCTTGATGAATGAATGAATGAGAGTCCTTCAATTACAAAGCTCTAAATTCTTATGTTTATTTATACTACTTTATGAAATCCTACTCCTACAATTGATAGGAGAATTAATTACAAGGTAAATCTAAGCAACTATGGAAATAAATTCCTAATTTGAATCAAAGTTGCTCAAAATCGCCTTGTCAAGCCCGCGTTGACTTTTTTTGAAATTCGAACACTGCGTCGAGCGCAATCTTTTATATTAAGGGATAAAAATATAATAAAATTCATTCTTATCAGAGCTCGTCGGAGAGGTTGGTGCTAGTGTTTATGGCCTCAGTTAGTCGTTGTTCGAGTTAAAAGAGCTTGGGATTGTTTTGGTTGGTGAAGGAAAGGTTTTGATTTTGAATTTTGAGATCATTTACTTCTTTTTGTAGTTGGATGCAATCTTTGATGACGTCTATGAGCTTGGTCCTATACTCAGTGTTATGTCACTAGAGAAGGACTCACTCTTTTTGGGAGTTTTGTAGCTCGACCCTTAGATTGGCAAAGATCCTGTCCGACCCGACTCTTTCTCCTTCTCTTCCTAGAAGTCAGTTGTACAGAGCCAGGAACTGCAAATGAAGAAAAGATAAGAGTAAGATCAAGGAGAGGTTACAGTCAAAAAAGAAAAAGAGGTATGAAATAGTTACGGGGACATACCTGGCCTTGATGGATCATAAACCAAGGATTAACTACTGGTTGGTGAGTTTATTGAAAGTTGAATCGTCAGAGGGAAAGTTGAATGCTTCGAAGTTTTGGGCAAGGATGGTGCGGCCTTTGTCAGTCGTCCTGAAAGTCGACAATGAAAATTGTTGTTACAGTTCTATGCTGAGGAAAGGGTTGTATCAGGAACTTGAAGTTTGGGGTTTGGTGTCGGTGGTTATTGCCTCGACAAGAGAGGAAGGATGAGGCTCAATTATGGTTGACAGGATTTGAGTAATGGTTGGCAGGTCTGATTTTGAAGGAGGACTAGTTGGCGTGATATGGGTTGTGAGAGGTGGAGTGGGGGCAGTCGTTGTGTGTTCTGTTGGTGTTGTTTGGGGCGGTTATGTGGTAGTTTTAGAGAGGGATTTTTCGTGTGCCTTTACGAGGCATCAGCGCTTTCGGGTGGCATTGTTCAATTTATCGACCTCGATTAGCTGGGAGATGTCTCTTATCTAGGGTTAGGCGGCCACGGTGGGTGGTTGTTGTGCCTCAGATACGCTAGTGGAAGATTTGGTGATTGTTTTGGAAGCTTGGGTGTCTTTTGTTCATTTGTGAGCAATTTTCTTAGTACGTTTGGATGTTTCGGGAAGGGATGATGTTTTTTAAGGAGGGTCAAATGTGACAGTGGTGGTTTGACTGTGGGAAATTAGGATGGATTGAATAGGTTAGGCTGAGAGGGGAGGCTTTGTGTTACGGTTAGGAGGTACCTCTACATTATATTCTTTGATGAATAGGGGGGACTGGTTGGTGGTGGAGTGGGTGCCCGACCTTCAGGTTTGGTCAGCACTATTGAATGAAAAAGAAAGGAGAAAGTTAGGGAGGATGATATCAAATATCTATATGTAAATAATTGATTAAGAAAGAGGACAAAGACTTACATCCGTGCCTGAAGAACCAATCCTCGTCAAATAGGAGACTCAATTTCCATGGTTCCAAAGGTATCTTCTTGCAAAAATTGTGGAACTCCTTTTGGCGCTAAGCAAATATGTGCTCGTAGCCTAAGGTAAGCTTTGAGGACTCACCCCAGCTTTGTAGTTATTCTACCTCAGAGCTGTATATGTAGAACCAGCCGCAGTGCCAACCTTTGTTGGTTGTAGGGGCTAGCATCCAAGCTCAATGTCCAGGAATTTTGCTCAGATAGCGAAACTCTAGGATGCTGGCCTTGTTCAATGTGAAGATGGAGAAAAAAAAGCTGGCGAAGGGGGGACATTGACATCATGGCAAAAGGCAATGAAGCATATGAGGTGGATGTAGGAGTTGGGGAGGAGTTATGATATGGCTATACCAATAAGGGTGAAGAAAGTGTTTACGAAGTCATGAAGGGGAAATCGGAGTCCGTACCTTAGGGCTTGGGTTTGAATAGCGATGTATTTCATGTCCGCCCTAAAGTACATCTTATCAGTATGGTGAGGGGCTACAAGTTCGTATTGTAGGGGGATTTTAAATTTGTTTATGATGAAATCTATGTTTTCCAGTTTGATTATGGAGATGGTGTTGGCATGCTCGTACACCTTAGTGGAGCTATATTGGGTATGTCTGGCGTTTTTGACCTTCTCGACCTCCATGAGGATTGGGCTTTCAGGGTCTTCAATGATGGGACTTATTGAGCCTTCGAAGAAGGATGGAGAATCTGGTTTTTGAGCCATGGTATTTAGAAAATAGTGAAGGTTTGACGGTGACAATGGAGGTTTTTAGGCAGAGTTTCTTTTTGCAAAGAGAACTAATAGGAGGGAAACTATAAAACTTAGCAGTGAAAAGGTCAAGTGAGCGGGTAATTTTTGAGAAGAGTAATAAGTGGTGTGGTAATCAAAGGTGGCTGCATTTAATGAGGAGGTGCTGATGTGATGGGTGTGACGGTTTGACTATGTAGGCAGTTTATTTGGTAACGTGCGAATTATTTGGTGGCAGAAATACTCCTCCTATTTTGAAATTTAAAAATAGGAGAGTGGAGGGGCAATGTTGGGATATAATTTATTGGACTCCATGTTTGGTGTGGACCAAGGATTATTTTGTATTTGCAAGTGGACTGGGTTATTTTTATACATTATGATGGGTCAGGACCTTGGGTCAGCCCATTCAAATTTTTTCTTTGAGGCATTTTGGGATATTTAGGAAAGATACTTTTTCCTATCGAATAAAGTTGATGGGACTTCATGCGACGGATGGAAGAATATAAATAAAGCTACGACAAGCGAACCAGGCAATGCTAACAAGCACAACTACTATATCAGATATCATTCATTATTCCAGCATTATTTTTAGTTCTCCATTGTGACGCTTCATAACATGTACTTATTCTTACACTGGAGTATTTTCGGACAGCCCAAGCCGTCACCTGATATATGGGGTGTTTAGCGATTGCTCTTAAGTGCAGGTATCTCGTTGTTTGGTGATTTTAGTGGGAGAAAAGATTACGCGTCAACAAGCACGTTGATATTTAAATTATTTGAGGATGATTTATAACTTCCAATTGCAGCAAAAAATTTCTTGGAAGCAAGACTAAATAAATATTCAAGCGATAAAGGTTGATATGAAATTACAAATGGCTCTATATAACTTGTATTCAAATATCAAGTATTGTGAACTATTAACTTGACTAAACATGGTTAGTTGCACCCAACTTCTATTTTCAACAAATCACACCATCAACTCTAGTTTAATAAACACGGATGGTTGAAATCCTGAATTAGGGTATTAACCTATTGCAAATTAACAATTGAGGCAAGTTTAAGATAGGAAAAGGGCTAATACTTTAAGATGAAAGCAGTGACAAAAAACCAAAGTTCTCATTCATATTCAGCTTCTTCTGGAGCCCTTTTCAATATATATATATATATATATAGATCAATGAAAAAGAACATATTGTATGATATTCACATGAAAGAGAGAAATAACTTTCCCACACATAACAACGGTAGATATCCACAATATCATACTTCTAAATATCCAAACATTAACAAATTAGCTTAGAATAGTGAAATCAAATGAGAAACAGATCCGCAGAAGGAGCATGAAAAAGACAAGAGCCATGAACAACAAATGCATATGCACTAAGTAAGAGTCTGCCAACATAAACAGATGGGTAGTGTACACCATTATCTATACCATATGTAAGGAAATAAGGTTTATAACATTACTAATCCAAAAAAAGAGTCGAAAATATGGATTAATATGCCACATCAATAACCATGACTAGGATTAACAAGATGACACTTTATAGAAGGAAACAAGGGAATGGGGGTAGGGGTGGGAAAAATAATTTTATATGTGTACGAGAGATATATGTACCTTTAACGGCAACTTCACAGAAGTTAGTCTTGGTGTTGGAGTATAGCCTCTTCCATTCATCTGGAATCATTTTATTATGTTAAAATTTAAGATCAAATAATAACACAATCACACAAGAACAGAAAAGTAAGAACACACGATATACCCAGGTTCACCAATTGGGTTAGTCCTACTTGTCTAACGTATTCATTAGATGCCTTATATGCTATACAATGATTTACACACCAAACAATTATTTTCATAATAATTAGAAAACTCTATCTGCTATAACATGGGCTCAACTCTAATACATTAGCAAACAAAAGACTAGACCAATAATTAAATCTCCAAGCCCAATTACACCTTGCGCTTGGCTTCTAAGGGGCACTGCCGGTGAGTGAGACCCACGACTACCCTATCATAGTGGTCATTAGTCGAACCCACAGAAGTATGAGTCAATCTCAACATACTAGGAGGTAAAAGATCTAGTGAATTCTAGGGTTTCAACTTGCGCGCTTCCTCCTCCTTACCAACTTCTTCAGCTTTAGGCTTCACAACTTCTTTTTTAAGTTCATCCTTAGCCTTGGGTTGTGCGGGTTCTTTAGTCTATTCAGGCGTTTTTACTGACGGAACAAATGGAACAGAATCTGCTTGTTTGAGCTCCCCTAATATCTTCGAGAAGTTTAGCTGATTAATCAAGGTCCAATAATATCTCTCTACGTGTGGAAATTCTGACGTAAAGCTTTTAGTCATGATTTAACTAAATCCCATAGCCAAATTGCATGTCATAATAATATTAGCCAGTGTGACATAATGCTCAACCAAGTAACTGTTGGAAGCAAGATGGGTATTTAAAGCTCCTAGTGCTCTCTTTAATACAGAAATTACAGCTTCTTCTGCCTTTGTACACAAAAAAGTAGGCAACAATCACGATACATTATAGAAAACAACAAGTAAAATGATGCTGAAAGAGCAAAGGATTCCAAATTACCGGAAGAAGGTAAATAGCAAAGCCCAATCGTGGATATTACCATCGCGCGATATTGGCATCAATCTTCAATGATGCAAAATCAATCCATTGCTCAATGTGGCCCTGCCAAATGACATATAATAGACTAATATAACAAGGTCCACAACTAAAAATAAATAAATTATACCTGTACCAAGTTGAACAAATACTACAGAGGTAAAAATGGTGAAACCAAATGACCTACATAATCAATTAACGAAGATCCAAAAAGAGAATTATTAGGTTTTAAAAGATTTGTATGAAAAAGGTTCCATCTTTTTTTCATTTTTTCATCCATTGTATGTCGTTTGGTTGTATCTTTCCATCTTCTGACTTTAGTGACATTTTAGTTGAGTGTTAAGTAAATTTGATTATGGCTCAATTTTAATTTTTATCCAATTGACATTTTGAAGTACCAAAAGACGCCTGCCATCTGGATTAGTGAGAAGTTAACTTATGATAAACACCCTTGGTGTAGGTTTATTTACACAGTTTTTAGAGTTTTTAGTGTGATTGAAGTGTTCAGAAGTCCAACTGCGCTTGAAAATCTTATTAATCTAGTAACAATTTATTAAACTCATAAATGGAACTTTTAAAGTTTAAATACAAAGCACCAAAAATTGTGTGGTGCAATTGGAGGTCCAAACACTGCAAGTGTTATCATCACAAAGTAACACCAATAGCTAAACATATCCTTAATTATTTTCCCGAGTTCCCGTTCAAAAAATATAAAATTGTTACCACCTTTTTGAAAGTTAATTTTTGAAAATGATAAACAATGAAAAAGTTAAAACTAATTACAACATTTATTGTTTTCATATTAACTTAAAAGTTCAAATTTGATCTTATATTTCGGAACTAAAGTATTAATTATTAAATATTTCTATTACATTCAGGTAAACACAACAATAACCACTGAAAGCTGAAGAACTCTCAAGAATGATGAAAACAATAACCAATTTTAAAAATTTGCTTTTAAGTTTCTAACATTTAAGCAGTTGTTTCAAGAAATGGATAATCAGTGTAACCAATAATAGGATCGGATATATAGAATGTATCTCTGTTATATTTGTTGAGAGGAGCATCAAGCTCGAATCTTTTCGACAAATCTGGGTTTGATAAGGAAAAAAGGCCAAACAAAACAAGGTTGATGCGGTTCTCAGCCACAGCTTTACTGCAGTCTTCCCTGTCGTAACCGTCAGCGCCAATAAAAGTACCGTTGAACGCTTTTTTCATTGGGAAAAGACTTTTCGGGCATTCAACATTCTCGCCCACAGTTTTCATCCTCGGCTCGACCATGTAGCAGTAAAGAATGCCATATTTGTTCAATGATTCAACCATATAGAATCCAAGGGCTTTCGGATTTGAGTCCCTTTATTGCATGTAGTTTGCAAAGGGTGAAAGCCTAATGCCTACCCTATCCATTCCTATCTCTTTTGACATTGCTTCTACAATTTTCAAAGCGAATCAGCAACGATTCTCCAAAGAGCCTCCATACTCGTCTGTTCGATTGTTGATCTAAGAACTGGTCTATAAGGTATACATGAGCAACATGGATCTCAACCCATCAAATCCTAAATTTTGAGGAAAAGGTATCATTGCAACAAATTCCCAGCCGAAAACACACAATGACACATATCACACACCAAATGCAAAGGGTCCACACAAGGGAATCTGATAGTTCCACAATGCTCTGCTCACATAAATAATAAATGGGACCCACATTCATATAAATAAAGCCTTGTGAAAATAATTACATTTTGATTTCATAACCTACAAACACATTAATAGGACAGGTATATATTGGAGATGTGGCGGTAATTCATCTTAATTATGTTTTTTCTTTTCTAAAGTTATAGATAGGAACATCATATTCCATTCACCTGGCATAAAATCAAAGCAAATTTGTGTTAACTGGAATTAGATTTAGCTAAAAAGACATAGCAGCTTCAATAGCATTTCTTGCAGCAAGTCTAAAATCATTCACAATGTGAGGAATTTCATCAGTCCTCAGTCGTCGTGGAGGCGTAAATGGAGCAACATCAATAACATTGCTTCGAAGTTGAGGAGTCAATGGCTTGGCTGTACTAGAGAGTGGAGCCTGTCTATTTGGCTGGAAACCTGTAAATTCAATAGCATAAATAGGTTGGAAGGAGAAAAAAGATGGTAGAAATCAAAATTCAATAAAGTAAGCTGGTTTCTACTAAAGTAATTCATGAGACAATTCTATACTTGGAATCCCCTTACACCCAAGAAATAAAAAACGAAAGATAAAAGAAATAAAGTATAGCTTAAACCTTCAACACATTTCATTAGCCACATAGAAAACATTGTAGAACAAATTGCTTAAACCCTTTTGATAACCTGTTTAGTTTAGCTGCAGATAATTGCAGAAATATAATATATACTGAAGTTATAATTGCTGATAAGTTATATTATAAATAATTTGAATATATTACTAACCAAAAAATATTGTTGTCAAAGTATATGGCAAATAATGGTATTATTATTGTTTAGGAATTCTATTGGTACTATTATAAATTGTGGGGCATAAGAGTCTGAAATATATTAACTCAAATAAGTAGCTTTAAGATGATCCAAAATAGCAGAGCCTTGGGAAAATTACTTTTCCTCATTTATTTAACCATGTTCACTTATTTTTACCGAAATAAGTTGAAACAAACAACCCAGAATTGCCTAATAGTCAAAATTAAGCTGAAAGAAACAGGCCGATTAAGTTATTGACTTGATCCCTTGCTTCAAATGTTGGACTTGTATTATCATAACTGGTAAATATTATACAGGTTCAAACCATGACAAAGAAAATAGATAAAAGGAAATAATAAGTCGAAATCATACTCTGATTTGAAACCCTCCCTACATGCTAAATCTGACAGAAAAAGATGCCGCCTTTGGCATGAACAGCATCGACAATGGGTTTCCATGCTTCAACTTGTTCCTTTGTCCATATTCCAGGTGTATCTGGATACCTTCAATCAAGAATCACCTACCTTAGTTTGTACTAATGATATTATACATTTAAATTTAAAATTGTCTTTATACCTAAAATATCAGACTAAAATAATCACAGATGTCGTATTTTACCCTTGAGCAGTGTCCAAAACTCCAGTGGCTTCAGCAATAAGATGGCCACCTTTCGTGGTTCTTTGGGAGTAATATAATATAGCATGTGGCTGAGGAACATTCTTGTAAGATCTTTGTCTTGTCAATGGTGCCAAAACTACTCTGTAATAAATGAAGGGAAGAACAATTATAAGGCAAAAAAAAAAGTTTAAAAAGAATTTTTTAGACAAAGGATTATCAAAACAAGCAGAACTCAGCCTTTGAACTGTGATTCATCAATACTTTTTCATTGCAAGTGTCATTCACTATAATATTTTGCTCTGCATTGAAGAATCCAAGACATATTTGTAACAATTTATGACGAATTTATTTTATAAAATTAAAAAAAAAAAAAAAAAAACCATAAGTTACCATGATTCATGACCGAGTTGCCATGATGAAAAAAAAAAGGTAACGAATGAGATCACCAAGAAAGCATCTAAAATTGTCCCTTGTAAGTTATTGCATGACTTAAGGACGTCCATGCACCACCAAGTACTAAGGGGCACAGGAAAGAACACTAAAAAAATTAAGAAGACTAAATATTATACGAGAAAAATGTGCCCAACATAATGACTACTTGGCAATATATGTAAGCCATTGAGAATACGCATCAGAGATTCATTAGGAATTGTCATTGGAAGATTACAAGTAATAAAGCAATCTAAAAGGGCAATTGATATGCCCCAAGGGTTGGACTGGAACCAGCTTATCTATTCTAGGGAAAAGGCTACATTCATAGCAAATAGATTCAAACACTGCCATTGCTTCAGAGGCAAAATCTAAAAAAAAAACATCAGCGGTATTTTAGGCAACAGAAATCAAACTGAAACAAAATGGTGTCAAGGAAAGGATAGCCTTAAATGGCATTCCAATATCATGGGCAAATGATGTGAAGCTTTGGACACATTCATAAGAAGTCTGAGTTAAAAAAAGAAGTAAATTATTCTCAACATGGCACCGCACACAAATTGCTTATGGCACCATATCCAAGGTCACATTGATTGATTAATGTCAGAGGCTAAAGTTCTTAATATCATTTCTCTTCACATATTCGAAATTAACTCAGACTAGGAATAAATTTAAGAAGCAGAATTCAAGTGAGGAGAATTTAATCAGGAAACAATTTTCAAACATGAAGTAACTATTTTCAAACATTAGTATTCCTGGTATGATGTCAGGCTTGAGGTAATCACGACTTGTACCTAAAATCGTACAACTTTTGTCGGTAATGTAAGCCACCAGAGCACACCCTTTCAAATCCTTTACATTTTTTGGATGTTCTTCATTCTTAAGCCTAAACAAATATGAACTTTTTATGTATTTTGGCAATTCCAATTTGAATAAATATATAATCTGTTAAGGGCATAGACCCCCTCTTTGAAAGAATGTCTGCATATTAGGATTTGCTCACCCATAAAATCATAATGTAATTTTTAATCTCGCCGCAATTGATATCCCAAGGAATTCCAACATCAATGCCAAATACTATACCAAAGAAAACAGACCAAAAAGTGTAAAATTCACCTCAAACATCAAGAAATTTGAAAATAATGCAAAATGGATACCCCATAATCCATACTACTCTCCAAAATGAAATTCACCATGCACCCTTTATTCACTAGCATATAACCACAACAAACAACCCAAAGAAATTAAATAGTTTCTCATCTTGGGTTTTCCTTAAAAACATAAATTATGCTTATAAATTTCAAAAATCAGAAAAGCCCGATTGTTAAAGTAATAAATCAACAAACTTCATTACAAAATCTATATGTAAGACTTAGATCCATACCAATGAGACTCAATTTTCTCTGATAAGAATGAAAAATGAGAGATATTATAAGCAACCCAGATGGGTATTTATAAAAAAATAAAAATAAAATAAATGATATTCATTAGTTTAATGAGGGAGTTCTCGTCACACGGCTGATTGATTGGGAGGTCTAAGTTGGAAAATCTGGGGGGAAATGTGCGTTTTTTACGTCATTGCTGATGCAAGCCGGGGGAGCCGTCATATGAAAAAGACCTTTTTGTCTCAAAATAATGTCATATTTTTCATTTTGGTTGCTTAATATGTTCTTCATTTTTTTAGCATTTGTCATTTTTGCATAAATGATCAGAGAGGGTACCATGGCCCATGGGGCATATACTCGTATACAAGGACAGCCTTGTCGTCGTTGCTGCAGTAACCGATTAGGGACACGAGATGACTGTGTCTAAATTTTAAGTTACCGATAAGGGACATATGTTTAATTAAGGAGGACCCGGTGCCCCACAACCCTCATGCTTGTCTGGCCTGAGACGGTTTGGTTTGGTTTAGTTGTTTGGGGTCTTAAGGCACTTATTTGTGCACTGGAAGATGACAATTTTTGGATTGGCCCAATTGTTTGGTAAGGGTTGTCTTTATTGCAGTTGTGTTCTTAGTCTTTACTATTATTGAGCATCACTTTTTGGTCTTTAAAGACTTTTTCCCTCTCCTTTTTTTTTTTTTTTTTTTCATTTTGGTGCTTTACTTTAAGTTATGATGTTATTGTGTGCATTATGTTTCTGAGTCTTGGATGAAAAAAAAATACAAAACTAAAATTATAGTAGAAAAAGATTATAGTAAATTTGTAAGTTATCTTCCAAATTATTATCGAGTTTTTAAAGGAAAAAAGGAAAGTAAACTTAAATTTTACCTTTAGATTACTACTTATCATTATATTAATTTTGTTATGTTCGTAATATAAAGAGTATGATATAAAATATTTGTTACTTTATTTAGTTTTTCGTTCAAATTCATTCATCTAAAGAATACTTTGGCAAGAAAACTGACAAGCTTTTTAGCTTCTTTTTTCATTAAAAAACTTGAATACAAGAGAATTGTGTGAAAAAGGTTCCATCTTTTTTCCAGCCATTGTATGTCATTTGATTTTATCTTTTCAGCTTCTACCTACAGTGACATTTTAGTTGAGTGTTCTGTAAATTTGATAATGGGCTCAATTTTATTTTTTATTCATTTGACAGTTTTATGTACCAAAAGACGCCAGCCATCTGGATTAGTGAGCAGTTAACTTGCATCAAACACTCTTGGTGTATGTGTGGTTACACAATATTTTAGAGGGTTTAGTGTGTTTGAAGCGCTTGAATATCCAATCACGCTTCAAACTTTATTACTCTAGTAACAATTTATTTCAAATATAGTTTATTTAACTCACACGTGCAACTTTAATTAAAGCTCAACTGCAATGCATAAAAAATTATATGGTATTTTTAGAGATTCAAACACTACAAGTGTTACCACCACAAAATAACACTAATAACTAAACAAATCTTTAATTATTCTCCCAAGTTTCCGTTCAAAAAATATAAAATTATTACCAACTTTTTAAAAGTTAATTCTTGAAAATGATAAACTATGTAAAAGTTAAAACTAATTACAACATTTATTGTTTTCATATATTAACTTAAAAGTTCAAATTTGATCTTATACTACTGAACTAAAGTATTAATTATTAAATACTTCTATTACATTCAGGCGAACACAACAATAACTACTGAAAGCTGAAGAACTCTCAAGAATGATGAAAACAGTAAGTTTAAGCACTTGTTTCAAGAAATGGATAATCAGTGTAACCAATAACAGGATCAGATATATAGAATGTATCTCTGTTATACTTGTTGAGAGGAGCATCAAGCTCGAATCTTTTCGGCAAATCTGGGTTCGCCAAGAAAAAACGGCCAAACGCAACAAGGTCGACGTGTTTCTCAGCCACAGCTTTATTACCGTCTTCCCTGTCGTAACCACCAACGCCAATAAAAGTACCGTTGAATGCTTTTTTCATCGGGAAAAGAGTATCCGTGCATTCAGCTTTCTCGCCCACAGTTTTCATCCTTGGCTCTACCATGTGGCAGTAAAGAATGCCATATTTGTTCAACGATTCAACCATATAAAGTCCAAGGGCTTTCGGATTTGAGTCCCTTGATTGCATGTAGTTTGCAAAGGGCGAAAGCCTAATGCCTACCCTATCTGCTCCTATCTCTTTTGACAATGCTTCAACAATTTCCAAAGCGAATCGGCAACGATTTTCCAAGGAACCTCCGTACTTGTCTGTTCGGTCGTTGATCTCGTCTTTCAAGAACTGGTCCACTAGGTATCCATGAGCACCATGGATTTCAACCCCATCAAAACCTAAATTTTGAGGAAAAAGTATCATTACAACAAATTCCAAGCCGAAAAAACAAAACGACACATATCACACACCAAATACAAAGGGTCCACAAAAGGGAATCAAATAATTTCACAAGCTCCTCTCATATGAATAATAAATGGAACATACATTCATGTGAGTAAAACCTTATGAAATTATCAAATTTTTCTTGTAAAAATAATTGCATTTGATTTCATGAACTACAAACACATTAATAGGACAGATATATTAGAGATGTGGCGGTAATTCATCTTAATTATGTTTTTTCTTTTCTAGAGTTGTAGTTAGGAACATCATATTTCATTCACCTCGCATAAAATCAAAGCAAATTTGTGTTAACTGGAATTAGATTTAGCTCAAAAACATACCAGCTTCAATAGCATTTCTTGCTGCAAGTCTAAAATCATTCACAATGTGAGGAATTTCATCAGTACTCAGTCGTCGTGGAGGCGTAAACTGAGCAACATCAATACCATTGGCTCGAAGTTGAGGAGTTATTAGCTTGTCTGTACTAGAGATTGGAGCCTGTCCATTTGGCTGGAAACCTGTAAATTCAATAGCATAAATAGGTTGGAAGGAGAAAAAATATTGTAGAAATCAAAATTCAATAAAGTAAGTTGGATTCTACTAAAGCAAATCATGAGACTTAACGCTCGCTTCAAATGTTGGACTTGTATTATCATAAATGGTAAATATTATACAAGTTCAAACCATGACAAAGGAAATAGTTAAAAGGAAATTATAAGTCAAAATCATACTCTGATTTGAAACCCTCCCTACGTGCCAAATCTGACAGAAAAAGATACCGCCTTTGGCATGAACAGCATCGACAATGGGTTTCCACGCTTCAACTTGTTCCTTTGTCCATATTCCAGGTGTATCTGGATACCTTCAATCAAGAGTCAACTACCTTAGTTTGTACTAATGATATTATACATTTGCATTTAAAATTGTCTTTATACCTAAAATATCAGACTAAAATAATCACAGATGTCAAATTTTACCCTTGAGCAGTGTCCGAAACTCCAGTGGCTTCAGCAATAAGAAGGCCACCTTTCGTGGTTCTTTGGGAGTAATATAATATAGCATGTGGCTGAGGAACATTCTTGTAAGATCTTTGTCTTGTCAATGGTGCCAAAACTACTCTGTAATAAATGAAGAGAAAAACAATTATAAGGCAAAAAAAAATGTTTTTTTAGACAAATGATTATCAAAACAAGCAGAACTCAGCCTTTGAACTATGATTCATCAAATACTTTTTCATTGTCAAGTGTCATTCTCTATAATATTTTGCTCAACATTGAAGAATCCAAGACATATATGTAACAATTTGTGACAAATTGATTTATGATCGAGTTGTGACAAAATAACTAAAAAAGTAGTCATGATGAAAAGGAAAAGGTAACGAATGAGATCACCAAGAAAGCATCTAAAATTGTCCCTTGTAAGTAATTTCATGACTAAGGACGTCCATGCACCACTGAGTATTAAGGGGCATAGGAAAGAACACTAAAAAAAATTAAGACGACTAAATATTATACAAGAAAAATGAGTCCAACATAACCATGACCATTGAAAAAATGTTGGCAATATATGCAAGCCATTGAGAATACGCATCAGAGATTCATTAGGAATTGACATCGGAAGATTACAAGTAATAAACCAAATTCGAAAAGGGCAATTGATCTGGCCCAAGGGTCGTACTGGAGCAAGCTTATCTATTCTAGGGAAAAGGCTAAATTCATAGCAAATAGATTCAAATACTGCCAGTGCTTCAGAGGCACGATAAAAAAAAATCAGCGATATTTTAGGCAACCGAAATCAAACTGAAAACAAAATGGCGTCAAGCTATGGATAACCTTAAATGGCACTCCAATATCATAGGCAAATGATGTGAAGCTTTGGACACATTCATAAGAAGTCTAAGCTAAAAAAAGAAGTAAATTATTCCCAACATGGCACCACACACAAATTGCTTATGGCACCATATCCAAGGTCACACAAATTGCTTATTGATTAATGGCACCGCACACAAATTGCTTATGGCACCTTTTCTCTTCACATATTCAAAATTAACTCAGACTAGGAATAAATTTAAGAAGCAGAATTCAAGTGAGGAGAATTTAATCAGGAAACAATTTTCAAACATGAAGTAACTATTTTCAAACATTAGTATTCCTGGTATGATGTCAGGCTTGAGGTAATCATGACTTGTACGTAAAATCGTACAACTTTCGTAGCTAATGTAAGCCACCAGAGCACACCCTTTCAAATCCTTTACATTTTTGGATGTTCTTCATTCTTACGCCTAAACAAGTCTGAACTTTTTCTGTATTTTGGCAATTCCAATTTGAATAAATATATAATCTGTTAAGGGTATAGACCCTCCTCTTTGAAAGAATGTCTGCATATTAGGATTTGCCCACCCATAAAATCATAACGTAATTTTTAATCTCGCAGCAATTGATTTCCCAAGGAATTCCTACATCAATGCCTAATAGTATACCAAAGAAAACAGATCAAAGAGTGTAAAATTCACCTCAAACATCAAGAAATTTGAAAATAATGCAAAATGGATACCCCATAATCCATACTACTGTCCAAAATGAAATTCATCATGCACCCTTTATTCACTAGCATATAACCACAACAAACAACCCAATGAAATTAAATAGTTTCTCATCTTGGGTTTTCCTTAAAAACATAAATTATGCTTATAAATTTCAAAAATCAAAAACCCCAATTGTTAAAGTAATAAATCAACAAACTTATTACAAAATCTATATCTAAGACTTAGATCCATACCTATGAGAGAGCTGAAATTTTCCCATTTTGTATGGGGTGATAAGAGGGACTTCAGGGGTCTGTTTTGCCATTTCTAGCTCTACTGATTTCTTCTATTTCACAAATTTCTCTGATAAGAATGAAAAATGAGAGATCTTATAAGCATCCAAATAGGTATTTATACAAAAAAAATAAAAGATCTTCATTAGTTTAAAGAGGGATTTCTCCTCATCGCTGATCGATTGGAAGGTCTAAGTTGGAAAATCCCGTGGGAAATGTGCGTCTCTTCGTCATTGCTGATGCCGGCGGCTCGTCTTATGAAAAAGACCTTTTTGTCTCGAAATAATGTCATATTTTTCATTTTGGTTGCTTAATATATTCTTCATTTTTTTTTAGCATTTGTTAACAAAATGTTTGAGTTTAGAAATTAGAATTTTTCCCTCTAAAAGTTTAATTTTTCTGGTCCCTACCCCCGCCACCAAATAGTTCCTACCAACAGAATATAGCCAAGATAACAATAATAAAGGGATTCCCCTCTCCACCTACCGTCTGCTCGATGCTTATTGCTGAAGTAAGATTGCAAACAATGGATTCTCCCTCAATTTTTTCAAAAAGAAATGATATATATCTTATGATTTTATGTATTATTATTTTTAAAATAATAATAATATATCTTATAATTTTATATATTAATTTTTTAGTGTTAAATACGTATATAAACATGAGTGATAATTCTTTTAAATATATGTATATTACGGTGAGTCACTCTTATAGTTCTATCTAATCTTATATATTAATTGTAGTAACTCAAAAAATTACGAACTAATTTTATTTTTTTTTATTCATGATAAAATATGATATATGAAGTATGTGTTTATGATATATGATGAGATATAGTAAGTTAGTTAATTAAATTTATTTAAATTAACCAAAGAAGAAAAAGAAATGCAAGAGAAACTTATGTGATGAAAACACAAACCTTGAATGTTGGTCTTGAATGACAAATAAAAAGATATATAATGAACAAGTGAATTACTTGTATGATTAATGAGAATGAAGAAATAAATGACTTATTAAAAATATCTCAATGCGAGAATAATTGAATGTGTTTGGGTAACTATATTATAAACTCAAGTTGATGACAAAAGGAAGTTAATTAAATTTAATCAAGTTGAAATACTTTTATTAATGTGATTTAGGATTTTTGAAAAATCAACATTACCGCAACAACGGTAGGTTTCATCACCGTCACGGTGAAACTCTCTGGAATTTTAAAATTAGAACTACCGTCGCAGCAGTGGTCTTCACCCCCACAGCGATGGTCCTCACCGTCACAACGGTGATACAGACTGTTTGAAAATTTGTGGTATCAAATTGAGGTACTAGTATGTATGAGCGTTAGAATGTTAACAAAATAAATTCAAAATATATTAAGTGTTAGTGTTTTGTAGACTAACTTAATTAAGTAGTTCAATGGACTTATAAATAGTAAATTTAATTGAATTATGTAATTAAACTATTGTATTTATTTAATGAGACCAATATAGTAGTCTTATAGGATTTAATTAATGCATCATATATAAAATATATGGTGAGTCCAAATTAATTTAAACTAACCCAATACTTATTTTTATTTCAAGTGTCAAAGTTAGCCCAATTGATTTAATTGTTGGAAGCCCAAGTGTGATGATTTAAATGAATTAATATAGTACTCCAAATGAACTAAATGGTTGAGCCCAAACAATGGTAATTCAAAGTCCAATAGAATTAATTAAAATGACCAAAGTGGAGCCCAATACATAGTCAAAAGGATGGTCAATATATATATATATATATATATATATATATAAGATAAAAGAAAAAGAGGAAATGAAAAAGGGCCAATTGGGAGAGGGCCCCATTTGGGGTGCCTTGTTTGATTTTGGTTGAGTATTTTACACTCCATGTAATGCTTCGCTATTTGACCAAAATGAAATCCAAGCAAAAATCAAATCAAATGTGTCATTTAAGTGGTAAATCCATCAAATAGTAAGCCTAGTTTAGTGTCTAATTTTACCAATGTTAGTTGATTAGAAGCACTAAACAAGCTTATAGAAGTTATATAAATAAAATCATCAACAAGTCTTGAAAATGTTGTTGGTTCATTTGTTAGTTTTCTAAGTATTATAGAGAAAGAGTTATAGAGAAAAGCTAGAACATTTGTAAGAGTTCTTGGGAGTAAAACACTTTGAGTGTTAATAAATGTGAACTAGTGATCTAGAGGTTCATTTAAGAAGGGATAGGAGATCTAGCACGAAAAAGTGTTCAAGATCCATAAGGTTAAAAAGTTTTCTTATCTTAAAGCTTTAGTTCATAAGTTGTAAATTATTATCGTAGTATGTTTTGCCATGTGGTTGTGCAAGAATCCATGTGAAAAAGATCTATGGTTAAATATATTAGATAGGTATTCTAACATGTGTTATATGTAAAATGATAGAAGAAAATGTCATATGATCGTATTTAATTTTAAAACCCTAGTTAGATGTCTAAGTTGATTGTGACGACCCCAAATCCGGGTTCTTTAACCTCGGGTTTGGTTCTCACTGTACAATACTAAACAATAATGAAATACATAAATTGTATTCAAACTTCGCGGAATAATACAAAAGGTTCCTTAATCAAAAGGCTATACTTCCCAAGGTCTATTACCTTAATCTTAAACATTACATATCTTAAGGGAAATACAAAAGATTTACAACAGTAATTACATAACAGTAAACTAAACTAGCATGCAACTACTAAAATTAAGCATTCGCTTTCCCCTTGCCTTTATCCGATTTAGAGCTTTCGGGATTGGCTGAAATAAAGTCATGATATAGCAAGAATGAGCAACTAAATGGCTCAGCAAGTTTATAAACAACAATCATACGATATATCATGATGAAGGAAAATAACATCAAGGTTTCAACAATAACAATTGTGAAAGATAACAAGAATCAATGTTCAATAAAAGAAGGAATTGACTCTTTACTGCTGAGTGGTCTTTAATGACCATGAACTGCTACTAAGGTAGAACAGACATACAATGTCTGACTCATTGTTAAAATAACGGGACACTTGAGGGGATCAGTCCTCTCATGTCCTATGTATATGCATCACATTTAGTTTTCTTGCGCGCTGTCGGGTCTCCGACAAATAAAAATCCCCTTTAACTAGGGTTGTTCTATCTCAGTCTTACTGTAAGAATCCGCACCAGCCAATGGTTTGTATAAGCTTTTATAATATTCAACTAAATGAATTTAACATGCATTTGTCTAGCCGAAACAATTAGCTTAGACGTTCTTAAACAGTTTACAAAAGCACTATGTGTGAATACAATAATCAATAACGATGTGAAGTAATTTTCGATAATTAATTCACTCAAATGTCTGTCAAATATCTACGAGTGTAGATACTTGCTCAACAATAATTGAATTGCTCAAAGTAATTAAAGTTGAATAATAATTGCAACAATAAGTACAAGTTAAGGGTAGAAGACTTGCCTCGTGCGTCGTTTACTGCTAACCAACTTAATTTAACAATCCTTGAACGTATCTAATAATTAAATCAGTTTGATCTTAAATTAGTATCATATACTTGTAAGTATAATGACCTTTATAAACCTTACGAACCACATAATTATATAATTATGGGTATATAAACACATAGGAAACATTATCATTAATTACTTGATAATATTTCAACACAAAGAACCTATATTAATTATTTAATATAGTTCATACACTTATATAATATTATTAATAATTTAATAATATTTTATTAGTCTTGTAGTATTATTAATCGTTTAATAATACATTATTAGTCTTCTAATATTATTAATCTTTTAATAATATTCTATCAATCACTTAACATTATTAATCCATTAATAACATTTTATTGTCCTTATAATATTATTAATTATTTAATAATATTTTATCATCCTTATAATATTATTAATCATTTAATAATATTTTATTCACCTCATAATATTATTAATCCTTTAATAATATTTTATTTATTATTTAATATTATTAACTATTTAATAACATTTTAAATCATTATCTAATATTATTAATTATTTAATAATATTTTATTAATTATCTAATATTATTAATTATTTAATAATGTTTTATTACCTCATTAATATTATTAACCATTTAATAATATTTTAAACATTATCTAATATTATTAATTATTTAATAATATTTTATTTAATATCCAATATTATTAATCATTTAATAATATTTTATTATCTTATTAATATTATTAATCATCTAATAATATTTTAAATCATTATCTAATATTATTAATCATTTAGTAATATTTTATTTATTATCTAATATTATTAATCATTTAATAATATTTTATTCATTATCTAATATTATTAATCATTAAATAATATTTTATTCATTTACTAATATTATTATTTATTTAATAATATTTTATTGACTTATTAATATTATTACTTATTTAATAATATTTTATTCTCTTACTAATATTATCAATCATTTCATAATATTTAATTACTTATTAATATTATTAACCATGTAGTAATATTTTAATACTCTTTAAATAATACCAAAAGTTAACTTTTAAATTGGGTTAACCTTAGTATTTAATTTAAACATTTAGATAGCATTGATTCACAAATAGACTCCATATAAATATGTTTAATACCCAAATATATTCATTTTACACCAATTTCAACTTAATTTTTCAAAGAAAGCTCAACCCGGATCGACCCGACCTGACCCGGACCGACCCGACCCGACCCGGAGCACCAAAAATCTGCTTAACAGATTGTTCTGACGCAGCTGCGTCAGTCCTGACGCGGCTGCGTCAGCCATTTTGTCCGAAAGTCAACAGTTTGACTGCTCGACCCTCCGACGCTCTGACAGCCATAACTTCTTCATACGAAAACATTTTGGGGTGATTCTTGAGTCTATTCTCATCAGCATTTCCCTCTCTACAATTTCTCTTTAGATCACAAATCCAAATTCCAAACGTAACTAGACTCAAAATGGCTCACAATGCAACATAGGGTTTTAAAATCAACATTCTTTGCGGTAAAAGCCATAACTTCTTTGTTATTCATTATTTTTGAAAAGTTCAAAAAGGTTTTATCTTTAAAACTCATAGATCTAGCTTTCTAGCCATAAAAATCCACCTTTTGATTTGTACATTTCAAAATACAACCATAAACCTAGCATGCATAGTTAGGGTTTACCGGTAAAATTATGTTATGAACTTTTCTACCATTTTTATGTATTTCTAACATACCAAAACATGTTATAAACACATAGATCTATGAATATACATATATTACATAGTTAAATACTTCTAGATCATCAAAACGAGTTTTGATCGGTTAAAAATAGATTTTAACCGATCAAAAGCTTTCTAGACTACAAAAATGAAATAAGATGAAGTTGAGAGCACTTTTAAACCTTGAGGTCTTGGATGCTCTTCTTCTCCTTCTACCAAAGTAAGTTGTGTAGCTAGTGGACATACACCAAGGCTTCCTCTAGCTTTTCCTCACACAAACACAAGTGTATCTCTCTTTTAACTCATAAAAGCTCTCTCTCTTTTCTCTAGAAAATGTCTAGCAAATGACTAACAAACTTGAACCAAGTGTGGAGCATTCTATTTATAGCCATCAACTAACTCCTCATTAGCTTGCTAATTCACCCATGTTGGTGAAATTAGTGCTTAATTACAATTACTATTGCATGGAATGACTAGGTGATTGACTAGGGTGGTTGGCCAACCTTGTCATAGAGTGAATTAGAAGCAACATGAAAATCAAGCAATCCAAGTGGGGCCCTCCAAAAATTCAGCAAAATGGATTTTCCAAGCCATTTTTCCTTTATTTTTAATGCTAAAATGTGCATATATACATCTATATATATATATACATATCTATATATATATTGACCAAAGTTTGACCTTAATTGGACTTCACATTGGGCTTGGGAATAACTTCTATTGGGCTCATTCAATTAAATTGTTTGGGCTCAATTTAAATAACACATTGGGCTTATATTAAATAGTCTAAGTTACATTTAATTAAATCAAGCATTGGGCTTGTTTAATTAATTACATGGGCTAGTAATTAAATTAATTACATGGGCTACTAGGTTAATATCTTTAAACTAGTTTATCAACTTATTTGAATTTAAAATATAATCCAATTAGATTTGCTTAAATTAATTATACACTTTGCTTTAATCCTTTAAATAAACATACAAGCACATAAGTACATTTATTTAATTATCTAATGCACAATTAATTAATGAGAAAAATTTAAATTCATTGCTAAATATTTATTAAGTATATTTACAATGACTAATGAAATTCGTGGTCATTACATTCTCCCCCCCTTATAAGAATTCCGTCCCCGGAATTACAAATTTAAACTACTCAAACAGATGCGGATAGTTAGCCCTCATCTTTTCTTCAAACTCCCACGTAGCTTCCTTAGCAATGAATTTAAATTTTTCTCATTAATTAATTGTGCATTAGATAATTAAATAAATGTACTTATGTGCTTGTATGTTTATTTAAAGGATTAAAGCAAAGTGTATAATTAATTTAAGCAAATCTAATTGGATTATATTTTAAATCCAAATAAGTTGATAAACTAGGTTAAAGATATTAACCTAGTAGCCCGTGTAATTAATTTAATTACTAGCCCATGTAATTAATTAAACAAGCCCAATGCTTGATTTAATTAAATGTAACCTAGACTATTTAAAATAAGCCCAATGTGTTATTTAAATTGAGCCCAAACAATTTAATTGAATGAGCCCAATAGAAGTTATTCCCAAGCTCAATGTGAAGTCCAATAAGGGTCAAACTTTGGTCAATATATATATATAGATGTATATATGCACATTTTTGCATTAAAAATAAAGGAAAAATGGCTTGGAAAAGCCATTTTGCTGATTTTTGTGAGGGACCCACTTGATGTTGCTTGATTTGCTAGATGGCTTCTCTTTTACACTAGATCAAAGTTGGCCAACAACCCTAGTCATTCCATGAGTCAATCACCAAGTCATTCAATCAAATAGTAAGCATACTTAGCATTTAATTTGACCAACATAGATGAATTAGAGAGTTAATGGTGTGTTAATGGGGTTGGCTATAAAAGAAACACTCCACACTTGTTCTATGTTGGTTAGTTCATTTCTAGAGAATTTCCTAGAGAGCAAAGTGTGAGTTTTTGAGAGAAAACACATAAGTGTTGAGAGAAAAAGCTAGAGCTTGAGCTTGGTGGATGTCCAACAATCTCATCACATATTTCGGAAGGAGGAGAAGGAGAGCACACAAAACCTCAAGGTTTAAAAGTTCTCAAATCCTTTCTTATTTCGTTTTTATAGCCTATATGCGTTTTAATCGGTTAAAATCTATTTTTAACCGATCAAAACTCATTTTGATGGTCTAGATGTATGTAAATATGTAATATATGTATATTCATAGATCTATGTGTTTATAACATGATTTGGTAAGTTAGAAATGCATAGAAGTTAAAGAAATATGTGTAACACAATTTTACCGGTAAACCCTAACCATGCATACTATGTTTGATGTTGTATTTTGAAATCTACAAATCGGAAATTGGATTTTTATGGCTAGAAAACTAGATCTATGAGTTTTAAAGATAAAACCTTTTTGAACCTTTCAAAAATATTGAATAACAAAGAAGTTATAGCTTTTACCACAAAGGATGTCGTTTTTAAACCCTAAGTGGTTCGATCCGTAATTTTTTTGTAAAACGTTTTCAAAAATGTGATTGAACCATGAAATGTTGTAAAATAAGAAGTTACAAAGACAACAACACTTAGTTGATGTCATTTGGATGTGTAGAGTTTATTTATTTCAAGTTTGAACCAATAAAATCAATGATTTGTGAAGTTAGTTTTCCACTTTGTCATTGTAAGTAGTTTTTATTCCAGTTCCGTTTGGAATTTGGATTTTTGATACAAAGAGAAATTGTAGATCATGAAATTCTAATGAATTTAGACTCAAAAATCACCTCAAAATGTTTCCGTATGAAAAAGTTATGGCAGTTTTTCGAAAGGAGGTCCGGACAGCCAAAGTGAGCGCCGCCAGAGCTCGGACATCCTGTTTTGAGCGCTGGCAGCTCTCAAATAAGCCTATGGACAGCGCCGCCACCGCTGGCCCAGTTTTAAAAAAGTCAAATTTTGATATTTTAAAGTTTTATCAAGTTGGAACTCCGGTTTAACTTGTCGGTTAATGAAAAATCTAAACAAAACACCGTTAGGGACTTAAAACCTAAGATAAACTTGTAAAATGAAAGTATTTGAATATTAAATCAATATATATATAAAGTCTATTAGTGACTAATTGGTAGTTAAATGTATAAAATAAAGACAATAGTTAAAAACTATTAAAAAGTTAATTATTGGTATGATTTGAGGATTGTTAAAATATTGTTAAAGAATTAAATATGTATGTAACTAAAATGTTATGAAATGTGTAATAACATTAGTATATGATGAAAATGTTATTAAATAATTAATGACATTAGTAAGTGATTAAAATATTATTAAATGGTTAATAATATTAATAAATAATTAAAATATTATTAAATGATTAATAATATTAATAAGTGATTAAAATATTATTAAATGGTTAATAATATTAATAAATAATTAAAATATTATTAAATAATTAATAATATTAATAAGATATTAAAATATTATTAAATGATTAATAATATTGGATAATTAATAAAATATTATTAAATGATTAATAATATTAGATACCTAATAAAATATTATTAAATGATTAATAATATTAGATACTTAATAAAATATTGTTAAATGATTAATAATATTAGATATTTATTTTGAACTATATTAAACAATTAATATAAGTTCTTGGTGTTTGAAATATTATCAAATAATAATAATATTTCCTAAGTGTTTAATTACCCATAATTAATCAATTATGTGGTTCGTAAGGTTTATAAAAGTCATTATACTTACAAGTATATGATACTAATTTAAGATCAAATTGATTTAATTGTTAGGTCCGTTCAAGGATTATTAGATTAATTTGGTTAGCAGTAAACGACGCACGAGGCAAGTTTTCTAACTTTAACTTGTAATTCTTATTGCAAGTCTTCTACCCTTAACTTGTACTTATTGTTGCAATTATTATTCAACTTTAATTACTTTGAGCAATTCAATTATTGTTGAGCAAGTATCTACACTCGTAGATATTTGACATACCTTTAAGTGAATTAATTATCGAAAATTACTTCACATCGTTATTGATTATTGTATTCGCACATAGTGCTTTTGCAAACTGTTTAAGAACGTCTAAGCTAATTGTTTCGGCTAGACAAATGCATGTTAAATTCATTTAGTTGAATATTATAAAAGCTTATACAAACCATTGGCTGGTGCGGATTCTTACAGTAAGACTGAGATAGAACAACCCTAGTTAAAGGGGATTTTTATTTGTCGGAGACCCGACAGCGCGCAAGAAAACTAAATGTGATGCATATACATAGGACATGAGAGGACTGATCCCCTCAAGTGTCCCGTTATTTTAACAAGGAGTCAAACATTGTATGTCTGTTCTACCTTAGTAGCAGTTCAGGGTCATTAAAGACCACTCAGCAGTAAAGAGTCAATTCCTTCTTTTATTGAACATTGATTCTTGTTATCTTTCACAATTGCTATTGTTGAAACCTTGAAGTTATTTCCCTTCATCATGATATATCGTATGATTGTTGTTTATAAACTTGCTGAGCCATTTAGTTGCTCATTCTTGCTATATCATGACTATATTTCAGTCATTCCCGAAAGCTCTAAATCGGACAAAGGCAAGGGGAAAACGAATACTTAGTTTTAGTAATTGCATGCTAGTTTATATTACTGTTATGTAATTACTGTTGTAAATCTTTTGTATTTCCCTTAAGATATGTAATGTTTAAGATTAAGGTAATAAACCTTGGGAAGTTGTAGCCTTTTGATTAAGGAACCTTTTGTATTATTCCGCGAAGTTGAATACAATTTATGTATTTCATTATGGTTAAGTATTGTACAGTGAGAACCAAACCCGAGGTTAAAGAACCCGGATTTGGGGTCGTCACAGGTTGGTATCAGAGCTGTAGGTTAGAAACGCTAGGATTTGCGAAACCTAGGTTATAACCTTAGTACTAAACTCTTATCGAGTGCGTTAGGAGATGAATCGGGGAGATTCATCATGATGTGTATTTTTGGAGATGGATTGAGAAAATCCATCGAGCCGAGATGTACATGATAAAATATCATTTCATTTCATCAATGAATATATTTTATTGCTGTACTAACATGTGTTATTTATGTTATTGTAGGATGACAGAGATAGGACAGACGAGCACTGCTGTAGAGGAGGTGATTTTTACTGATATCCACATGGATACAGTACAGCCACGGGTGGCTGCACCTATCGAGGAGCCAGAGACGGATCCCGAAGAGGGAGATAGAGAGGACGCTGTCTGGGGCGAAGTGTCTTTTATCACAGTGCACAGAGGATATACCAAGAAGCTAATGGAATACTCACTTGAAAGTCAAGATTATTGGTCTTTAGGAATTATGTAAAATCTTTGCTTTAAATATATTTCAATCGAAGCTCTAGGATGCATTTGCATAATTGCATTATAATAATAATAATAAATAAATTTAATTAATTATGTTTTCATAATAATAAAAGAATATTTTTAAAGGTAATTATCTTGTTTCCATATAACACGAGAAATTTCGAAAGATAATTTTAAAACTCAGCCGAAATCATGGAGTCAAAAGTCTCAAGTTTATTTGATGGGATAAGCAACTGGGTATCAATATTAAAGGAGTCACGGTCACAGGATAATAGGTGATGAAACTTTCCATGCATGTATCAAATGAAGTATTATATTATATCACACAAGGAAACCTTCCATGCATGCATGCTTCACGTGGCTAAGACAAATGGTGTATTATATTATATCAAGGAAACATGCATCAAGGTAGCCAAACAGATAACCAGAAGATATTTTCAATATCTTGTTAAAACGGTAACATATGGACTATTTGGTATTACTAGACTGTGTGCTGAATTCACGCCTTGGTCATTACCTTTTTGCTCTCTAAACTATAACCACGGCTAATCAATCACAAACGGTCAAGTCGTCCTTCAGCATATAAATATATGGTAATTCGTGTGTGAAAGAGATACACAAAAAAAAAAAATACAAAAACTGAAATAGAGCTTATCATTATTATTCTCACGAGTTATCTTGATAAAAGAGGATTCTGAAGCAAAGCTACTGGACAAATCATTATTCAGAACTCTTGAGTTGTTGCTTTATATTGGTGATATCTCATACTTTGATCATTGCATCTAGTTGAGCTTTGAATTGTTTTATATTAATAACCTTGATCATAGTATTTATTTTGTAATCAGTCTTGCTCTCCTATAAGAGTATTGATAGACTAGGTTTGTGGTCTATCGGTTGTTTTATTCAAAGCTGTGTTAAAGGGCTGTTATTACAAGGTTGTGAAAGCATAGGTGCTTGGGGTGCATAAGTGCACAAGGGGAGCAAAAGTGCTCAAGTGAGTATAAGTACTCAAAGGGTGCATAAGTGCACAAGGTAAATTGTACAACTTGTCTTGTAACAGTGGTTGAAAAATTAATAAAGTGAGTATCCAATATCAATTGATATTGGACGTGGAGTAGGCCACTAGAATAGAGTGTAGGGGCCGAACCACGTAAAAAATTCGTTGTGTTCCTTTTATTGCTTGATCATCTTGTTTGGGTTATTGTTTTGGCGATATTCAAAAGTGAATAATTATTTATAAAATATTGATTAGTTACAAATTATTCATTACCAGTTAGATCATTAAAATACTGCAAACAAAGTCGTTTTTCAAAGTAACAAATAACAAAACAGCTTTTCTGTCAAAAACAGTAAATCAGTTTTATAACAGACTGCATTTCTAGAAACAGTAGACTGCATACTCAACAGATTTTTCAAAAGTACAAAAATTGGATATTGTTTGTCTCACACTTATTCAATCCCCCTTGTGACGCCCCCAAATCTAGGCCCACACAGCCCAAACTTGAGTCGTCAAAAGACTACAACAAAATTATTACAACAAAGCACAACGTACAACAATACAGGGTATAATAATACACAACTAAGTCTTCACTATTATTGCCACACTATTTTACAACACGTGAAGACTACGACAGCTATTCCTCAGACTCTCACTCCATTCCCCGGCTAGACCCTGTTACGTTTTCATCTCCTGTAATGGAACAAAAGAAAGGGTGAGCTCAAATAGCCCAGTAAGAAATATCATGACTAAGATAATGACGAATAATTTATCATTAGCCTTCAACAGTTGAGTTCTTGATAGAATACAATAGACTACAAGGTTTATATCAAAAACTGCAGTTAAATTCTTAAACAACGTTCAGATCAATAATAGCAGCGGAATGAGCAATCTATTAGAAGAATAATGCAGACTATAATGTCCACTCGCTTCTCTTTTTAGTAAAAATATCATCAACTTTTATCATCTAAAATACCATTAGTCAAAATAATACAACTTCACAGTTCCTGGTCATAATCATGCAGATCAACAGTTCATCTTTGCACTACGGGCCAAAGACATTCAATATAACACCAACGGTCATGATTATACCAGATTCAGCCTTTGGTCATAATCATACCAATCAACAGTTCATCTTTGCACTACGGGCCAAAGAGAACATTAACCACGTGCCATAAAAGACACCGAACAGATGTATCGCCTTTAACCTAGTATATCGCCTTTAACCTATCATCTGTTCAATAATTATATCACATCTGTGCCCCCGGCCACAGATATTCACAACAGCTTGATTCTTGATGATTAATACAAATAACAGTGATACAAATGATGAACAGAAGAACAGGATAAACAATAAGTATCAGAAGTTTACTTTGTGCAGATTCAAATAATGTCCAAATTGTCAACATGATGTGGAGTGAAATTTAAAAATGATATTCAAGATCCACAGTTCAGAATAACGGTTACAGTTCAATAGAAAGGTTCACGTAAATAGGAAGGTTCAGTTGAAATAATGAAGTTCAACTATTATGGAACATATAATATTTTCAGGAATTATAGAAGCAATAGTTCCATAATAAGTTTCGATTTAGGAGTATGAAAGAAAATAATATCCCTTACCGTAGCAGGTTTGATTTACAAAAGGTGAAGGAAATTAATATCCTTTACCATAGTAAGTTTGAATAATGGAAGATGAAAAAGATGGTATCCCTTATGAGTATAAAGGAAAATGATATCACTTACGAATATGGAATAAAAGTGTCATGTGATAATTCGTGTAGACAAATTATTTCCACACGAGACAAATAAAAAGGGTTATTCACCAACAGGCGATAATCCGCACCGTAAGGTTATTCCCATCAATTTGAATACGAATAGTTATTCACCAAACAGGCGATAATCCGCGCCGTAAGGTTATTCCCATCAATTTGAATACAAAGAGTTATTCACCAAACAGGCGATAATCCGCACCGTAAGGTTATTCTCAAAGATTAATAAGGAATGAATACAAAAGGTTATTCACCAACAGGCGGTAAACCGCGCCGTAAGGTTATTCCCACAATTTAATACATGGAAATAAATGGCACAAGAAAGAAACGATATTATTTTCGAGAATCAAAGAATGATAATCCCTTCAAGTAAGAAAGAAAATAATATCTATTTATGATGGTGAAAAGAATGATACCCCTTACCTTAACACGTGACTGGATATTGATTTAAATGAGATTGATCAACCTATATATTTTTAATATAATTAGTAATTACCACATATAAATTTCAAAGTGTATGATAACTCATATATTATGAACTATCAAAATTATATATATTTAACATAATTTTTGTAGTATAAAATACCAACTTTAAAATAGTTTTAAAAATAATATTCCAAAATAAATCTTCCAAAGAAAGCTTTTAAAAATGAATCTTCTCAAAGAAGAGTCTTTTAAAGGAAGATTTGTGAATACCGTAAAAAATAGGAATTTATAAAATTACTACTCTTTAATAAAAGACTTACTTGAAAAATTCCTGCACTCCTTTTGGCTTTCAAACACTCAAAATAGCCTTACTATTCTCAGAGAAAACTCATAAAATTCTTATAGAAAAATTTTATGTTTTAGGTGTGATTTTTCTATTCAGCTGAACAATCTATTTATAGGAGAAAATAAGTTACTATGCATGGTAGGTGAACAGAAAAAAAATTCAGCAGAGGCTGCTGCGCAGCCTCCACCAACTCTTCAGCAAATTCTCACATTTCTCACATTTCATGTGGGCCCCACAATGGGTCCCACATGTTTCTTACTATTCACGTACTATTCACGTCACTATTCACGTTACTATTTCAAATAGTAAAATTAATTATTTTATTTTTTATTTATTTATTTATTTATTCTTCCTGTGAGTCCAACATATAAAATAATGTTACCACAATAATGTAAGAAACACGTTACATATTTTTATTAATTTAATAATATAAATTATAGTGTATTTGCTACTGTGACAATTATTAGATTCAATAATTTTAAACTACAGTGCACCAACAATTATTGACTCGATGATATGAAATACAGTGTAATGACAATTATTGAATCAATAATGCAAAATACTGTGTAGCAACAATAATTGAATTGATAATATAAAATATTATGCAGTGACAATTATTGATGAAATGATGCGTAACAATTACGGTGTCAATTATCAGACCAATAATATGAGACACTGTGCAATACCGTGTGCTACTGTAGAGTACCGTGTGCTACAGAAAATACCATAAATTACCGTATGCTACTATTCTTTTATCACCGGTATTTTAACAGTTAACACCGTTGACTATTTTTATTTAAAAAGGTTACTTCTGTCGTTTTCTATATCCGACAAATATTCCGTTGTGGGGTCCACAAATAATTTGTTATTTCGGCGCCGTCGTATGGCCCGAATATTCCCCGACAAAACGAATATTCCCCGACAAAACGAATATTGTCCGTCAAAATAAAATTTGCATATAACATCCTTAACTTTCAATTTCGTCAATTTAACCACTTACTGTTTCAGGAAAAATATATATGAAGAAAAATTAAATTTTATATTTCATAAATTCGGGGTCTTACACCCCTCCCCCTTCTAAGTGTGCCTATATAAGTTTCAAGGGTTTGGGTCGTAATAATTGTGAAGACAAGAAATTAGTAAAGAGTATGAAATCGATTAACGGATTAGAGAGGGGAGAAGAACTGATGAGCAATTATCCGAATAACCGTGGCAGAACTCTCGGGGTCCTAGTGTAGTCGCTAGTGTCCAAGAGCCATGTCAGGTGTTTGAAGATCTCTAATGAATCCAAGTTAGGCTCAGGGGTCCAAGTGTAATCATAAGTGTCCCAAGCCAATACTTGATCCGATGTCATTCGCACCTTCAAAGAATACTCCAAGTGGCTAAAGTTCCAAAAGTCCCCCTCCTCATGAAATGAGGGGGGGGGGGGGGGGGGTATTTATAGAATTCTTGGCTTAGGGTTATGTGTCAGGCATGTGACTTTGAAAAAATTTCAGAAATACCCTTAGTAATAGAGAAATTTCTAGAATATCACTAGTTATCCGGATAATGCTTAAATCGTCCAATTCTTCTAGCCACAAATCCAATCCCTCAATCGATTCTCAATATGAGATGCCCCCGCAAGCCTTCTGTCTCGGGACTCGTGATGACATTCATCGGATTACGTCTTTTCTAATCTTTATTTGTTCGTTCGTTATCTGTTATTAGTTATTCATTTATTTTTGATTTGTTCGTTTTAGTTCATTTAATTCATTAGGTCAAATGTAAACCTTAATTTTATACATGGGCTCACATATAATAATAATAATAATAATAATAATAATAATAATAATAATAATTAATTAATTAATTAATTAATTAATAATAATAATAATAATAATAATAATAATAATAATAATAATAATAATAATAATAATACCGATAATAATAATAATAATAATAATAATAATAATAATAATAATAATAATAATAATAATAATAATAATACCGATAATAATAGTATTTATAGTTTTTATATTTTACAATTTTCTTAATAATAATACGTATAATAGTAGTATTTTTATTTTTTGAATTTTAATTTAATTTTTCGTTATGCGTCCCTTTAAGCACGTGCAATTATTAGTAATAGTATAAAATGAGATAATATTCTCATATTTATTATCATAATTTTGTTATTATAACTTATTATTTTAATAGTTTAAGATATATCACTAATATATGCAAACTTTTCGTATACAACTATTTTTGAATGGAGAACTATACAAAATATAAGTAAAGACCAAGTATAATTTGTACTACGGAGTTTACACATCATATTTCTGATACACCCCCAAACTTCAATAGGAAAGTATACAACTATTTTTGTGACATAAATGGAGAGCTATACAAAATATAAGTAAAGATCACGTATAATTTGTACTACCGAGTTTACATGTCATACTTCTGATGTATCCCTAAATTTCAATAGTAGTCTTTTTGCATATCAAATTTTTTGTTTACGTGTTAAAATGTACTCTTCAAATATTTTATCGGTCAAAAATAATTGAAAATATCACATGTGTGACTTTTTTAGGGATAATTGGGTCAAATCATTTCTCACCCCCAGCGAAAAAATCTTCAATACCCAGAAGGTTTGTAACATCAATTGATCTGTTCTAATTTTAGTTGATCTGCTTCTGGTTCACCCTTTTGATGATGAGTTTTTCTTAATTTTTCTTTTCTTTTTGGGGCTTTTCATTTAGAAAGGGTTTGATCATCTACAAATATTACCAAAGATTTTGATTTTTTCTTTTTGGGTCATCTTTCAAATTATCCGAGACCATTCAAACATGAAAAATCTTACTCCTCTTGAGCTTTGATTTTCATTCAAACATGTAAATCCTTCTGTATACCTTTGGCACCCATCTTGATTTACTTCCCATTTAGCACTCATGTTCACTTTTCTCAAATCTTGCAGGCTGATGATATTGATTGAAGAAAAAAGTAATCTCGTGAGTGCGTTTGTTTTGATCGCCTGCATAAAAAAAAGAGCCCTTAGATATAAAATTTTATTTAATTATTAATTTTATTTAAAATATTTAGATAATTCTACCCTTAACAAATGTAATGCAACAAGTAAGACTCTCAATCACTTTTGATTTATAAAATATTCAGAATGTACATTTTAACACGTAAACATAAATTTTAAGTTACAAAGAGATACATTTTGAAGTTTGGAGGGTATCCGATGTTTGACATATAAATTCTAGAGTATAAATTGTATTTTAATCTATAAGTAAATAAGGGTTCTAAGAATTTTTCAAATAAATTAATTTTGTTAAATAAAGTTAACAAATAACACCAAAGGTGTTTTATTAATTGTTCAAATATTTTTCAAAATTTCTTACTTTCTGTTTGGGATATAATTGTTTGGATTTAGACTTGAGTTAACTCATCTTTTTTTTAAATTAAACTTGTTTATTATTCAGATTGGACCATGGTATGATCAACCCATTTTCGTTAGCATTTAAAAGGATGAATTGGTATTTCCTAGATTTATCAACAAATTTTAAATGAACATTAATGCAATCTTATTCAAATTAATATGTAAATAGAAAATCTCTTAAATTATGAATATGGGTTGGTGAGACACTTGTAAAATGTATAATTGTTTGGTTACTGGTTAGTGTCGTATTTCATCATCTTTGCAGGCCGTTTAGGAATATAGGTATGAAGTCACAGTCATGCTAGGAGTAATAATCTATCTATAATATATAATATAAAATAAAATTATTCAAATTTTAAAATTTTAATATTCAACAGTCTCAAATCAATTTAGGTTTCAACATTCAACGGTCTAAAATTATTTGGGATTTTACCATCTAACAGTCACTAATCTATCTCTCATTTTTTCTTCTAATTCAACGTCTTTTTTTCAAAAATCTATACACTCACATTTCTCACTCAAATTAAATTTACTACTACATTATAATAATAATAATAATAATAATAATAAAAATAAATAAATAAATAAATAAATAAAGCGGCTCAAATTCCAAAACTTCAATATCCAACGGTCTCAAAACAATTTAAGCTTCAACATACAACAGTCTAAAATAATTTGGAGTTTCACATCCAACGGTCACTAATCTATCTCTCATTCCCCCCCCCCCCCCCAATTCAACACTCATATTTCCCGTCCAAGTTGAATTTTTCACTACACTATAATAATAATAATAATAAAAATAATTAATATAACAATGGTAATAATCATAATAATAGTAATAATAATAATAATAATAATAGTGTGGTTACTGGTTAGTGTCGTATTTCATCGCCTTTGCAGGCCGTTTAGGAATATAGGTATGAAGTCACAATCATGCGAGGGGTAATAATCTATTACAAGACGATATAAAATAATATAATTAGAGATTTTATTTAAATTTATTAAATAATTTTAATTAGTGATCGAGTTAGTCTCTAGTTAATATTAAATTAGTTCTGAATTTATTATCTCTACTAATCTACTAATACAATCTATGTAATGTTCATAATTGCACTAAATTTTTTCTATATTTTATTATATTATTTCAAAAATATACATATATGTATCAAATAATATATACAATAATTTTGATATACATACAATTTTTTATTTTTATATTTAATGTATTAATATTATTTATATTATACTATTTATACTCAAATTATAAATATCAAATATCACAAACCATAATTTTAGATTCTATTATTCTAGTATCTTAAATAATAATTTGTTATCATTTCATTAGTTAAATATTTCTTTGCAATTAACTGTATTATAAAATACATTTTGTCATTGTCATGTCATCTTAATAGTTTCCGAGTGTTACATAGTTACCGCGGATAATTTGTTTGTGGCAAAACAATTCTTTTAAGTCCTTGTATTCTTTTTTTACTTTTATTTTAATTTTTATATATTTTTTATTTTATAATTCTTCCGGCATAATTTTTTATTTTATTTTTTAGTTTTGTTCTTTATACGTGTAAGAGGTAATGACATAGCATTAAAAAGAAAAATTAAATGCCAACATGACAATTTTGACTTATTTTTAGTTCTTTTTTTCTTTTTCTTTTTCCCTTTCAATAGAAAAATTCAAAATAAAATTTTCATAATTAATTTCATCCAATCCGATCTTTGTGTACAAAATTTTAGTAATTAATTTTAAGTATAAAAATAAAAATAAATTAACTCATCATAACTAAAAATACATATTCTTACAATTAATTCCTACCTGAAAAATGAAACTAAAATTAAATCCAATCTTTAAATTTTTTAAGGCCTTAATTATTTTAAGGAATCCAATAATAAAAAAAAAAGAACAATATTTTTCATGAAATATTTAAGTCCCTCTACCGAAATAGGTGTTCTTTTTATAAAAAAAAATTGGATTCACTTGAAACAATTAAGTCCTTAAAAAAATTAAAGCATAATTTCAATTTCAATTTCAATGGGGTTCTTTTTTCTTTTCTTTTTTTTTTGTTTGTTTTGCTTTTCTCATCAAATAAAATAAATAGGAAAATTTAAATTATTTCAACTAGTACCGATTGATAGTAGAAAGACATCAATTAGAATTGCAGGCTAAAATTTGTCTGCATGAAGTCGGAATCACTAGTAATTTGTCGGGGCCTTGTATTCAAACTTTAACTTATATACTATTAGATTCAATTTGAGTTGGGTTATAACTTTTAGTTTTTCTTTTTAATGTCTCACACCTACAAAGAACAATATTGTTCACGTATAAAATTATACAAGAACAATTATAAAATAAAAATTATATAAGGACTAAAAGAAAAAATACAAAGATTGGAAGAGTTGTTTTGCCATATGTTTCTTTGTTTTCCAATTAATACTCTCCTTTAATAATATAGATAGTAAAATTATTTAAATTAAAGTTTTAATATAAGAATATGTGTGTATATATATATATATATATATAAACATGTATATACATATAATCATTAAAATAGTCATCTCTACATATTTATAGGATTGATAGGGACGAGCATTACACCACCTGTAGTCTAATTATATTCCGTATAAATTGTCATCTCCAGCAAGAACCTCAACTTCACTATTCGGGTAATTAAAAACAGGCTTCTGTATGCATAGACAGCCCAATAACAAATGCAACTTTTTGAAATACTACTTCCCACATATACTACTCGTTGTTTCGTTATGTACCTTTTACCAGTTAATTTAAAATATTATTAAACTTAAAATTAACATAATTTAATTAAAATTTTAAAATAATAAACCTTATAAATAATAATATTTTTTAAATATTTAATAATATTTATAGTTATATTAAAATAATTTATAAATAAATTCATGTCAAATTTTGAGTTTAAAAATATTTAAAATTGACTTTTTAACAGCCACTCTTGATCAGAATAATTTAGAACAAAAGAAATACATGCTAATAACAGCAATAAAACAAAATGGCAAGTGCATAATCATAATTTGAAATTCAAATATATCCCCGTCCTCATGACCAAAACCATAGATTAAACCATAGATTAAAAAACACACCAACAAAAAACAACCACCATGCTGAAAAACCAAAAATAAAGTCAAAACTCATGGACACAAAAAGCAAAGATAAATTAAATTGAGCTGTAGAAGGAGAGGAGTACACTAGGCTACAACCTCAAAACCAATGCCTTTCGGTGGTCAGACTGCAACTTGATGGATCACTTGAAACACTTGGCATCCAATAGAGCCTCTCCCTCAAAAGGCTCGTGATCTTCTATCATTTGGCTAGCACGCTCCTTCTGAGCTTCATCGGTTATATCAACCTGTGTCCACTCGTAGAGCTCCATGTCGTAACACTCATCAATCACAAATTGAGGAATCTCTTTCCCGCGGAAAAGCCACAACCCCTGGACCTTGTATGGTGGCTCTGAACCAACGACCAACATCTTGCCAAACGCATACTTGCGTGCCAGATCCATCCTTTGTAGAAACCCACCCACCTTGTTCAAAGTCACAAATGAGACCGTATTTTCATCATTGTACTTGTAGTTACAAAACCAAAGAGAGTATCCCTCAGGGTCATACATATCCCAAAATCCTGCAAATGATATAAAATATATGATCAATTACCACCGGAAGCTTACAGATCTACTATGTCGAGATATACTATGCTTGAGAGTTAGAGGTGTAAGACCTTTTGTGATTAATTAAAGGGTCAACTATGGACAGACACAAATATTTTACTGGCCAGACAGGCACCGCAAAATTTCAATCTTTTCAGACTCTTGTAACTCAAAAATATCGGAAGATATGGCCACCGGCACCACAAAATTCCAATCGCTACACTCTTATAACTCGAAAATATCAGAAGATATGGCCACCTCTTTAAATCCCATCTTCAGATGGCTTATACTACAAGAGCATTTTTTAATATATAATTCATAGTTCTGCACATATTTTGTGAGTGGAAAGAGTGAAAAATGAAGTACGTTAGGATTTCTGCATTTGTCGACACAAACAACAATGTCCAAAGATATGCTAATGAATGTAGGCTAAGCCAAAGATCTTAATGAGCACTTAAACAATTTGTTAAATGGTCTAAAATCACTCAGCACATCCATAATGATATGCCATCAGTACGTTGATATTTAAAATATTTGAGGATGATTTATAACTTCCAATTGCAGAAAAAAAGTTCCTGGAAGCAAGACTAAATGAATATTCAAGCGCTAAAAGTTGATATGAAATCACAAATGGCTCTATATAATTTGCACTCAAATATCAAGTTATGTGGACTATTAACTTAACCAAACATGGCTAGTCACAAACAACTTCTATTTTCAACAAATCACACCATCAACTCAGGTTTAATCAACTCAGGTCCATGAAAGCAGTGACAAAAAACCAAGGTTCTCATTCACGCTCAGCTTCTTCTAGAGTCCTTTTAAAAAAGTATATATTAATGAAAAAGAACATATTGTAAGATATTCACATGAAAGATAGAAACATCTTTCCCACACATAACCAGCCTAGAGATCCACAAGAACATACTTCTAAATATGCAAACATGAACAAATTATCTTAGAATAGTGAAATCAAATCGAAAACAGATCCATAGATGGAGCATGACAAAGACAAGAGCCATGAACAAATATGCATACGCACCAAGGAAGATTCTGCCAACATAAAAACAGATAGGTAATGTACACCATTGTCCATACCATATGCAAGGCAATAAGGTTTATAACATTAATAGTCCAAAAAAGGAGTTGAAAATATGGACTAATATACCACATCAATTACCATGACTAGGATAAAAAGGATGACATAAAATTTGGGGTGTGGGGGGTTAAGAAAGCAATTTAGTACAAGTGAACGATAGATATATGTACCTTTAACGGCAACCTCACGGAAGTTGGTCTTGGTGTTGGAGTATAGCCTCTTCCATTCATCTAGAATCATTTTACTAGGAGGTAAAAGATCTAGCGGATTCTTGGGCTTCGGCTTGGGCGCTTCCTCCTCCTCACCAACATCTTCAGCTTTAGGCTTCACAACGTCTTTCTTAGGTTCATCCTTAGCCTTGGGTTTTGCAGGTTCTTTAGTCTGTGCAGGCTTCTTTACTGACGGAACAGGTGGAACAGAATCTGCTTGTTTAATCTCCCCCAATATCTTGGAGAAGTTCGGCTGATTAATCAAGGTCCAAAAATATCTCTCTACGTGTGGAAATTCCAACGTAAAGCTCTTGGTAAGAATTCGACTAAATCCCATAGCCAAGTTGCATGTCATAATAATATCAGCCAGTGTGACATAGTGCCCAACCAAGTAAGTGTTGGAAGCAAGATGGGTATTCAAAGCTCCTAGTGCTCTCTTTAATGCAGAAATTGCAGCTTCTTCTGCCTTTGTGCACAAAAAAGTATGCGACAATCACGATACATTACAGAAAGCAACAAGTAAAATAATGCTGAAGGAGCAAAGGATTCCAATTACCAGAGGAAGGTAAATAGCAAAACCCAATCGTGGGTATAACCATCGCGCGATATTGACATCAATCTCCAATGATGCAAAATCAATCCATTGCTCAATGTGGCCCTGCCAAATAACACATAATAGATTAATATAGCAAGGTTCATAACTATAAATAAATAAATTATAACTGTACTAAGTTGAACAAATACTACAGAGGTAAAAATGGTGAAACCAAATGACCTACATAATCAATTAACGAAGATCCAAAAAGAGAATTATCAGGCTTCAAACGAGCAACTGCAGAGAGCAATTAGAGAATACTGTCAGAACAGTGGATTACAACTTCTTGGGATCTATCACAAGGAATTAGTCCTCACCATAACGTGCTATGGCATTACTCTCAAAAAGAGTACCATCAGGTGTTTCAAGCACTGGAACCTACACGCACAAAGAACTTGTTCAGAATAAAAACAAGTGGCAAACCCCCATGACTAGAAGAATTACTATTTCCAAAATGCAAGCACCTTCCCCATAGGGTTCATTTTGAGAAACTCTGGTGTTTTGTTTGATACACCCATCTGAAAATCCTTGACCAGTTCAACTTTCACACCACAGTATTCTGCCGCTATGAGTGCCTTCCAAGCATTTTTATTTGGGTTCCCCGCATGCAAAATCTGCAAAAGATATCAACAAATCCTTATAGTAAGTTATACACAAGCATAGTTGTCAAATCGTGTATCGAAAACCCCCGTATCGTATTTCATGTATCGTATCGTGAATCGTATCATAAAATACGGAAACAGAATAAAAAATAAAGTAATATATATTTAAACATATAAAACACAAGCTCGACTATATATAAAAGTAGTCAAGTAAATATTATTATAAATTAAAAATAAAATTTAAAGTTAAACAGTAGTCAAAATACTCTAAATTAATTTATTAGATATTATTTTAGAAATCTTTATTAAGTAACAAGATAAAAAATAAAATCAAATTCACCTTTAATCTATAAAAGAAAAGAGAATAATTAAAATTAACAAATGAAGATTTATATAGCTGCTTATAGAAAGTGACGTGGTAAAAATAGAGCGACATTTTCAATTAGATATAATACTCTAAAAAGTGATTAAAAATTTATAAAGCGATATATATAATATATTTGTGCTAAAAAACTTCTTCAATTGAAATGTTAAAATGCTAAAAAGTTTTATTTTAGTCTTTTGGATCTACATGAAAAAAAATTCAAGTTGGTTGTTTTTAAAAAGTATTGTGCATTGTATCGTATTGTATCGTAAGAATCGTATCGAATCGAAATTCAATAGTAAGATACGATATCATTTTAGATTTATCCTGTGATACCTATCAAATTGTCTCTATATCGCATCGTAAAATATGTATCGTATATTGTAAAATTCTGACGTACACAAGTTAAATGGTCTCATGCCCAATTTGTTATGACATATACTAATACAAGTACGTAAACAGAAGTATACAAATCTAAGAATGCATCAACCCTAACCTTTATATTTCAAGTGATTATAATGATCACCATGGTACAAAGTTACATGGTTGAATACAATTTTACACCAAATTGAGATTATTTATGGATATATGCAAGTTTATAATACATTTTTAACACTCCAACAACACAATAAAATTTTAGCATTTTATCTGTAGGCAAAGCTTAGAACACTTTTTTTTGCCTGCAAGTTTATAATAGGAATAGCAACAATAAAATTTAGGTAATTATTTTTTGGGTTTCAAAGTAAGAGTGATATATGGATAATTAGCTATAATTAAGTTGTGGAAAATGAAATAATAGTGATGCTATCCTTCGTTTACTAATTTCTCAGTGTTCTATACATCTACGTCTAGATATGCTTACCCCGCCTAGGCGCTAGGCAAGTCATCTACTATATGCTTTATATAGCATAACAAAATATATACAATAGAAAAATAAACAAATAAATAAGACTGCCTAAGAGACGGACAAGTCCACCTAAGAAAACACCACCTAGGCGGCCTAAGCACTGGACGCCCCTTAAACCGCCTAATGTTTTTTAGAACATTGCGATTAAATAAAGGTTAGACAACTATTTGAATAGTTTCAAACAATGTTTAGAAAATTGGACCAGCGATCCGACCGCGATTCAACTGGAATTAGTCGGCTTTTCGGTCCGATCGGCCCAAAAAACCGATTTGATAGTGACCCAATCAAAAACCGATTGATCACCTGTTCAACTGGTTAGTAAAATCGATTGACCCGATTTTCAAGTTTTTTTTTTTTACAAAAATATTTTTACTAATATTATAATATTATTTTACTATATTTTAGCTTGTAAAAAATTAAATATTTTAAAATTTTATTAATTATTAATAATATATTTTTTTTATGTATTTATAACGTCAGTGATTCAACAACGGTTCGACTACTAGTTGAACCAGTAACTCATCCACCCGGTAACTCCCGATAACTTTTTCAGTTAGAGATGACCGGTCCAATTTTCTAAACATTGGTTTCAAAAGAACTAATAGTGTCATATGGACAAACAACTATAATTAAATTATGTCTAATGAAATAATGGTGATGCTTTCCTTATTAGTACCTTAATGCACTTCAGAGGTGGCTAATTATCATAGAGACAGAGGAAACAAAAATGCCAAGCTTAATGATACTGTGGAACCAAAAGTACCGGTCTTGGGCCAACTAAAACAAGGTAGAGGAGGCAACACAAAAGAATCAAGATAATTAGTTAAGCTTCAAGTATGGATTTTCATAGTCATATTTGAATGCCATCAAAAGTCTTTCCAAGACCAAGTATTAAGTCAAGGTGAGGCTACTAGCACTACTCTAATTTCCATAAACAATCCTTTTACTTTTTATGTTGCTGAAATGATTTCTTTTAGATAGTTGGGACCCTCCACTGCTTTTCATGTCCTATGCTGTTCATATAGAACATGTCATTGAAATGTAGGGTAAAGGGAATCTATGTACAACTGAATGAACTGACAAAAGTTGTTCAATGCAGCAGCAGTCTTAGCCAAGATATCTACTCCTACATTTGCACTACTCCATTTGCATCTATGGCTCTATGTAGTGACAACTTAGTTGAACAGAATTGGACTAAAAGGCTCCAAAGCTGCAAGTGTTATCTAGTGTCCAAAAATTACCCTATATTGGATTCCACCGTACATTTTTCTTTTTTGATATAAAGGGGAAAATTCAATTTTTAGTGCAAATGTAAGGTCAAAAGATTGTGGAATATCCATAAACATGAAGGTCAACCACTAATTTGAGATCGGAGGGAGTGTTATATCAAACCATGACCATCTTCTAGTGGCCCTTTACTTTTAAATCCTAATCACCTGCTATCATTTATATTTCAAAAATAAGATTTGCAACCATAACCAATTCCTATTTCCTTATATTCGAACTATTCAGTATTCAAGGTAAATGTGTAAAAATGTATCATATTGCACTCGAAGAATTAAGAATGGCTCATGGTACAATTTGAAGAAAATTGAAGCAATTTGAAAATTCTAGTCATGGTGAAGTTTGTGGAATTTACACAAACAAAACCCATTATTTCTCTAGAGTCCCCCTACAATAGTGTATCAAAACTGAAAATAAATCAACCATGGTTGTTAAGTCGCCAACTAGTCCTCCAAGCGTGCTGGGCATCACAAGGTAAGGGGTCGACTTAGGTACAGCAAGGTATCGCAAGTTGTCTGCAAAGTCGCTCGGCTTAGCAGCTAGGTCCATTTTTAAAAAAAGCCCAATAAACCATGAGTCTGACCCATTGAACTAAAAGAAAGAAAGAAAGGGAGAGAAATGAAACCCAATCAGCCATGAGCCCTAAAACCCCAGCCCTAACAATCGCGACCAAAAATTAGAAAGAATCAAAGAAAGACTGGGATGTGAGTCGCAACTCCTGCTGCTGCGACGCGATTCCTCTTTTTTTCTCTATCTTTTCTTCTTTTGCTGTGACTTCTTCGTCTCTTTTCTGCTCCTCTCTTCGTCTCTTTTCTTTTGCTGCGACTTTTCTTCCCATTTTTTTGATGGGTTTCATTTTTGGTACATGTTTGATGGGTTTATACTTTTGAGTGGATTGGGTAGTCACTAGTCAGTGGATAATTGGGGTTTGGGTCACTGATGTTGGACTCCTGCTGCTATCAATTATTTTTAAGGAGTAACTTTATTTTATTAATGGAACTTTCTCATTAATAAAATCAGTGTATAAATACAAAATTTATTCTACTGAACACAATATCTATTAATAAACTGATTAAAATATTTATTTTATTAATGGAACTCTCATTAATATCTTTTTATAAATACAAAATTTATTCTACTCACTTTGTTTTATAAAGATGGAAAAAAATTCATGTGTCTATCGTGCTAGGCTGCTTATTGCTAAAAATTGGAAAACAGAGTACCTTATATGTTGAATATCGTGAAATAATAATATCAAATGTGTATGTGTATATATATATATATATATATATATTTACATATATAAATTGTACAGAGAAAATGGATGATTAGCCGAGCGCCTAATCGACTAGCCAATTAAGCCTCCGGTTAACGACTTGACTTGACTTTACGACTGACAACTATGAATTCAACCAAAAGAATTGAATCAGACACTACAAGCTACCAATTCTAACATTCACAAAAAACATAGTCAGATCTGTTTGTAATAAGATCTGAAGAGCTTACCAAAGCCATGGCTTCACAGTTCACAGTGAGAGATTGTTCCCTCTTACGATCAAATCTGTCAATAAACACACAAAAACCAAATAAGAATTCCTCAAAAAACTAAAATTTAAACAATTGCACACACCCATAAAAACCCTAAATGAAGAAGAAGCATCACCTGCTGTGAAAATACCCGCCGTTAGAGAAAGAGGTCTGGTAGCCTTCTAGCTAAAGAGGTTTAGGGTTTCTGACAAATTAGAAAAGCATTGGAATATATCCTTTTATAGCGCAGACGTGTAGCGCTGGAGATCTTAAAATGGGCCGAGACTAGAGCCGCGTGATCGTCTGCCAATCATAGAACGAGTAATTGGGTTAGCGTTAGAAACCAACTGGCCCATAAGCCCGTGCGAGTCCAGGATGTTGTTCTCATATATATTCTTGGTTCTTTTTAATCAACTCAGTAATAAATATTCTACAAATTCTTTTACTAAATATAGTATATATGTTATATGTCTTCACAATTATTTTATATTATTGAAGTTCCAAAAAAGTAATTCTTTTTCATTCATGAAATATCTGCATTGCTTATTTAAACTTGCTGAGTAAAATAGTCGATCACCCTTTCTATATCATGAACTATTTTTCAGTGAAGTCCGAATGTTCTAAGAAAGACAAAGGCAAAGAAAAGACAACTAAGTAGAACGTGTACAAACATGCTTTAACATTATTGTAGATCATATATAACTCTTTTGTGCAATGAGATAATGTATGTATTTAAGGTTAGTGGAACCTGGAATAATGGTACATTTTGTAATGAATTTATTTATATTTTTCGCATTTTATTGAAGGTTAAGTTTATGAATGTTGTATAAGTATTGAATCTTAAGCACTGAACCCGAGGTTCAAGAGACCTAGATTTGGGGGTGTCACAGATTAGTATTAGAGTTGTCAGTTATAAACCTTAGGTGGGGGAAAACCTTAGGATTATGACCCTAGTGAAGATAAGAAAACTCATGTTGAGTCTAGGAGATGAATTGTGAGAATTCATCAAGTAGGGAAAATTTATGTGCTATGTGATAAATATGTTTTACGCGTAAGATACTAATACAGTTGTGTTTATTGTTAATGTTGGTTGTAGAATGTCTGACGAAGGTGGACTTAGAAATGTTCCCATCATCTGAGAAGAAATTGTGACGCCCCCAAATCTGGGCCCACACAGCCCAAACTTGAGTCGTCAAAAGACTACAACAAAATTATTACAACAAAGCACGACGTACAACAATACAGTGTATAATAATACACAACTAAGTCTTCACTATTATTGTCACACTATTTTACAAAACGTGAAGACTATGATAACTATTCCTCGGACCCTCACTCCATTCCCCGGCTAGACCCTGTTATGTTTTCATCTCCTGTTGAAAAACAATGGAACAAAAGAAAGGGTGAGCTCAAATAGCCCAGTAAGAAATATCATGACTAAGATAATGACGAATAAATTATCATTAGCCTTCAACAGTTGAGTTCTTGATAGAATACAATAGACTACAAGGTTTATATCAAAAACTGTAGTTAAATTCTTAAACAACGTTCAGATCAATAATAGCAGCGGAATGAGTAATCTATTAGAAGAATAATGCAGACTATAATGTCCACTCGGTTCACTTTTTAGGAAAAACATCATCAACTTTTATCATCTGAAATATCATTAGTCAAGATAATACAAATTCACAGTTCCTGATCATAATCATGCAGATCAACAGTTCATCTTTGCACTACGGGCCAAAGATATTCAATATAGCACCAACGGTCATGATTATACCAGATTCAGCCTTTGGTCATAATCATACCAATCAACAGTTCATCTTTGCACTACGGGCCAAAGAGAACATTCACCACGTGCCATAAAAGACACCGAACAGATGTATCGCCTTTAACCTATTATATCGCCTTTAACCTATCATCTGTTCAACAAATATATCACATCTGTACCCCCGGCCACAGATATTCACAACAGCTTGATTTTTGGATGATTAGAATGATATAAATGATGAACAGAAGAAATAGGATAACAATAAGTATCGGAAGTTTACTTTGTACAGATTCAAATAATGTCTAAATTGTCAACATGATGTGGAGTGAAATTTAAAAATGATATTCAAGATCCACAGTTCAGAATAACGGTTACAATTCAATAGAAAGGTTCACGTAAATAGGAAGGTTCAGTTGAAATAATGAAGTTCAACTATTATGGAACATATAATATTTTCAGGAATTATAGAAGCAATAGTTCCATAATAAATTTCGATTTAGGAGTATGAAAGAAAATAATATCCCTTACCGTAGCATGTTTGATTAACAAAAGGTGAAGGAAATTAATACAAAGGGTTATTCACCAACAGGCGGCAATCCGCTCCGTAAGGTTATTCCCACAATTTAATAGAATTTGAGTACAAAGAGTTATTCACCAAACAGGCGGCAATCCGCTCCGTAAGGTTATTCCCACAATTTAATAGAATTTGAGTACAAAGAGTTATTCACCAAACAGGCGGCAATCCGCTCCGTAAGGTTATTCTCAGAGATTAATAATGAATGAATACGAAAGGTTATTCACCAACAGGCAGCAATCCGCTCCGTAAGGTTATTCCCACAATTTAATACATGGAAATAAAAGGCACGTCTTATGAGTAAGGAAGAAACAATATTATTATCGAGAATCAAATAATGATAATCCCTTACCATAGTATGTTTGAATAATGGAAGATGAAAAAGATGGTATCCCTTACCTCAACACGTGACTGGATATTGATTTAAATGAAGTTGATTAACTTGAACAGTACACGTATACTTATAGATCTTCACAAATACTCAAGATGACTTAGGCACACTTAGAGAGAACTTTCACAAGAAGTATTTAGAGAGAGAAAGAAAGAACAAGTAAGGAAGTTTATGAAAAATCCTTAAGTTAAGGCTTCTATTTATAGCCAAAAATCTTATCATTCATTTAATTTAAACCATTCATTTAAAGATCATCTTTTAATCTACACCATCCATTTCAAATATTATATTATCTTTAATCTACACCATTCATTTCATATCACCTAATAATCACCTAACTTTATATTATAAACAAATCAATTCAATTATTCAACAATAATTCACACTTTAATCTACACCATTCATTTCATATCACCTAATAATCACCTAACTTTATATTATAAACAAATCAATTCAATTATTCAACAATAATTCACACTTTAATCTACACCATTCATTTCATATCACCTAATAATCACCTAACTTTATATTATAAACAAATAACTTTATCAATTCAATTATTATGACTAATTGTTATAAATACAGTATAGTTAGCTCTTAGATATCAAGTCAATAAATTAATGAAATACAACTGTTTAAATAACATCATAATAGAGATAACAATAATGTAAAATAAAGCATACGTTACTGTGTAATGACAATTATTGATTCAATAATGTGAATTACTGTGCATATGTTACTGTGACAATTATTAGGTTCAATAATTTTAAAAACAGTGCAACAACAATTATTGACTCAATGATATAAAATACAGTGTAATGACAATTATTAAATCAATAATGCAAAATACTGTGTAACAACAATTATTGAATTGATAATATAAAATATTATGCAGTGACAATTATCGATGAAATGATGCGTAACAGTTACGGTGTCAATTATCAGACCAATAATATGAGACACTATGCAATACCGTGTGTTACTGTAGAGTACCGAGTGCTACAGAAAATACCAATAACTATCGTATGCTACTATTCTTTTATCACCAGTATTTTAACAGTTCCGTTGACTATTTTTATTTAAAAAGGTTATTTCTGTCGTTTTCTATATCCGACAAATATTCCGTTGTGGGGTCCACCAATAATTTGTTATTTCGGCGCCGTCGGACCAAACGAATATTCCCCGACCAAACAAATATTCCCCGACAAAGCGAATATTGTCCGACAAAATAAAATTTGCACATAACATCCTTAACTTTTAACTTTATCGATTTAACCACTTACTGTTTCAAAAATATATATATGAAGAAAAATTAAATTTTGTATTTCATAAAATTCGGGGTCTTACAACCTCCCCTCCTTATGAAATTTCGTCCCCGAAATTGACGTACCTGACATATCGAAGAGGTAAGGATACTTAGATTTCATCTCAGATTCTAGCTCCCAGGTCATTTCCTCAGTATCTTGGTTCCTCCATAAAACCTTAACTTGAGGTATAACCTTTGAGCGTAGGATCTGCTCCTTCTTATCCAGGATCTTAACAGGTACCTCCTCGTATGTTAAATCCTCTGCTATAACGTCTGGTTCTAACTCAATGACGTGGTTTGGGTCCTTCACATATTTACGTAACATAGATATGTGAAAAACGTTATGGATGCGAGACATACTTGGTGGTAGGGCTAGTCTGTAGGCTACGGTTCCTATTCGATCGAGGATTTCAAATGGGCCAATAAATCGAGGGTTGAGCTTTCCTCTCTTTCCGAATCTCGTAACCCCTTTCCATGGAGAAACACGTAAGAATACATGATCTCCGACGTTGAAACTTTCGTCTCTTCGATGAAGATCAGCATAACTCTTTTGTCGTTCTTGTGCGGTCTGTATTCGTTGTCGGATCATTTGGATCTTTTCGGTCGTCAAGCGTACCAACTCGGGTCCCAACAATTTTGCTTCTCCTACCTCATTCCAACATATTGGAGAGCGACACTTCCTTCCATACAATGCCTCGAATGGAGCCATGCCTATGCTTGCTTGGTAACTGTTGTTGTAAGAAAATTCCACCAACGGTAAGTACTTATCCCAACTTCCTTTGAAGTCCAATACACAAAGTCTCAAAAGATCTTCGAGAGTCTGGATCGTCCTTTCCGATTGTCCGTCCGTTTGAGGATGGTATGCAGAACTAAAACGTAGTTCAGTGCCCATAGCTTTTTGTAGACTGATCCAAAAGCGTGAAGTGAATCTAGGATCTCGATCAGAAACTATGGAAACTGGCATGCCATGCAATCTCACGATCTCATTTATGTACATACCGGCAAGACGTTCAAGTGAAAAGTTTTCTCGTATAGGCAAGAAATGAGCAGATTTGGTCAATCTATCTACGATCACCCAAATTGCATCTAAGCCTTGAGAAACTTTTGGAAGACCCGTCACGAAGTCCATATTGATGTGTTCCCACTTCCATTCGGGAACTTCAAGTGATTGTAATGGACCTTTAGGAACTTGATGTTCTGCCTTGACACGTTGACAAGTTAGGCACCTTGAGATAAACTCCGCAATCTCTCTTTTCATATTGTTCCACCAAAATGTATGTCGAAGATCTCGATACATCTTGGTACCTCCTGGGTGGATTGCAAACGGCGTGTTGTGTGTCTCCATCATGATTTTATGCTTTAATTCAGGATCGTTAGGAACACAGAGTCGAGAGTTGACTCGAAGTATTCCTTTCTCGTCGATTCTTGCTTCGGGAATGGCACCTTCTTGTACTTTCTTTATCATGTTTATCAGTTCCGGATCGGTAGCTTGAGCAGCTTTAATTTTATCGATTAAAGTTGGTTCTACTCGCACGTGAGCAATCTTCGAGTGGGTCCCTGGTGTCTTTAGCTCTATCTCCATCTTTTGCAAGTCGTACAAAATACACTTTTGTGTTGTCAGCAGTGCACTTGTACTTGCATAAGATTTTCTGCTCAAAGCGTCAGCTACAACGTTCGCCTTTCCCGGGTGATACTGGATTGTGTAGTCATAATCCTTTAACAGCTCAAGCCAACGTCGTTGTCGCATGTTGAGTTCCTTCTGGGTGAAGAAATACTTGAGACTTTTATGATCCGTATAGATATCCACTTTTTCTCCGTACAAGTAGTGTCTCCAGATCTTCAACGCGAAAACGACTGCTGCCAACTCTAGATCATGAGTAGGATAATTTTTCTCATAATCTTTGAGTTGTCGAGAGGCGTAGGCTATAACCTTTCCATGTTGCATAAGGACACAGCCTAGACCTTTGCCAGAAGCATCGCTGTAGATAACAAATTCTCCTGATCCTGATGGTATGGTCAGAACAGGAGCTGAAACCAGTCTCTTCTTGAGTTCTTGGAAACTTTTCTCGCATTCCTCGCTCCATATGAATTTTGTGCTTTTCCGAGTAAGCTGCGTTAATGGAGTGGCGATTCGAGAAAATTCTTCTACGAATCTCCGATAATAACCAGCTAGACCCAGAAAACTTCGGACTTCGGTTACTGTTTTGGGTTGTTCCCAATTTAGTACCGTTTCAATCTTCGCAGGATCGACTGATATTCCTTGACTAGAAATCACATGCCCAAGAAACGCGACCTCCTCAAGCCAGAACTCACATTTCTTCAACTTGGCATATAATTTGTTTTCACGGAGCTTTTGTAGTATCAATCTCAGGTGTTGTTTATGATCCTCGCGACTCTTGGAGTATATGAGGATGTCATCAATAAAGACAACCACAAAATGATCCAAATGTTCCTTGAATATCCGGTTCATCATGTCCATGAAAGCTGCAGGAGCATTAGTTAGTCCAAAAGGCATGACTAAGAACTCATAATGCCCATAACGAGTTCTGAAAGCAGTCTTTGGAATGTCCTCAGCTTTAACCTTTAACTGATGATATCCAGAACGGAGATCAATCTTTGAGAAATGTTGAGCGCCTTGCAATTGATCAAACATGTCATCAATCCGAGGTAACGGGTACCTGTTCTTGATGGTGACATGGTTCAATTCTCGGTAGTCAATGCACAATCTCATACTCCCGTCTTTCTTCTTCACAAATAGAACAGGAGCACCCCAAGGTGATGCACTCGGACGAATGAAACCGGTATCCAACAATTCCTGTAGTTGGACTTTTAACTCTTGAAGTTCAATGGGAGCCATTCGGTATGGAGCTTTAGAAATGGGCTTGGTACTGGGTTCAAGATCAATATAAAATTCAATTTCACGGTTTGGGGGTAAGCCAGGAAGTTCTTCAGGTAAAACGTCAGGAAACTCATTAACAATGGGAATATCATTCAAGTTTGACGTATTTTTGTTCAAATCAGTGACATGAGCTAAAAAGGCTTGACATCCGTTTTTCAATAAACGAATGGCTTTATGGCTAGAAATAACAGTTATAGATTTCAATGGTTTAGTTGCTTGAATTTGCATGACAGGTTGATTAGGAATATGAAAACTAATAATCTTATGAAAACAATCAATTTTAGCATGATGGGTAGTCAACCAATCAATTCCTAAAATCACATCAAATTCATGCATCTCCAAAGAAATAAGGTCAACAGGTAATGTGAGGTTGTTGATTTGAACTAGGCAAGATTTATAGATAGTAAATGTAATAGGTATTTCTCCCAATGAGGTTTCAACTGATAAGACAAGATTTAAGTTTTCAATAGTCAAATTTAAACGTTGAGTACATATAGGTGAGATAAAAGAGTGGATAGAGCCAGTATCTAATATGGCATAGACTTCACGAGAATTTATGAATAACTTACCGGTTATCACCTCATTCGGTTTCTTGACTGTTATCGTCAAATCGAATCCCGAATACTTCATTCGGATCTTCACGTATTTCAACCATGGGAATACCACTGAATAATTTTCTAGCAAACTGTTTCTCGGGTTCATCAACTTCATCAGTAGTAAGGTACCAATGATTTCCATTAAAATAGTATTTTCGATAGACTGCAGTTTCCACGATAGTGACTAACTTAACCTGAATTCCTCTAAATTGTAACGCCCAAAAGTATAGAAACATCATTTTTAAATAATCTTGAAAATCATAGCTGGAACACCATAAATCCCAAAGACTAATATGAAAAGTCCATATATTCTGATCCTTTGTGATAGAACATAACCAGGTGATATCACTCTCCCAATTAGTGAGTAAATTAAAGGCAATAATTTCCGCAAGTTCGTTACTTCCTTTAATTGCTTCTAAGAATGGATCTGGAACGACTGTAGCAGAGCTTTCACCTTCATCCTTACTGGATAGAACACGCATAATTTTTGCCTTCTGCAAATGATTCAACTCTGAATTTGTAAGAAGATTATTCGTCGCCTCTTGTTTTGCAGTTACATTTGTTTCGGTAATTTCATAATTAACCTCCTGATTTCCAGATGCCATACTTAACTGTGGTCACAAAATAAATGTTAGTTCAAATAAACTGACTCATCTCTTCATGTTCCTACATTCAAATCGATTCATTAGATAAAAAAAATCTAATTTAGGTAGGACACACTAGTAATTGATTCTATTCGTCTCTCCCCTCCTAGTTCTTACCCCAGATCTCCATTAAAGACCATATCCCTAAGCTCTGATGCCAACTGTAACGCCCCCAAATCTGGGCCCACACAGCCCAAACTTGAGTCGTCAAAAGACTACAACAAAATTATTACAACAAAGCACAACGTACAACAATACAGTGTATAATAATACACAACTAAGTCTTCACTATTATTGCCACACTATTTTACAAAACGTGAAGACTATGATAACTATTCCTCGGACCCTCACTCCATTCCCCGGCTAGACCCTGTTATGTTTTCATCTCCTGTTGAAAAACAATGGAACAAAAGAAAGGGTGAGCTCAAATAGCCCAGTAAGAAATATCATGACTAAGATAATGACGAATAAATTATCATTAGCCTTCAACAGTTGAGTTCTTGATAGAATACAATAGACTACAAGGTTTATATCAAAAACTGTAGTTAAATTCTTAAACAACGTTCAGATCAATAATAGCAGCGGAATGAGTAATCTATTAGAAGAATAATGCAGACTATAATGTCCACTCGGTTCACTTTTTAGGAAAAACATCATCAACTTTTATCATCTGAAATATCATTAGTCAAGATAATACAAATTCACAGTTCCTGATCATAATCATGCAGATCAACAGTTCATCTTTGCACTACGGGCCAAAGATATTCAATATAGCACCAACGGTCATGATTATACCAGATTCAGCCTTTGGTCATAATCATACCAATCAACAGTTCATCTTTGCACTACGGGCCAAAGAGAACATTCACCACGTGCCATAAAAGACACCGAACAGATGTATCGCCTTTAACCTATTATATCGCCTTTAACCTATCATCTGTTCAACAAATATATCACATCTGTGCCCCCGGCCACAGATATTCACAACAGCTTGATTTTTGGATGATTAGAATGATATAAATGATGAACAGAAGAAATAGGATAACAATAAGTATCGGAAGTTTACTTTGTACAGATTCAAATAATGTCCAAATTGTCAACATGATGTGGAGTGAAATTTAAAAATGATATTCAAGATCCACAGTTCAGAATAACGGTTACACTTCAATAGAAAGGTTCACGTAAATAGGAAGGTTCAGTTGAAATAATGAAGTTCAACTATTATGGAACATATAATATTTTCAGGAATTATAGAAGCAATAGTTCCATAATAAATTTCGATTTAGGAGTATGAAAGAAAATAATATCCCTTACCGTAGCAGGTTTGATTAACAAAAGGTGAAGGAAATTAATACAAAGGGTTATTCACCAACAGGCGGCAATCCGCTCCGTAAGGTTATTCCCACAATTTAATAGAATTTGAGTACAAAGAGTTATTCACCAAACAGGTGGCAATCCGCTCCGTAAAGTTATTCCCACAATTTAATAGAATTTGAGTACAAAGAGTTATTCACCAAACAGGCGGCAATCCGCTCCGTAAGGTTATTCTCAGAGATTAATAATGAATGAATACGAAAGGTTATTCACCAACAGGCAGCAATCCGCTCCGTAAGGTTATTCCCACAATTTAATACATGGAAATAAAAGGCACGCCTTATGAGTAAGGAAGAAACAATATTATTATCGAGAATCAAATAATGATAATCCCTTACCATAGTATGTTTGAATAATGGAAGATGAAAAAGATGGTATCCCTTACCTCAACACGTGACTGGATATTGATTTAAATGAAGTTGATTAACTTGAACAGTACACGTATACTTATAGATCTTCACAAATACTCAAGATGACTTAGGCACACTTAGAGAGAACTTTCACAAGAAGTATTTAGAGAGAGAAAGAAAGAACAAGTAAGGAAGTTTATGAAAAATCCTTAAGTTAAGGCTTCTATTTATAGCAAAAAATCTTATCATTCATTTAATTTAAACCATTCATTTAAAGATCATCTTTTAATCTACACCATCCATTTCAAATATTATATTATCTTTAATCTACACCATTCATTTCATATCACCTAATAATCACCTAACTTTATATTATAAACAAATCAATTCAATTATTCAACAATAATTCACACTTTAATCTACACCATTCATTTCATATCACCTAATAATCACCTAACTTTATATTATAAACAAATCAATTCAATTATTCAACAATAATTCACACTTTAATCTACACCATTCATTTCATATCACCTAATAATCACCTAACTTTATATTATAAACAAATAACTTTATCAATTCAATTATTATGACTAATTGTTATAAATACAGTATAGTTAGCTCTTAGATATCAAGTCAATAAATTAATGAAATACAACTGTTTAAATAACATCATAATAGAGATAACAATAATGTAAAATAAAGCATACGTTACTGTGTAATGACAATTATTGATTCAATAATGTGAATTACTGTGCATATGTTACTGTGACAATTATTAGGTTCAATAATTTTAAAAACAGTGCAACAACAATTATTGACTCAATGATATAAAATACAGTGTAATGACAATTATTAAATCAATAATGCAAAATACTGTGTAACAACAATTATTGAATTGATAATATAAAATATTATGCAGTGACAATTATCGATGAAATGATGCGTAACAGTTACGGTGTCAATTATCAGACCAATAATATGAGACACTATGCAATACCGTGTGTTACTGTAGAGTACCGAGTGCTACAGAAAATACCAATAACTATCGTATGCTACTATTCTTTTATCACCAGTATTTTAACAGTTCCGTTGACTATTTTTATTTAAAAAGGTTATTTCTGTCGTTTTCTATATCCGACAAATATTCCGTTGTGGGGTCCACCAATAATTTGTTATTTCGGCGCCGTCGGACCAAACGAATATTCCCCGACCAAACAAATATTCCCCGACAAAGCGAATATTGTCCGACAAAATAAAATTTGCACATAACATCCTTAACTTTTAACTTTATCGATTTAACCACTTACTGTTTCAAAAATATATATATGAAGAAAAATTAAATTTTGTATTTCATAAAATTCGGGGTCTTACAGAAATGGTAGTTGTACTCGAGCATGAGGCCATAACAGCCCCAATGGGTGGAATTGAGAGAGAGGTAAAAGATTAAAATATTATTAAATGGTAAATAATATTAGTAAGTTAATAAAATATTATTAAATAATTAATACTATTAATAAATAATTAAAATATTATTAAATGGTTAAAAATATTAATAAGTGAATAAAATATTATTAAATAATTAATAATATTAATAAAGGATTAAAAAGTTATTAAATGGTTAATAATATTAGTAAGTTAATAAAATATTATTAAATGATTAATAATATTAATAAAAAATTAAATTATTATTAAATAGTTAATAATATTAATAAGTGAATAAAATATAATTAATTGATTAATAATATTAATAAAGGATTAAAATATTATTAAATGATTAATAATATTAGTAAGTAAATAAAATATTATTAAATAATTAATAATATTAATAAATAATTTAAATATTATTAAATGGTTAATAATATTTTTAAGTGAAGAAAATATTATGAAATAATTAATAATATTAACAAAGGATTAATAATATTATTAAGAGGATAAAATATTATTAAATTGTTAATAATATTTATAAAGGATTAAGATATTATTTAATGAATAATATTATTAGAAAGTGAGTAAGAGATTATCAAATAATTATTGATGATAAGTGTTTAAAATAATTAAGAGATTAAGAGGTTATTAAATGATTAATAATATTGATGATTGAATAAAATATTATTAAAAAAATTAATAATATTCATAAGTGATTAAAATATTATAAAATGGGTAATAATATTTATTTGTGGTAAATAACATATCTCAAATGGGTATAATAAGTTGTATATGGAGATAGGTGAATGATTAACAAAGAATCTACTACTTCCAGTGAAGAGAGAGAATGTCCTATACGATTTGAAAAATGATAGTTCATAAATCATTGGACAAGGTGAAATGAAAATTAGAAAGGAGTTTCCAATTTACATTAATTAGAGTTGTGCATTTACGAATTGAAATACATATGATGTTGATATATTCTTAAATGGTAATTGAGTGATTAAAATATTATCAAAGATTGATAATATTATTAAGTGATTAACAGTTATGATTAAGTGTTAAATGATCTAAGTGTTGTATAATAAAGTTATGTGGTATACTGATTGGTAGATCAACGTGTCAAATGTTAGGTCATCCAAAGGTAATTTAAGTTGAGTAACAGTAGTTAGCGGTGTAAGACCCCGAATTTATGAAATACAAAATTTAATTTTTCTTCATATATATTTTTCCTGAAACAGTAAGTGGTTAAATTGACGAAATTGAAAGTTAAGGATGTTATATGCAAATTTTATTTTGACGGACAATATTCGTTTTGTCGGGGAATATTCGTTTTGTCGGGGAATATTCGGGCCGTACGACGGCGCCGAAATAACAAATTATTTGTGGACCCCACAACGGAATATTTGTCGGATATAGAAAACGACAGAAGTAACCTTTTTAAATAAAAATAGTCAACGGTGTTAACTGTTAAAATACCGGTGATAAAAGAATAGTAGCATACGGTAATTTATGGTATTTTCTGTAGCACACGGTACTCTACAGTAGCACACGGTATTGCACAGTGTCTCATATTATTGGTCTGATAATTGACACCGTAATTGTTACGCATCATTTCATCAATAATTGTCACTGCATAATATTTTATATTATCAATTCAATTATTGTTGCTACACAGTATTTTGCATTATTGATTCAATAATTGTCATTACACTGTATTTCATATCATCGAGTCAATAATTGTTGGTGCACTGTAGTTTAAAATTATTGAATCTAATAATTGTCACAGTAGCAAATACACTATAATTTATATTATTAAATTAATAAAAATATGTAACGTGTTTCTTACATTATTGTGGTAACATTATTTTATATGTTGGACTCACAGGAAGAATAAATAAATAAATAAATAAATAAATAAAAAATAAAATAATTAATTTTACTATTTGAAATAGTAACGTGAATAGTGACGTGAATAGTACGTGAATAGTAAGAAACATGTGGGACCCATTGTGGGGCCCACATGAAATGTGAGAAATGTGAGAATTTGCTGAAGAGTTGGTGGAGGCTGCGCAGCAGCCTCTGCTGAATTTTTTTTCTGTTCACCTACCATGCATAGTAACTTATTTTCTCCTATAAATAGATTGTTCAGCTGAATAGAAAAATCACACCTAAAACATAAAATTTTTCTATAAGAATTTTATGAGTTTTCTCTGAGAATAGTAAGGCTATTTTGAGTGTTTGAAAGCCAAAAGGAGTGCAGGAATTTTTCAAGTAAGTCTTTTATTAAAGAGTAGTAATTTTATAAATTCCTATTTTTTTCAGTATTCACAAATCTTCCTTTAAAAGACTCTTCTTTGAGAAGATTCATTTTTAAAAGCTTTCTTTGGAAGATTTATTTTGGAATATTATTTTTAAAACTATTTTAAAGTTGGTATTTTATACTACAAAAATTATGTTAAATATATATAATTTTGATAGTTCATAATATATGAGTTATCATACACTTTGAAATTTATATGTGGTAATTACTAATTATATTAAAAATATATAGGTTGATCAATCTCATTTAAATCAATATCCAGTCACGTGTTAAGGTAAGGAATATCATTCTTTTCACACTCTTAAATTTACTATGGTAAGGAATATCATTCTTTTCACACTCTTAAATTTACTATGGTAAGGAATATCATTCTTTTCACACTCTTAAATTTATTACGGTAAGGGGTATCACTCTTTTCATCATCATAAATGGATATTATTTTCTTTCTTACTTGAAGGGATTATCATTCTTTGATTCTCGAGAATAATATCGTTTCTTTCTTGTGCCATTTATTTCCATGTATTAAATTGTGGGAATAACCTTACGGCGCGGTTTACCGCCTGTTGGTGAATAACCTTTTGTATTCATTCCTTATTAATCTTTGAGAATAACCTTACGGTGCGGATTATCGCCTGTTTGGTGAATAACTCTTCGTATTCAAATTGATGGGAATAACCTTACGGCGCGGATTATCGCCTGTTTGGTGAATAACTATTCGTATTCAAATTGATGGGAATAACCTTACGGTGCGGATTATCGCCTGTTTGGTGAATAACTATTCGTATTCAAATTGATGGGAATAACCTTACGGTGCGGATTATCGCCTGTTGGTGAATAACCCTTTTTATTTGTCTCGTGTGAAAATAATTTGTCTACACGAATTATCACATGACACTTTTATTCCATATTCGTAAGTGATATCATTTTCCTTTATACTCATAAGGGATACCATCTTTTTCATCTTCCATTATTCAAACTTACTATGGTAAAGGATATTAATTTCCTTCACCTTTTGTAAATCAAACCTGCTACGGTAAGGGATATTATTTTCTTTCATACTCCTAAATCGAAACTTATTATGGAACTATTGCTTCTATAATTCCTGAAAATATTATATGTTCCATAATAGTTGAACTTCATTATTTCAACTGAACCTTCCTATTTACGTGAACCTTTCTATTGAACTGTAACCGTTATTCTGAACTGTGGATCTTGAATATCATTTTTAAATTTCACTCCACATCATGTTGGCAATTTGGACATTATTTGAATCTGCACAAAGTAAACTTCTGATACTTATTGTTTATCCTGTTCTTCTGTTCATCATTTGTATCACTGTTATTTGTATTAATCATCAAGAATCAAGCTGTTGTGAATATCTGTGGCCGGGGGCACAGATGTGATATAATTGTTGAACAGATGATAGGTTAAAGGCGATATACTAGGTTAAAGGCGATACATCTGTTCGGTGTCTTTTATGGCACGTGGTGAATGTTCTCTTTGGCCCGTAGTGCAAAGATGAACTGTTGGTTGGTATGATTATGACCAAAGGCTGAATCTGGTATAATCATGACCGTTGGTGCTTTATTGAATATCTTTGGCCCGTAGTGCAAAGATGAACTGTTGATTGGTATGATTATTACCAAAGGCTGAATCTGGTATAATCATGACCGTTGGTGTTATATTAAATGTCTTTGGCCCGTAGTGCAAATATGAACTGTTGATCTGCATGATTATGATCAGGAACTGTGAATTTTTATTATCATGACTAATGGTATTTCAGATGATAAAAGTTGATGATATTTTTACAAAAAAGAGAAGCGAGTGGACATTATAGTCTGCATTATTCTTCTAATAGATTGCTCATTCCGCTGCTATTATTGATCTGAACGTTGTTTAAGAATTTAACTACAGTTTTTGATATAAACCTTGTAGTCTATTGTATTCTATCAAGAACTCAACTGTTAAAGGCTAATGATAATTTATTCGTCATTATCTTAGTCATGATATTTCTTACTGGGCTATTTGAGCTCACCCTTTCTTTTCGTTCCATTGTGTTTCAACAGGAGATGAGAACGTAACGGGGTCTAGCCGGGGAATGGAGTGAGAGTGCGGGGATAGCTATCATAGTCCTCACGTGTTATAAAATAGTGTGGCAATAATAATGAAGACTTAGTTGTGTTGTATTATCCACTGTATTGTTGTACGTTGTATTTCATTGTAATAATTTTGTTGTAGTCTTTTGACGACTCAAGTTTGGGCTGTGTGGGCTCAGATTTGGGGGCGTCACAGTTGGCATCAGAGCTTAGGGATATGATCTTTAATGGAGATCTGGGGTTAGAACTAGGAGGGGAGAGACGAATAGAATCAGTTACTAGTGTGTCCCACCTAAATTAGATTTTGTTATCTAACGAATCGATTTGAATGTAGGAACATGAAGTGATGAGTCAGTTTGTTTAAACTAACATTTATTTTGTGACAACAGTTTAGTATGACATCTGGAAATCAGGAGGTTAACTATGGAATGCCCGAAGCTAATGTAGCTGAGAATCAAGAGACCACAAACAATTCTTCTACAAACTCAGAGTTGAATCATTTGCCTAAGGCAAAAATTATGCGTGTTCTATCCAGTAAGGATGAAGGTGAAAGCTCTACTAAAGTCGTTCCAGATCCGTTGTTAGAAGCAATTAAAGAAAATAATGAACTTGCGGAAATTATTGCCTTTAATCTACTCACTAATTGGGAAAGTCATATCACCTGGTTATGCTCTATAACAAAGGACCAGAATATATGGACGTTTCATATAAGTCTTTGGGATTTATGGTGTTCCAGCTATGATTTTCAAGATTATTTAAAAATGATGTTTCTATACTTTTGGGCGTTACAATTTAGAGGAATTCAGGTTAAGTTAGTCACTATCGTGGAAACTGCAGTCTATCGAAAATACTATTCTTATAGAAATCATTGGTACGTTACTACTGATGAAGTTGAGGAATCCGAGAAACAGTTCGTTAGAGAATTATTTAGTGGTATTCCCATGGTTGAAATACGTGAAGATCCGAATGAAGTACTTGGGATTCGATTTGACGATAACAGTCAAGAAACCGAATGAGGTGATAACCGGTAAGCTATTCTCGTGAAGTTTACGCTCTGTTAAATACTTGCTCTATCCTTTCTTTTATCTCACCTATATGTACTCAACGTTTAAATTTGACTTCTGAAAACTTAGACTTGACTTATCAGTTGAAACCTCATTGGGAGAAATATCTATTACATCTACTATCTATAAATCTTGCCCGGTTCAAATCAACAACCTCATATTACCTGTCGACCTTATTTCTTTGGAGATGCATGAATTTGATGTGATTTTAGGAATTGATTGGTTGACTACCCATCATGCTAAAATTGATTGTTTTCATAAGATTATTAGTTTTCATATTCCTAATCAACCTGTCATTGAAATCTATAACTGTTATTTCTAGCCATAAAGTCATTCGTTTATTGAAAAACGGATGTCAAGCCTTTTTAGCTCATGTCACTGATTTGAACAAAAAATACGTCAAACTTGAATGATATTCCCATTGTTAATGAGTTTCCTGACGTTTTTCCTGAGGAACTTCCTGACTTACCCCCAAACCGAGAAATTGAATTCTATATTGACCTTGAAATCGGTACTAAGCTTATTTTCAAAACTCCATACCAAATGGCTCCCATAGAACGCCAAGAGTTGAAAGTTTAATTATTAGATATCGGTATCATTCGTTCTAGTACAAAACTTATATCGAGCAAGGAATGTGAGAAGAGTTTTCAAAAACTCAAGAGGAGACTTGTTTCAGCTCCTATTCTGACCATACCATCAGGATCAGGAGAATTCGTCATATATAGCGATGCTTCAGGCAAAGGTCTAGGCTGTGTCCTTATGCAACATGGAAAGGTTATAGCTTATGCCTCTCGATAACTCAAAGATTATGAGAAAAATTATCCTACTCGTGATTTGGAGTTGGCAGCAGTCGTTTTCACGTTGAAGATCTGGAGACACTACTTGTACGGAGAGAAAATGGATATCTATACGGATCACAAAAGTCTCAAGTATTTCTTCACCCAGAAGGAACCCAACATGCGACAACGACGTTGGCTTGAGCTGTTGAAGGATTACGACCACACGATCCAGTATCACCCGGGAGAGGCGAACGTTGTAGCTGACGCTTTGAGCAGAAAATCTTATGCGAGTACAAGTGCACTGCTGACAACACAAAAGCGTATTTTGTACGACTTGCAAAAGATGGAGATAGAGCTAAAGACACCAGGGACCCACTCGAAGATTGCTCACGTGCGAGTAGAACCAGCTTTAATCGATAAAATTAAAGCTGCTCAAGCTACCGATCCGGAACTGATAAACATGATAAAAAAAAGTACAAGAAGGTACCATTCCCGAAGCAAGAATCAACGAGAAAGGAATACTTCGAGTCAACTCTCGACTCTGTGTTCCTAACGATCCTGAATTAAAGCATAAAATCATGATGGAGGCACACAACACGCCGTTTGCAATCCACCCAGGAGGTACCAAGATGTATCGAGATCTTCGACATACATTTTGGTGGAACAATATGAAAAGGGAGATTGCAGAGTTTATCTCAAGGTGCCTAACTTGTCAACGTGTCAAGGCAGAGCATCAAGTACCTAAGGGTCCATTACAACCACTTGAGGTTCCCGAATGGAAGTGGGAACACATCAATATGGATTTCGTGACGGGTCTTCCCAAAGTTTCTCAAGGCTTAGAAGCAATTTGGGTCATCATAGATAGATTGACCAAATCCGCTCATTTCTTGCCTATACGAGAAAACTTTTCACTTGAACGTCTTGTCGGTATGTACATAAATAAAATCGTGAGACTGCATGGCATGCCAGTTTCCATAGTTTCTGATCGAGATCCTAGATTCACTTCACGCTTTTGGATCAGTCTACAAAAAGATATGGGCACTGAGCTACGATTCAGTTCTGCATACCATCCTCAGACGGACGGACAATCGGAAAGGACGATCCAGACCCTCGAAGATCTTTTGAGACTTTGCGTACTAGATTTCAAAGGAAGTTGAGATAAGTACTTGCCATTGGTGGAATTTTCCTACAACAACAGTTACCAAGCAAGTATAGGTATGGCTCCATTCGAGGCTTTATATGGACGCAAGTGTCGCTCTCCAGTATGTTGGAATGAGGTAGGAGAAGCAAAACTGTTGGGACCCGAGTTGGTACGCTTGACGACCGAAAAGATCCAAATGATCCGACAACGAATACAGACAGCACAAGAACGACAAAAGAGTTATGCCGATCTTCATCGGAGAGATGAGAGATTCAACGTCGGAGATCATGTATTCTTACGTGTTTCTCCATGGAAAGGGGTTACGAGATTCGGAAAGAGAGGAAAGCTCAACCCTCGATTTATTGGCCCATTTGAAATCCTCGATCGAGTAGGATCCGTAGCCTACAGACTAGCCCTACCACCAAGTATGTCTCGCATCCATAACGTTTTTCACATATCTATGTTACGTAAATATGTGAATGACCCAAACCACGTCATTGAGTTAGAACCAGACGTTATAGCAGAAGATTTAACGTATGAGGAGGTACCTGTTAAGATTCTAGATAAGAAGGAGCAGATCTTACGCTCAAAGGTTATACCTCAAGTTAAGGTTTTATGGAGGAACCAAGATATTGAGGAAATGACCTGGGAGCTAGAATCTGAAATGAAGTCTAGGTATCCATACCTCTTCGAAATGCCAGGTACGTCAATTTCGGGGACGAAATTTCATAAGGAGGGGAGGTTGTAAGACCCCGAATTTATGAAATACAAAATTTAATTTTTCTTCATATATATTTTTCCTGAAACAGTAAGTGGTTAAATTGACGAAATTGAAAGTTAAGGATATTATATGCAAATTTTATTTTGACGGACAATATTCGTTTTGTGGGGGAATATTCATTTTGTCGGGGAATATTCGGGCCGTACGACGGCGCCGAAATAACAAATTATTTGTGGACCCCACAACGGAATATTTGTCGGATATAGAAAACGACAGAAGTAACCTTTTTAAATAAAAATAGTCAACGGTGTTAACTGTTAAAATACCGGTGATAAAAGAATAGTAGCATACGGTAATTTATGGTATTTTCTGTAGCACACGGTACTCTACAGTAGCACACGGTATTGCACAGTGTCTCATATTATTGGTCTGATAATTGACACCGTAATTGTTACGCATCATTTCATCAATAATTGTCACTGCATAATATTTTATATTATCAATTCAATTATTGTTGCTACACAGTATTTTGCATTATTGATTCAATAATTGTCATTACATTGTATTTCATATCATCGAGTCAATAATTGTTGGTGCACTGTAGTTTAAAATTATTGAATCTAATAATTGTCACAGTAGCAAATACACTATAATTTATATTATTAAATTAATAAAAATATGTAACGTGTTTCTTACATTATTGTGGTAACATTATTTTATATGTTGGACTCACAGGAAGAATAAATAAATAAATAAATAAATAAATAAAAAATAAAATAATTAATTTTACTATTTGAAATAGTAACGTGAATAGTGACGTGAATAGTACGTGAATAGTAAGAAACATGTGGGACCCATTGTGGGGCCCACATGAAATGTGAGAAATGTGAGAATTTGCTGAAGAGTTGGTGGAGGCTGCGCAGCAGCCTCTGCTGAATTTTTTTTCTGTTCACCTACCATGCATAGTAACTTATTTTCTCCTATAAATAGATTGTTCAGCTGAATAGAAAAATCACACCTAAAACATAAAATTTTTCTATAAGAATTTTATGAGTTTTCTCTGAGAATAGTAAGGCTATTTTGAGTGTTTGAAAGCCAAAAGGAGTGCAGGAATTTTTCAAGTAAGTCTTTTATTAAATAGTAGTAATTTTATAAATTCCTATTTTTTACGGTATTCACAAATCTTCCTTTAAAAGACTCTTCTTTGAGAAGATTCATTTTTAAAAGCTTTCTTTGGAAGATTTATTTTGGAATATTATTTTTAAAACTATTTTAAAGTTGGTATTTTATACTACAAAAATTATGTTAAATATATATAATTTTGATAGTTCATAATATATGAGTTATCATACACTTTGAAATTTATATGTGGTAATTACTAATTATATTAAAAATATATAGGTTGATCAATCTCATTTAAATCAATATCCAGTCACGTGTTAAGGTAAGGAATATCATTCTTTTCACACTCTTAAATTTACTATGGTAAGGAATATCATTCTTTTCACACTCTTAAATTTACTATGGTAAGGAATATCATTCTTTTCACACTCTTAAATTTACTATGGTAAGGAATATCATTCTTTTCACACTCTTAAATTTATTACGGTAAGGGGTATCACTCTTTTCATCATCATAAATGGATATTATTTTCTTTCTTACTTGAAGGGATTATCATTCTTTGATTCTCGAGAATAATATCGTTTCTTTCTTGTGCCATTTATTTCCATGTATTAAATTGTGGGAATAACCTTACGGCGCGGTTTACCGCCTGTTGGTGAATAACCTTTTGTATTCATTCCTTATTAATCTTTGAGAATAACCTTACGGTGCGGATTATCGCCTGTTTGGTGAATAACTCTTCGTATTCAAATTGATGGGAATAACCTTACGGCGCGGATTATCGCCTGTTTGGTGAATAACTATTCGTATTCAAATTGATGGGAATAACCTTACGGTGCGGATTATCTCCTGTTTGGTGAATAACTATTCGTATTCAAATTGATGGGAATAACCTTACGGTGCGGATTATCGCCTGTTGGTGAATAACCCTTTTTATTTGTCTCGTGTGAAAATAATTTGTCTACACGAATTATCACATGACACTTTTATTCCATATTCGTAAGTGATATCATTTTCCTTTATACTCATAAGGGATACCATCTTTTTCATCTTCCATTATTCAAACTTACTATGGTAAAGGATATTAATTTCCTTCACCTTTTGTAAATCAAACCTGCTACGGTAAGGGATATTATTTTCTTTCATACTCCTAAATCGAAACTTATTATGGAACTATTGCTTCTATAATTCCTGAAAATATTATATGTTCCATAATAGTTGAACTTCATTATTTCAACTGAACCTTCCTATTTACGTGAACCTTTCTATTGAACTGTAACCGTTATTCTGAACTGTGGATCTTGAATATCATTTTTAAATTTCACTCCACATCATGTTGGCTATTTGGACATTATTTGAATCTGCACAAAGTAAACTTCTGATACTTATTGTTTATCCTGTTCTTCTGTTCATCATTTGTATCACTGTTATTTGTATTAATCATCAAGAATCAAGCTGTTGTGAATATCTGTGGCCGGGGGCACAGATGTGATATAATTGTTGAACAGATGATAGATTAAAGGCGATATACTAGGTTAAAGGCGATACATCTGTTCGGTGTCTTTTATGGCACGTGGTGAATGTTCTCTTTGGCCCGTAGTGCAAAGATGAACTGTTGGTTGGTATGATTATGACCAAAGGCTGAATCTGGTATAATCATGACCGTTGGTGCTTTATTGAATATCTTTGGCCCGTAGTGCAAAGATGAACTGTTGATTGGTATGATTATTACCAAAGGCTGAATCTGGTATAATCATGACCGTTGGTGTTATATTAAATGTCTTTGGCCCGTAGTGCAAATATGAACTGTTGATCTGCATGATTATGATCAGGAACTGTGAATTTTTATTATCATGACTAATGGTATTTCAGATGATAAAAATTGATGATATTTTTACAAAAAAGAGAAGCGAGTGGACATTATAGTCTGCATTATTCTTCTAATAGATTGCTCATTCCGCTGCTATTATTGATCTGAACGTTGTTTAAGAATTTAACTACAGTTTTTGATATAAACCTTGTAGTCTATTGTATTCTATCAAGAACTCAACTGTTGAAGGCTAATGATAATTTATTCGTCATTATCTTAGTCATGATATTTCTTACTGGGCTATTTGAGCTCACCCTTTCTTTTCGTTCCATTGTTTTTCAACAGGAGATGAGAACGTAACGGGGTCTAGCCGGGGAATGGAGTGAGAGTGCGGGGATAGCTATCATAGTCCTCACGTGTTATAAAATAGTGTGACAATAATAATGAAGACTTAGTTGTGTTGTATTATCCACTGTATTGTTGTACGTTGTATTTCATTGTAATAATTTTGTTGTAGTCTTTTGACGACTCAAGTTTGGGCTGTGTGGGCTCAGATTTGGGGGCGTCACAAGCGGAGCAGGCAAGTTCTTCTTAACCATTACTTTATTTTTACTGTGCAAGTTATTTTAAAACTCAAATTCGTTTCATTAAGCAAGTAATTTTAAACTTATAGTTGTTTTATTGTTCAAGCTGGATTAATTATTGATAATTATTCTAAATCATTATTATTTATTGGTATTCGCACTTATGTGCATTCGCATGTCTGGTTCTAAATATGAACTATTTAAGAGGTAATATATGCCAATTGTTTCGGCTAAACATTGTATGTATCGATTAAATAATTTGAATACTTTTGAAAAGCTATCCAAACCAATAGTTGGTGCAGACTTATATAGTAATATTGAGTAGAACAACCCTTATAATGGGGTATTCTCTATTAAAAACGAAAATCTTACACTATAACTGAATGTTATGTATGTATATCGGATATAAGAGGTCTGATCCCCTCAAGTGTCCAGTTTGAATGTTTAAAGTTTTATAATTGTTAAATACTCCCGAGACAGTCATATATGCCCTGACAAGCCCTCTTTACTTATGAGATATTTAGTTCAGAGTTGAACCTATTTGGAAAAATATTTTGTAGTGGTGGGGGCCTATTTCCTCAATAGCTCATATTGGGATTATCCCTCCATCCTGGATTATAAGTGTTGGAGTATGGATCATATCTGTGTTGGGGTTGTCCTTGGAAGTTTCCCATTTTATTGGCTTGTTGTGTGGTGTCATCTTCTTACAATGTGGGGCAAGCATCTATAGTATGATCTGGCGACAAATAAATCCCACAAGTCTTTGCAACTGGCGTATTTCTAGCAAACATAATTAAAACCATAACATTCAACTCTGATAGTTGTCGTTTAATATTGCTTAAATTTCCCAATTGGTTTGTGTTAACCAACTGGAGGAGTGGAGAGGTATTGGTGAGTAATTGGTATGTGCTCTAGCTTTGCAAACCAGAAATTTTCAGTTGTCATTATAAGCTTCAAGTTTGGGGGAAAATAGTGTCGCACACCAACTATTCGACGCATTATCGTACATAACAGTTTTGATCAATTAGAGGTATCTGACCTCTAGAATTAGCCTATCATGAGTTCCAAACGACAAAGAGAGGAAGGTTCTTCATCGTCACGGTCTTTTAACAAAAAGAAATTCATTAGCGTGGAAGCGGCTGACAAATTCGATCATGTGCTTGCCAGTATGGCGTTAGTTCCTGAAAGGGGACTTAGACCAGATGACCAAGATGGGGACATGACAGTCATAATTAGAGAGAGGGGATGGGACATTTTCACGAATCATCCGGATTCAGCAGTCACAACAATAGTAAAGGAATTCTACGCCAACACACAAGACACACCGGCGTGTGAAGTGATAGTGCGGGGAAGATTGTGTCATTTAGTCGGGTAACTACCAATGATTATTACAATCTTAGAAGCTACGACAACTATCATTATGCTAGCTTAAAGCCTAACTACGACAGGTTTATTCAAGAGCTATGTCAGCCAAGAACTGAATGGAAAAGAAACGCACACAATGGTCGTGTGAAGTCATTCCTAAGAAAGAATTTGAGTAGATATGGAAAGATATGATATCCTTCTTGTGCGTTAAAATGATGTTGTCTACACATATTAGTGATGTAACGTGGGATAGGGTTACTTTGTTATATGTTATCATCACAAATTTAAATATAGATGTGGGTAGGTTCATCGAGGCGTCGATAGAAAAAAAAGTTGAAGGAAGCTACATCAAGTGGACTTCCACATCTGTCCCTCATTACAGAGTTATGCCGCCGTGCTGGAGTTAAATGAAGGGCGGCAAAATTATTACAACCACTGAAAACTCTTCTTGATCACCAGTTGATTTAGAGATATCAGGCTTGGCGAGGGGGAGTGTCTCATCCTCGTGGATTTGGATTTATTATTAATCATCAAGATGTTGATGAGCCTCCTCGAATTGCAGAACCATCTCCTTCGGGGGATCCAACACTTCTTACTATTAGTGAACAACTCTAGACATTGTAGCGTAGGATGGATCGGGAGCATCGTCACAATGACCAATGCCAATATAAGATAGATCGCCAAATGCATCGTCTAGCTCAACGTCAAACTGAGATGCATCAATACAATTTCAATTTTGACAACGCGTTGGTTACATGCTTAGCAAGGATGAATCCGTCTATTGAGAGTGTCCACCTTCCGGAAGTACCAGTTTTGTCCCCGTATCCACCTTAAGATCCAGATAGTGATGAAGAAGTGATTGAGGACACTGCGGAGGATGATGAAGATGAGGAGGAGGTCGATCATGACGATTGACCTATCAGGGGAGTCTTTTGTTTTGATTTCTGTCTTTTGTTACAATGTAGACATTGTCTTCTTCAAGTTTGGGGGTGGTTTTATTATGTTTTCTACGTTTTTTGCATCTACTTGGTTGATATTGGAGTGTCTAGGTGTTTTGTTTATGTGTTTCGTTGGTAATTTTAGGTCATGGCATTTTAATATGTTTTATTTTATTTTGTATATCTAAAAAATGAAAATTTAAAAAATTACAAAAAGGAGAACATATAGGAAAATTATTGCATCTTAGAATCATGCATTGCATTATGTCTAACTTGAGCAATTATTTCGATATCAGTGATAAAAGAATAGCCTGTGACGATAATTTGGCGAGTCAGTTTATAGCTTTAGTAAGATGAATGATGATCATGAGTCTGATTCTTGATTATATTAGTATTTACACTACTTGAAACCCTGAGCACTTACACGCACGTATTCAATGTATTAAATTAGTTAGAGTTAAAAGTGCCAGTAAGGATAAGAGAAACCCTATTGCTTGCTTTAATATATTTAACAATAATGAGAAAAATAATATGATTATAACTGCTTTAATGCCCATTGGAAAACAAATTGAAGATGAGAAAAAAAAAATATGAAAATGAAGTTAAGTAGTTGATTGAAGAATAATGTATGAGTAAGATGAATATGAGCAGTCTTGGTTAGTTTATCTTTGTGGCCCCTGTTATTCGAATGAGTAAGTCTTAGGAGTGTCTTTACACTTTGTGTCCTAAAACTAACTGTTTTGAGAGTCTTTGCTGGAAAGTTCGTTACACGGTTAACTTTGAAAAGCCTAAGAAAGATAAACATTGCACACACCGAGATGATAAATGCATAAAAAGGAAAAAGAAGAAAAATATGAGCATAATGGTACAATGAATGTGTGAAAGTAAGTGTATAGAGGAGTATCATAATCTTTTATGGAATTGAAATTTATCAATTTATCTAGTTTTTAATTGGTTTAATGCATTGAATTCACACACACATATAATGGGTTAGAAGTATTGTGATGCTAGTTATATGTTGAGATAAAGGTGATACATGATTCTGAAATTTTGATTGAGTTATTTATGATAAATCTCTTAGGCTAGAATTCTAATCACTGTATTGGAGTATTACTTGAGTTGTGTTTAGTTGAGTCTACATATTTTTAGGTTATTATAGTAGTTTTTATTTTCTGTTTGTGTTTTGTTTTGCTCGAAGACAAACAAATATTCAAGTTTGGAGGTATTTGATGAATAAGTTTTATACCTATGAATTATATGTTCTTGGACTTAAGTATTGTTATTCTTGTCATTTTATTTATTTTTATGTTTGTTTTACAGAAAATAGTTTTGGAAGGACAAAATGGGAAAAATGAGCATTAATGGCATTTTCGTAATTTTGGAGAGAGAAATAGGGCCATCGCCCTGTTTCTTAGGCTAAAAAGAGGCCCGCCGCCCTTGTCTGTGGACTAGAATTTACTGAGTTTATTTGGGTTGTCTGATGTTGTTTTGGAATATGTCTCTTGTGGCTGATTTTTAATAGGATACTTGGAGAGAAGATAAGAAAGATATATCATTATATAATCTCATGTTATTAACTAAATTAGGGATCACTTTTGGAGATAGCTTTGCAAGGATTGAAGTTTAGTTTGCACTTTCAACAATGTTAGGCTAAGTTTTTATTTTCAATTATAAGGGATGCTGAACTTTATTAACAATTAATGGTTTGATTAAGTTTATATTATCTATTTCTTCGTATATGAGATTTGTTCTTGATAATCTATTTTAATTGATGAATGATATTTGTTTTGGTTAATTTGATTATGGTCAGTTAAATTGATCAAGGAATTATCATATACTAGATTAAGGTATAGTCTTAAGCAAACGATATTGTATATGATCATAAGTAGCGAGTAGTAATATTTGATTGTTGACAAGCTTTTGAATATTATGATGGTTATTATGAAGGCAAGTTAAATAATTTGTGATTGTATGATTGTTACTTGAAATAATCTAATTTTTTAATTTTTAGTGCTACTGCCATATTAAATTAAGACCGATAGTTCTAGGTTGTATAATAGTAAGGACCTTTTAGATGCGATTGCTACAATAGATTAAAATCTAAGGAGAATTTCGGGTAACACTGATAGTTGTTATCTAGGGTTATTAGTTTCATTGAAGAAAAATATTAATGTTAAACTTGATAATTCTGTTAACTGTGAAAATGTGATACTGAACTGAGGAACTGAAGTTTTTATTTATTGATTCCTCTCATTAATATTTAGTTTTATTTAATTGCAATATCATTAGATAAAATTATAATTCAAAACCCCCTTACTTACTTATAGTTACTTTGAAATTGGAAATGTTATAATAGATTGGAATAATATCATTTTCTGTGGGATCGACCTTTAATTTGTTTGTCACTATACTGAATTTTGTGAACATAGAGTAAAAATAAGGATTAATTTTTTAGTGTTAACGACAGCTTCCAAGTAGTACAACTGCAACAAATTAACAAAGAAGCAGATCGGTGCAGAAACAGAACGAAAAATAGAGCAGTCGCGCATAGCATAATTATGATTTATCACTCCATCTCTCTGTTTGTTTTTATTATACATTGCTAAATTATTTTCTAGGGTTAAGGATGAATATAATTGATTGATTCCATTCTACGTATTCATGCTAATTGACTATACCAATTTAGTGTTTTCACGTTAAAGATAATTCTTTCTATTGGATGCTTATTTTTATTATTATTTGTTGGATTCAATTTATGATTTGTTGAAAGGGGATATAAATTGTGTTTTGATGGAAATAGTGAGTATTTTGACCTTGTACATTTGTTTGGCTATGGAAGAATTAACAATTGGATTTTAAAGATTAATTGGACTTAATTGATTTTATTTTTCGCATCTAATAGAGTCGAGAGACCAAATTAGTGCAAGATAAAAAGTAGAGTTTATCAGGCATGAATATTAGGAAGATGATATCAAATATATGATTCCGCCACCATAGTATTTTATTATTGATTAATTTATTCGCATTTTTAGTTGATAAATCTTCCCTCTCAATTTTAAGTTAGATTAGAAATTAATTAGAATTAGTGAGTGAGATAACACACGTTCGATCTGTCAAGTTCTTAAGGTTCGACCTCGCACATGTCTAAGCTATACTAAGTATTTGATTCGTGCACTTGTGAGTATAAAAACATCAACAACACCGTTCATGAGACTTTTATCTCACACGGCTTCTAAGTGATAAAAGAAAGAAGATGGTTTCTTCTGTTTTTAAAATTGACTTCAAAAAAGTATAATAATCTTATATTTTATAACGAAAAAGTTATTATATATTTATCAATCTAGACAGGGAGCATTCATATTACGGTTAAAACATGCACAAAAGTTTCATGGTCTATTAAGACATGCCTATCAAGCACAGGCTTACAGTCACAACTATGACCGGAATATTGCCATACATCAAATAAGTACCAAATGAAACACTTTATTTGACAATTATTATTCGACTGCAATCACCAAAAGTTCTCCACCAAACCAACTTACCTTCATAAGAAAAAAGAACATAGGTCAAGAAAATAATACTGATTGACGATAAATTAGTAATGAGGCTATGAATTATTATATAAATTGTACATATAATATCATATGACCATTTTTTTGTGAGTTTGGTCTATTTATTCTGCTGATTGTTAGGGAATATAGCATGCACATATAATATCATATGAGAAAGTAAAAGCGATATCCCTAATACTCCATCCAATTCAAAATATAAAATTAAATTTGGCTTTTCAACCTTAATTCAAAATTGATATAATTCATATCAATTTTAAATTTAAAAATATTTTAAATTAATTTCAAAATTCAATATTAATCTTATATTTTATCTGTCTACGTCCTAGCACTCGAAAAAAAATACACCTATTAATTTTTTTAATTATAAACATTTTACTGTCACGTCACTTTTAACATAAACACATGCACTATCTATGTTTAACATTTTTGAAAATGTTTAATTATGCAAAACCATTTGTTAATTAAGTACACACTTAAGAGGGTAAGATGAGTTAGATAAGTTACCCAAGATGGAAAGACTTCTTGTCATGAAGTTGGTAACTAGCTGCAGTTTGAGGATCCTGATGGTATTCAGCTGGAGGATCCATGATATTCAGCTGAAGCACATTTCGAGCTGCAAGGAATGCCTGTAATTCGTGATACTGATCTTGCCCGCCTGTTGGCACCATGCTTAGTTCTTGGAGCCTCTCATTTTCTGCTATCTGATTTCAAGAATATATGGAATTAAATACCTTGATAATTATATGGGAGGATTATACGTAGTAAATATGTTTTTGGAATCTAAATAAATGTATGTCTAGAATTTTCTAACTTTATGTAATAATATCTATGCAAAGGAACAGAAATCTGGAACCAGTGCTGAAACTATATGTGCTTTTTTACACCGAAGGAATTTTAGTATATTTTCAACTAGAATTTTATAAAAATCAGAATATGAATTTGAAAATAGTTTTCTTTTAGGTTTGATATGAATATGGTGGTAGCAAAATAAACTCTTCAGTATTCTAACTGAATTAAAGGAGCTACCTGATGAGATAGGCGTTTTTTTTTTGTTTAATCAATGTTGGGATTGATTTATAATTATATGGATACGACTAATAGCCACTACAACAGGATAGTTAGGGATCTTGCTCCTCGGTGAGCAAGCGCCTACCTAGCTGACAGTGAGCTGGTAGAGGTTATAAGGGGGCAGCGTCCCTTGGAAGCCACGCGCAAGGTGTAATTGGATTTGAAGATTTATTAGTAACCCGATCTTGAATTTTACTAATGTATTGAGTTTAATTTCATATTATATCAATTAGAGTTTCTAAGTACTATAAAATATTGTTTGGTGTATAGATCATTATAGAGCGTGTGCGACATCTAATGAATATATCAGATAAACCGGACTAGCCAAATCAGTGAACCTATATATCGCGTATTCTTATTTTTTTTCCTTCTTTTATATTTTTTGTGTATGATTGTTGTGTGATTGATCTTAAATTTTAACAATCACCAAAAAATAACTCATTAAATCTGAAAAGAATTACAAACGTGGCAGATCCAAAAAGTATGGACAAGGCCACAAATTCATTGCATTATATCTCAAAAGAAAACTCTCAACTACTGCTTACCCTCTCTAAAATTTCATCACCATGTGAACTGAGGTAGCTTAATTATCTGAGTTCCCAAATTTATCTTATCAATCCTCTTGATGATTAAAACTTTTGAAGTGAAAGGATAAATTCTTAAAAAAGGGTTAGCAGATAAAGATCATTGAACATAGTTTCTATTCAACTCAATTAATCACTTGTATTAACTCTACCAAAATAAATGGTTTATCTTCTTTCCGCGTATTCTTTAGAAATTGTTACTTAATTATGGACTTCTTACAATCATTATTATAATCATTATATGATTGAAGTTTCTTGTTAGAAGATGAAAATGCAAGACCCTAAGGCTACGTTTATTTACAAAAAATATCTTTGGGATTGAACTATTTACCTTAATCTAACACTACTTTGGACTATTTTATCCCATGATAGGAGATTAATAATTCCTTAATGTTGGACTATTAGTCTCATAAAATAATTTAATAACTTAAAATAAGGGGGACTATTAATCCCAAAATTTTCATGAAATTATATAATCGCACATAAATAGCCTTAGGAATAATAATAAAAAAGTCCATATGACTATTTAAAGGACTATTAATCCCCCAACATGGGATAAAATAGCCCAAAGTAGTGTTAAATTAATACAAATAGTCCAATCTTAAGTATATTTTTTATAAACAAACGGTAGCCTAAGAATTAAACGCTAAGAATCCACACTGCTTTTAATTTTGGCAGATGCTATATTTAACTTGGAGAAATATACAAAAGCTTAAATGTTGATAAATTAATGGTCTTGCTAAAATATACCTTTGCTCTTAGGAAAGCATTTTCATGCTCCAGCTCATTTTCCTGTGAAGAAGATATTTTTTCAACCGAAAAATATAAAAAAGAACTATTGGTAATAAGCCAGGAGATTATTACAGTAATCATAAGCAAATCAAACATGGTACAAAGGGAAAAGAGAGAAATTTCAAAGGAACAAGTGTATAAAAATACAAGTTCAAGATGTTACCCTTTTCTGCAAACCTTCAGCCTCAGCAAGCAGCATCTCATGCTGTTCCACCGTTCAATGTTAATGTGAATGCAATATATATAACAAGAAGGAATAAGAAATTGGCCAACATGCAAAGTAAAGTATTTAAAACCAAAGTTTTTTATTTTTTATTTTTTTTAAATTCGGGTTTTGGCAAAAACAGATTAATGCATTTCTGGGAATTAATACTTGCATTTAGAATATGAAACAACACGTTACCTATACAACTTTTGCCTTTTTTTTAATTTTTTTTTTTTTGGGGCTTTTAGTTTTAGTTGCTCTCGGATAGATACACTATGTTACAAGGCAGTAGTAAATGTCACCGGCCGCGGCATTTTGTTCAGATATTCAAGAAAGTACACAAAAATGGCTCCCAAGCACTAATAGTCTAATACTAATGATAACTTGACGAAAGTTTTTCTAAAGTTTACTAAATATTTCATTTCTTCTAAATTATAAGACTAATATTGACTTTTGAAACTCAAAATTAACATAAATTCAATTAGTTTATGTCAATACAATTATAAACATTATAAGAATAAGTTTAGATGCATAACTTTGGATCACAACTCCAAACACAACATGCATCTCAACCATTAAAAATTAGGGTTTGGCAAGAAAATCCGTACCAGACCCTACTTTTTAATTTTTGAGACGCATGTTGTGTTTGAAGTTGTGTCCCTAGTAGTGTCCATATTATAAACAACCTAAAAAATACTACTTGTATAATATTTATTATTTTGAAAATTTAAATGAACTATGTCAATTTTAAGTTTGAAAATATTTAAAATTAATTTTTAAAAAGTGAATAATGATCATATAATTTAGAACGGGATGAGTATTAGCAAATGTTTGCACACAAAGTAGTCACATTATGAAAGACTAAACTTAAGGATTAGAACAATGACTCGATGGTCCATATATTTCAATTTTCACATGATGAATAATAGCATAATGACTTAAAGGATTCATATGTAGGAATATTGTTTTAAGAACAAGAAAAAGGTAAAGGAAATTTTAATGCTCTGATGAAGAAACTCTCAAGCACTGTTCCCAGTATCCTATTCTTTATTGTAAACTAGCCAATATAAACTAGTGTAGAAAAATAAAAACCTAATCTACATGAGGCATAATCCATGAAACAACAAACAAGAAGATCATAATATTTTATAATTTGAAACGGAGGGGGTGTTTAAGTAGGATGGTTTAGATTTACTTTTAGAATACGTTGTAGTAGTTAGGTCTATAAAAGGCCATGCTCTGTACTGAAAATAATCTATCGAGATATTAAATCAAATTTTCCAATTAATCTCCTCTTCTTCTTCTTCTACTTCTTCTTTCTTTCTTCTTCTTCTTCTGTCCCTAATTTTCTCTACTCTCCAAAGTCTAGCTAAGAGACTATAAGCTTCACCAACACTCTCCTCCATTTTCATTATTATCTTTTCTTTCCTATTTATATTTATTTAAAGGAATGTATGCAAATAACATTCAATCTATATATGCTATTAAACACAACATGTCCAAGAATCATCAAATTAAATTTCCTGGTCAAAAGCTTCAAATTTTAACCTTTTTCGACCTGATCCTCGTAATGCCTCGTTCAAGCCTGCTCTCCAACTGCTTCAATTCCTTCACATTTAGAGAGGCTAAGCCTTCTCCCATCAAATGCCTGTAAGATGAAGAACAAAGAACAGCAACAAATAAATATGTATTGTTATTTGATTTTAAAAATATTGGATTAATATCGATTTTATAGATGAAACCTTGCAAATACTCCATCCGTTCCATATTATTTGATCATTATTAACTTTTTAACATTAACTTAAGAGATTTTAAAATTTAAAATTGGCATATATTTTTTTAATTTTAATTAATACAATGATGAATATTATAAACTATCTAAAAAATAATACTCATTATAAATTTTATTATTTCATAATTTTTAATGAGTCATCTTAATTTTAAATTTGAAAATATCCCTAAATGACTTTCAAAAGTCAATAATAATCATATAATTTGGAACGGAAAGAATATTTCAATATGTAATTAAGATTCTTTATCAAGTATTTTATCATTTAATTTTCCAACATCTTCCTCAAAGAATAAATAATTCACCTGTTAGAGTTTTGGATCATCTGAATCTGTTGCCGTAGTTTCTTAGATTCTTGTTGATAGAACTACATCCAAGAAAAGAACGGAATTAGATGACCAAAAGAAATTGGTTTGAGTTCTGCATCCCAATAGTATATTCACTATAAAGATCACAAATTGAACCCTATAATTTAGGTCCAACTTAGATTTACACCTCAAACTTTATTTTTAATTAATAACATCCTAAATTTTGTGCTTTTAAATAATTTACACCCTCTACATCCTCTGCACCAAAAGAATTTGCACCTACACATTAGGGCGGAGGATGCAAATTGGTTTTGACACTGAAAATTTAAAGTGTTTTTAAAATAAAGTTTGGTAAATGAAAATCAAATTTAAACTTAGACATTTCTTTTTATCGGCAAAAGTAATTTTATTGATATTAAAGAAAATCAAACATATCTAAAAGGTTTGGATATACACATACAGGACACCAAACATATCCAAAAGTTTGTATATATAACTCATAAGGTACAATTTGAATACATATACAGGACACCAAACATAACTTTTGGATATGACGTTTGATTATACATAACTATAGGGTACTAGTTGTGATTTAGTCCACTAAAGACAATTGGAGGAACTTTCAAGCTTGTCATGCAAAATGTAGTCCATTCCATATCAAATTATGATGTACCAATTGTAGCATCTAACATATGCACCAACATAGGTAACAAAGGACTACAATTTGAAAGAATTGAGGTATAAAAGTAAAATTGAGCTCAAAATAAATTGTGCATACTTGAGCATTGATCTCCTGAGTGGAGCATATGTTTGAAGCATCCGATGTGGCCTTCTTGTACCTCTCTATAGTTCCTCTGATGCAGCTGCACAAATAGAAGTTTCAAAATAACAAGATATTTTCAAATTTGTCGTCATCTTGTTATAGTTTTATTAACCATTTCATCAGTATTAAATTAATAACTTATTATTTTAATAGTAAACATGAAAAAATATATATTATTAATATATTTAACTTTTTATAATTGAGACTTCTTTATGGAATGAAGTGATTATTAAACTGCATATAAATTATAAATGGTACCAAGCTAGAATGTAGATACTCCACTATTCCGGATCACCAGCATCAGAAGATTTGATGTGGTACCAAAGTGAAACAAAATAAACTACGACTCCAAGTAATGAAAGGTGACAGCTAGTTGAAGTCTCATAAGGTCAAAACAATTAATATGGAAAACTAACGACTCATGACTTAATTTGATGGGTCCATGTCTATAAAGACACATTTTTTTGGGTAATATCTTTATGAGTTCTCAAATTTTTGGTTACAAAAAGTCGTTAAATGATGTACCATTGTTATATTAGTTGAATGTATTTCTTGTGATGATTGTCATAAAGTATCATGAGCATGTAAATTTGTAACAAAGTTGAATTATACTCTGCGTGAAATTTTATACTATAAAATAAAATATATTAGAGATGGGACTATTATTAATTCTTATATATCCCATATATACACATATGTCACAATTATAATTTGACAAAAAGCTTTAATTAGCAATATATAGCAAGACTCAAGTATCATTAATATTCAATACTCTCTCATTCCTAAGATAAAAGTCTTCCATTGATTTTTATAGTCAAATTGATTATTTTTCAAATCAATATACCTTATTACTCTTATATATATATGTAAAAAACCTATAAATATTATAAACTATATACAATTTAATATTAATCTCAGTGTTTGCTTTTTTGAAAATCTAAATATATATGTTTAATTGTTAATTTTAAAAATGATCAATTTGACCGTAAAAATCAATGGAGGACTTTTATCTTGGGATGGAGGGAGTACTATGTATCATTTGAGATCCATTTTTCACCAAAATTTGAGAATCCTACATGTCAGTTTCCTAGATTTACAAAAAATTTCCCATTCCAATATATACAAAGAAAAGTCCTTCAGAGAGGAAATCAGTTTCCTTAGAACTTTCGGGGCTTTCTACCTAGACTGAGGAACCAGCTTATCATATTGTTTTCCATTAAAGGAAGTCGAACAAACAAACACAGGAGATATTATGAAGTTAAGCTACAAGTGGAACAACAGAATGAATGAGGCTTTTTTAGAGTTACAATTAAACAATGGAAAAGGAAACGGACAGATGGGTGGTGTATGATATCATGCATGCTGAAAATAGAACTAGCTTAAAGCCTTAATAGACCACTTGCATGGCTCCCATTAACCCTTTTTGCGTGTATTCAATAGAGATAGATGAGAAAATGAAGGAAGTCAGTTTAATGTTATTAGTTAAGGTCCTCATGGAAATTAGAATTAATTGTAATACCTAGGTCTAAAGTTTAAAATTTAAAGTCGTATTTATTTTATTAAAATTTATTTAGAATATTAAAGTTTGCAATTCACTTAACCATAATTAATTAACTTAATTTTCATAAACAAATATTACTCTTCGAAGCTTAATATTACAAAAAGCATAAAAAATAATGTTAGCATTAAAAATGTCAACAAGAAATCGTATTATATTTTCTAGGAGGTATATATAGTAGAATATTAATTTAAAAGAATTCCATATGGTCATTTTACAGAGTTTATCATAACAAAAGTATTTGACCGATTAGAGATTTAATATTTGAACATATTCTATCTTAATTAGCTACTTCGATCTATGCGATAAATGAAATTATAATTGATCTAACCTAATTTACTAGCCGAAATAGTTGTTAATCTGCAAGTTTAGGAATTGAATAAATATAGAAAAATAAAAATTGGCTAAATTTTGAAGGTGAAATGTATAAGTACTAATGATTTGAATAAATATAAAAAAACAGGCAAAAAAAAATTCACTTGAAAGACTCATTGGCATTATATTATTGTACTTAAGTTAATATTGATATTTAAATTAATATTTAACTTATATATATATATATATATATATATATATACTGCCCAGATATCCACACACAAAAAGGACAAAATATAGATCTTCAAACCCTTTTCGAGTTACCAGATCTGTCGTGAGTCAAAAATAAAAACAAACGAGAACTAGATGACGAGAAAAGACAATGTGCATTGGAACTAGTTGAGGGTTTTTTGATGCAGAATAAAATCTTCCATAAATAATCATTGAAATGGAAAGAAAGTACTAGAATTAACTTTTATATTTCACCCAAGGTATATCAAGAAAAAGTGCAAACAGATAAATTTGATGGACCAAATTATATGTGTACCAACTGTCAACCATTCAACCTCTATCATGCATGCAAAATGAACAGAAGAAAAAGAACTCAAAGAAAAGCTTTTTTGTAAGCTAAGAAAGGAAATTTGAACTCAAGAAGACTGAGAGTTTGCAAACATTAAAAATGGCAAAAGAGATCAGATATTTCAAATGTAACTTTTTGTAGATTTTGACATTTTATTTGTTGTGGGATGAGGAGAATTGATTTTCTTTTGTTAGTTAATTTGGAGTATGTGTTACAATATATCGATATTGTAAGTTCTTGACACTAAATTGGAAAATTGAAGGACATCAAATAAAGGACATCTCTAAAGATTATGATAGACTTACCACAACTATATTTTTGTTTCTTCCTTTTTCTTTTCTTTTTCTTTTTGATAATTTTTTCTTCTTCCACTGGCAGTCTGTATAATCATCATGATTCATAACCATAATTTATTATTATACTGTTACTGTCCTAAAATAGAAGTACCCCTTGCCTCAAATGAGACTCTAAATTTGGAACCGGGAAATTACATTTTTACCCGCCGCCTACTAGACAGACAAGAGATATGTACACAAAAACCCTCAAATACATTTATTTTTTTGTCATCGATTTTGCACTATTAATTATCCCTTAAAAGACGTGATTTTACACTAATTTCACGAGATAACGATTTGCTGCATTATAAAGTTAGACACCATATATATCTCCACAAAATGATAAATTCAAGATACAATTTTACATTTTAATCCACATATAATTAAACATTTGTGAACAAAAGGAGAAAAAGGAGGAAAGGGGAGAAGGGTTATTTGAGGGCACACATATAATTAAACATTCACTGAAAGGAAGGGTTTGTAAGCTAAGAAAAGAAAGTTGGGATTCAAGAAGACTGAGAGTTTACAAACAATGAAAATGGCAAAAGAGATCAAAAATCTCTCTAGTAGATTTTATTTGCTGTGGGAGGAGGATTTTCTTTTTCTTTAGTTATTTTGGATTATGTGTTCCAATATGTAAGTTCTTGGTACTAAATAGTAAAATTGAAGGACTGTCGAGGACATTTCCAAAGACTATGACTAACATTTATCATGGTACTATTTCTGTCCTAAAATAGAAGTTCCACTTGCCCCTAATGGGACTCTCATTTTGATAAGGGAGTACAATTTTACACACCCCTACTGGACATTAATTCAAAATACATACACTTCTAATTTATACATAGACAGACGACACAAAGACTAAATATATACTTATACATAATTATTTTCATGATTAATATCATAATTATTATGTATATATATACAATTATATATCATTGGGCACATACAAAGACTCATATGCATAGATTAAAAAAAATAAATAGCAAAAACCTATTTGATAGCATTTTAAACGGGTGGTTTGAATGAGAATATTCAATAACAAATTTTGAGCTGTACCTTAATTTGTCATTTTTAGCATTTCAAATGTGCTATTTATTTTTCACATCCTTTTCGAGCAATTCAACTAAAAGAAAGGTAGAATGGGAAAACTGGTAGTACTAAGTTTTGGGAAAATTAGTAGCAAGAGTACGAAAAAGAGGGAAAAAGACAAAAAAAAAATAAATATAAAAATTGGTTGTTTATTGGTAGAAATTAAGTTCTCTAGTTCCATAGGATTCTATAAATTCTCTACTAAGTTCTCTAGTTCCTTAGGATTCTACAAATTAGAATTTGCAGACTTCAGTACAAAGTTTTTGAAATATCTCATATTGTTTAATTAAGGTTGAACCCAAGCTATTGAAGTCCTCTAGTAGTCATATGGAGTCTAAAGAATATCATTATTGTCTTAATTAGTTGAAGCACTGAAGGACTATTATTTGCGCATATAAATAAATAAATAAATATAAATTGCATTATACAGTTCCATAGAGTTTTGTAAGGAAGTCTATCATGTTATACAATCTTTGCTAATTTTTATCAATCAAGTTATCCCAATTATTTTCCAAACAAATTAACTTATTTACCAACCCATGAAAGCATAATTTTATGTCTATAACCGAGTGTAAAGAAAAATCAGAAACTGTCGAGCATAATCTCTAAGTTTTAACAAGTTTTAAGTGGAAAATTACTAGATTATGCAACATAATTTCAAAATTATACTCCATTCATCCCAGGATAAAAGTACTATATTGATTTTTATGATCAAATTAACCATTTTTCAAATCAGTATATCTTATTATTCTTTTATATAAATATATGTAAAAAGCTTATAAACATTATAAACTAAATACAATTTAGTACTAATTTCAATGTTTGCTTTTTTGAAAATCTAAATATATATGTTTAATTGTTAATTTTAAAAATTGTTAATTTGACCACAAAAATCAATGGAGGACTTTTATCTTGAGACGGAGGGAGTATAAAATAAAATAAAATAAACTATGAGAGCTTAATGTCTTGTTTATGCAATCTTCTAACGTGAACATCACTTACTAGAAATGAAAATAAATAAAACGAAGAACAAAAGGATCAATATTTGGAAAGGCATGCATGTAATGTCAAGAAAATACAATATGACAAATAGCCTTCTAAATAAATTCTTTTAAATAAAAAAAAAAAAAACCAATTTCACAGTACTTAACGGGTAGAGAAACAAACCAGAGAGAAATAAACCATTAACTCTCACTAATTTCAATGATTGACCTAAGTATAAGAGGGGTATAGAAGCTATTGAGGTAAGGTTAATTGAATAAACTTCAAAACATATGAAGCATATAATAAATAGAACCATCCATCAAATGACAAATACTAATATTGAAGACAAAAGAGACTTTCTTTCATAATGTTAAAGAGCTTGGTGGTGGAATCTACCTGCTATTCGAGAACTCATAGACCCTTCCTCGACTCGAGAAAACGATGAGGGCAATCTCTGCGTCGCAAAGAACAGATAACTCGTACGCTTTCTTCAGTAGGCCATTTCTTCTTTTGCAGAATGTCACTTGACGATTCGTGTTGTTCTCAATCCTCTTGATCTCAATCTTTCCTCTTCCCATTTTAGAATCCTTTGTCAACAAAAAATTAAATAAATAAAAAATACAGTTCATGTAATAAGTAATTTTTGTTAACTGTTAATTAATTAATAAAGATGTAGTTGGCAAAAAATACAAATATATGGCCAACTAATAGCATTTCCTAGTGATAAGGAAAAGTAGAAGTTAGCATTTAAGTTGAATCTTGTATTACAGAATCAGAAGGTTATCTTACAAGTCTCAAATTGTTAAGGGTTAATTTGCTCTCTATAAATTATCATGACTTAATAATTTTTGGAGATCCAGAAAGGAGTAAAAAAAAACATTTCTTAAGTCATTCATTAAGCTTCCTTACAGAAATCCAACAGGAGATCTTAAAAATTAAAGAGTTCAAACCAAACAAAAAAATGTAGTAAAAATAAAAACCCAAAAAAAAAATAAAACTGAAACCACAGCAAAAGATATCAATAAATGGGAAATATTAACTTAGCAAAAAAAAAGGGAAACATAAGAAAAGGAAGAAGATATATACAAATGGACAGATCCCGTGTCTCTCTTCCATTATTATCGAGAAGAATTAGGTTAAGAAATGGAAATTATGTATAGGACTGGAAATAACTAAATTAATTAAAAAAGCATTTAACAGTAGAAAAATTCAGAGACAAGGAGCACCTCCATATATCTGATATAGAATTACAGATGCAAGAGAGGGTTTTTAACAACTATATATAGACTTTTAAGTAGATCTAGGTTATGTATACTCATATATAAAAACATATACATATATATATATATATATATATATATATATATATATATATATATATCATTTATTTAATTCTGTGTATATTAGGTATAAGAAAGTATATACCTAATATAGAAAAATTAAATTGAATTGAACAAAAAAGTATATATAAATCAAACTGATGACTGATATTTAGGTCATTTTTTAACTTGATATTAATGAAGGCTAAACTTTTATGAAACATACAGAAAAAATTATCAAAAAATCAAAACTTTTAGTAAAATATTTATGGTTTCTGAACACTTGCAACATACAGATCTAAGCTCAAATATAATCATATATATATGAAAAATAACCATATATATGCATCATACTTGTTAATTAATTAAGATCAGTTTCTGAATGGCTTACATAAATGGAAATATATATCACAAAAATCAAGGTATATAAAAATGATGTGTTTATATATATATATATATATATATATATATATATATATATATATATATATGTGCAAACCTGGCCGGAGACTCGAAGCTAAGGTAGTTCAACCTCTTTTCCGAAAACAAAAGCACGAACACCAAGAAAATTAAACCTATCTATCAGCTACACTGTCTCTCTCTTTTATATAATGAGCTAGATGAATGAGAGTTTTAAGAGAGGAAGAGAGAGATTGAGCTGGCCATGAAAAGGACGTAGTGAGTTGTTTAATGGAGTGGAATAGGCTTTATTTCCATAAGTGTTACTCGTGACGTTGTTGTTTTAGATTAAAATTTCTTTCTATTATTAGAAATCACAGCTTCTAAGACCATGTTTGTTTCTCTGAATTATTATTCCATCGGTTCAAAAAAGGTTAATAGTATATTAGTATATCCGATTTTAAAGTATATATTGAGTTATAATTGGGAACATAAAATTTAAATTATTTTTAGTTTGTTTTCCAAAATAAATTTAAGTAAGTACGATAGTCACTAAATAATAATCTAACCAATTTAGTCATTCGACACGTGAACAGTATATGACCGGTACTTGAATGTTTTTATAGAATCAAATTGTATTAATTTATGAAAAATTTTAAATTTACTCGGAAAAATTACTTGCTAGACTTATCCGTAAAAAAGACTAAATAGTATGACCTCACTTTATTTGTATTTTATAAATGAGGTGGTACTATATTTCTTTGTTTTTTATGAGAGTAAAACTTGTGAATAATTTTTTCAGATAAATATAAAAACACCCTTAATTTATATACTCTAGGTGGCCAAGCTCTTGACCATTCTGATTGATTTTTATTTTTTTTGGCGATTTTTTCCTTGAAGTCGATATTGATACATATATGGGTACTCGGAAGTGGATATCCGAAGGATTAAAATTTTGTGGTCTATAACTTGTTCAAAATTGAAGACCCATTTGTAGAACTTATAAATTTTACGAATATATATTTGTATTTTATATTAACCTCTAAATATACAACGTGTTCAGTTTAATGATGATGTCATGATTGTGATGATAAACTCAAGAGTGCATTTGTTATATATCATTTGAAATGATCATCTTAGATATCCAGTAATATTATGAATCGATCATCCTAATAATTAAATTATATTTATTACATTGATAATCTTATAATATTCCCAATAATAACATTTTAGATAAAGCGCCAAGATTCTCACTTAAAATGAGTATTTGGATGGCCAAAAAATAGGTAGTAATATAATATTACCACATATTGGTTATCTTGAAATCTTTTTATAGCAAAAAATATCCATCGTATTTTAGTAAATTGGACATAAATATCCTTATTTACATATAATTATAAAAAGTTACGAAACAAATATCCATATATAAAACACACTCTTTTTTATTTTAATAATTTGGGCATTAATGTTCTAATTTATCCTTATTCATCTTGTTTTGTTGTTTATTATTATAAGTATTATTTATTATTGCACTTAAATTGACTTAATTAATTAATCTTTATTTATGAGTTAATAATTAAATATATTATAAATTATTGTCTTACAAAAGTAATAAAACTTTAACTATATTTTATAAAATATAATTGATTAATTAACTAGTTAGACAGTATTTTGGGGGTTTAATTTTATTTGACAAAAAATTATTAGCGAATTATTTGACATAAAATAGTGTATGGGACATTTTAGTAAAAGGTGAATATTAAAAATATATATTTACCTAGTAATCTTAAATTTGTACCAAATACTCACAATAACTATTTTCAGTAATCAAATAATTTTTACCAAATAAAAATGATAAGATATTAGAAATTTCTATTATCAGTAATTAAATACTAAATAATTTAAATTTTGATAATATTTTACATGACATGTAATAATTTTACGCTAAAATTAAAAGAAATAACACTCTTTATCAACAAAAAAAAAAAAACAAATGAAATTCTTTTTACGAGACGTAAGGAATATGGTTTGTAAACTTAATAATTACGTATTCTTTTGCAGCAATGCATTGTTTTTTTTTTTCACTACAAATAATTTGGTTGATTTCACAAGATTCCTCGTCACATGTGGTACCTATCTATTGCCTGTTAATATGAGGGGACCTTGTAAAACTAAAATAATTTCTTTCAAAAATAGCAACTCTCTAATTATAGTAGTTTCTTGCTAAATGCTATAGTGGCTCATTTAAAAATGTTTTTGATCATTTTGGACAAATAATTAATATTGTCGGTTCTACAAGACAAAGGTTGGGCTAACTTACTCTGCATTTTATTATTATTCATGTTGTGGATGATCTCTTTGAACTATAATATCTTTTTTGTAAAAATAGTAGTGTGTGACTGCATGCTATGTTTCATCTAAAAATGTGTTTGGTTAATTTTAGACGAACTTTAATGCTGGTAAAAACCATTTCACAAATTCCTCTAAATAGAAAAATAAATAAAATAAATATAAATATAATATTATAATTAAGTTAAAAGGTGCATGAATTTGGACAACGTTACATTTCTTTATATGATGATGATATTGAAAAATATAGGGTGCATATATATATATATATATAAATGAAATGACTTTTCAAGATTGAACTGTCTAAAAACAAAAAGTAATATATGTTATGTTTGTTTATAAAAATGATAGATAGAATAAAATTATTTATATTAATTTATTAATATTTCAGACTATTTTATCTCATGATTAGTCTGTTATTTAATTTTATATATTATATTTTATCATTTTAAAGATTATTTGATATTTCAAAAGAAAAATTATGAGAGATATATTAAATGAAAGAGAGACAATTAGAAGGATGTCAAGTTGTTAATCTGCACGAGTAGAATCCAATAAGAGGTAGTGTCTGCATTTGAATAATGAACTATCTGAATCGCAATGATGAATATCTTAATGGTAAATTTATCTTTTGTATCTGAATTTTACTATAAACTTGTGAATTATAATAAGGAAAAGAAAAAAAAAAAAACTAGACTGTTAGAGAACTCCATTTATTTAATCAAATATTTTCTCAATTTTATTAGCTGTACCCACGTGAAATAATTAAAAAACATAAAAAAAAAAAAAAAAAAAAACCTCTAAAAAATTATATAAAAAATATAACATATATTAATTTATCACTTTTTGTGATAGAAATTTTGGGTAAAAGTAACTAGAAAATTTTCCCAAAACAAAATAATGATAGATTTTAATAAGAATTTAGCATGTAGTTCCCTTTCCTCCACTACTCTCTAAAGTCTAAACAAAGGACGGTTGATCTTGTCCATTGCTCTCTGTTCAAGCTAGGAACTCTAGGGCCATGTTTTGTTTATAATTAACTATTAAATTATTTTAACTTATTTATACTAGTTTAATACTTTAAGTTATTTTTTCATCTTTTAATTATTATGAAAATAACAATCTCATAGATTATTTTTTGTTTCTCAGGTGGTTAACGAGTGATTATATAATTCCAAGAAACTCTTTTAAGGTATCAAATGGCATTTACAGTAAAAAAAAAAAAATAGTTAATGACATTATCATTTTTGTACAAATTCAAGGATAAAAAATAACTTTTAAATATTAAATTGGTATAAATAAATTAAAATAATCAAATCTAATATATATAATATATAATATGATTGCAAATAAACATATCCCACTACCCGTTAGTATTAATGCCATCGTTTATTTTTATCCAAAACAAAAAAATAAGACTGAGTTATTCTGAGATAGTAAACCCTGTTTTAAAATATTTTTATCAACCCTTTTTTATTTTATGTTAATAGAAAGAAAAAAAAGATTGAGATGCATGGTTGCCAATTTGCCATCTTTCTTTGAAGAAATCAATAGTAACTTGGTTCTTTATAATAACTCTCCGTTTAAAATATAAGATTCATACCATCTTTTTAAAGTTAAATTAAATTTTATTTTATTTTATTTTTACTAATTTGAATGATTATATTACTGAAAAAATAAGTACAAGCCAAGGACTGACTGGAATAGCTCCCGCATCACAAGGCGTACCAAATGATGCCAAAACTATAGAATACAAAGAGCAAACATAGTCTACAATTACCATACCCGAAGGTGTGGATATTTTTCAACACTGATCCTGAACTTCATAACTAAAGTCAACCTACATTTAAGCATTTTAATGCATTCTTTCGCTAGAGTAACCGCAGGAGTTGGATGATCTCCATGAGCCTTTTACTTCTTTCAATCCATAATTTATACACCACAGTTGCAAGGCAAAGTTTAGTAATGTTAGATGTCATATGATCCATCCGTGAAACTTGAAGAGATTAACCAGATGATCCCAACAGTTAGGTATCCCAAACCAACCCCGTAACTCAAAAACAGTATAAAGCAGTAATTTCAAATATTGGCATTCAAAGAAAATATGCTGGAAAGATTCAAAGTATTAATAGCAAAAGCAGCACAAGTTAAATCCCCATATAAGTAATCTCTTGTGCATGGCCAACCAGAGAAAGAAAGAAAACTAAGGAATATGTAATTTATGCCAAATAAGATTGTACCAATTAACCGGAGAGCAGTTGCAGTTTTGATATGCGTATACAAGTGATCATCCCATAAAATCAAATCTAGACCGCTTGAAGAGGGAGGAGAAGCTAACAGCTTGTTTTTCAAAATTAGGACGCTCGAACAGTTGGACAATGGTGGATGCCAATTGGTGCCCGAAATAATGTATGCAACCTTAGCGAAATATGGCAGCCCCGAGTTCTGAATGATAGGGTCAGAAGGATGGTAAACAAGAGGCTGTTCCTCAAGCCACAGATCTTGCCATAAAGAAATAAGAGATCCATTTCCAACCTTATAAAAGACAAACCTAGCAGCCAAACTCCTAAGCTTCAAAAATTTTCGCCAAATCCATAAGGCATCCTGTGGGGTAGGTGTTGTTTAGAAGTTATACTTAGACCTGAAAAAATTAGCCTGGACCCTCGAGCCGGGCTAAACTGACCCAAAAAAATTGGGCTTAATATTTTTAGCCCATAAAATTCTGAGTCATTTTGGCTCGGCTCAAATGTTGCCTAACGCGTTGTGGCCCGCGGGCTAATTCTTTTTAAAACAAAACAATGCTGCTCTGAGTAATGTTTGATCTCAAGACCTCTCATTTACTAAACAAATGCTCAAACCAACAAAGCTATGAAAGCTTATTATTCTAAGTCCAATCTATACTTTTTTTTTCTCTCTCCATCTCTTTTTCATTCTAGTTAATATCTATCAGTTGAGAGCTGTGAGTGACTTTTGGAGGCGTTGTGGTCCTATTTGGCTATTTGCTTCCCCCTCCTTCTTCTTCCCTTTCATAAATAAGCTTTTTTAATTCAACTCTTGTTCAGTTGTTTCACTTGTTTGTATTAGAAATTTGGATTGGATCCACAAATCTTTCTCCCAATAAGGTTCCTCTTTCAACCCTCTCTCTATATTTGCATTTGGGCGGTTGTTTATGCTTTAGAACTGATAAATTTGGTCGATTTATTTTTCTGTTTTTGTTTATTCTTATTCAGCTCTTATTAAAAGTCAACTGTTGTGATTATGGATGCTTTAAGAGGTTATTGTCTATATTCAAGGTGAAAGAGGATGTCACAGAAGTTAAAGTGACCATGTTCTTTAGCTTAATGCAATTTTTATGGCTTTTAGCTTGCGTGTCCCACTATGTTCTATTTTAGAAGCTTTTATTACCATTAATTAATTGTACAAACCTCATAGCACTGCACTCCTAAATAAAACTCTTGGATTTTAGTTGATCATGAGAAGGGTATTTCCAATATCCGGTCGTAAATTGAATTAGCAGAGGTTTATTCTCCCTCCTTCAATTTTTTGTTTATTTTTGTTGTTGTGAAGGATATTGATTTGATTGTGTAATATACAAATAGAAAGGAGAAATGGGTAGCTAAGGATTCTCATGGAAATTGGCGGATCATTGATAGATCGAAACATCGGAGTAATGAGAGATTTTCAAGGATCGATGTCTTTGATAGTTATCAATCTTAAAAAACAAAAAACAAAAGCAAAAAAGCTTGCGGGCCAGCCCGACTCAACCCTGGCCACGACCCTCTTATTTTCAGCCAAAAAAAAGTTGGGTCATTTTTGCCCGACCTCATTTAGGCTTGCCTGACCCGTTTGTCAGGTCTAGTCATGCTTGAGAATGATAGTTTTCCTAACCCATTATCCCCAAAAAGAAGTAGGTTGAAACTAACAACCTTCCAAAGATGATAAAGAATTTGCGCTTTATTCCAGTCTTCCACACTTTTCAGACCCAAACCTCATTCCTTAAGGGGGGAGAGTGATTTTAGCCCAAGCAAACTTAGACTCGTATTTATCTAATGAGGAGCCTCTCCATAAGAACCTATGAAGCAATTGTTCAATCTTTTTAGTAACAAAATTTGGCAAGAGAAAGTGAGCTGACCAGAAAGATCGGATAGTAAAGAGAATGAATTTAATGAGTTGCTATCTTCCGGCATAGGAAATAAATTGATTGGCCTAAGAGGTGATTCTTTGAGTCATCCTATGAAGTAAAGGGATACAATACTATGGTGAGAGCTTTTATGCAATAAGAGGAACCCCTAAGAATTTAACAGGGAGAACACCCAAAAGGATCTGAGTTAAGGTATTAATGACATTGACTTCGGTAGGATGAACATTTTCAAGAAAACAAATACTCTTGTTGCAATTTGTAAGACCTCGAATTTTATGAAATACAAATTTAAGTTTTCTTTATATATTGTCTTCTGAAGCGGTAAGTGAATAAATTGTCAAAAGTTAAAATTAAAAAAATATTTTGTATAAATTTTATCTTATCAGAGAATATTTATTTTGTCGGGAAATATTCGAGTTGTATGGCGGCATCGAAATAACCAAATATTGGTGGACCCCACAACAAAATATTGTCAAATATAGAAAACAACATAAATAACCTTTTTAAATAAAAATAGTCAACGATACTATAACATTTAACTGTTAAAATACCCGGTGATAAAGGAACAGTAACATACTATACACAGTAACATACAGTTTTGCATAGTAACACACGGTATTGCACAGTGTTTTATATTATTGAACTGATAAAGTGGCTATTGTACAATATTGACTTTATTGAATCAATAATTGTTACATGCACAATAATTCATATTATTGAACTGATAATTGTCACAGTAGCATATGCACAGTAATTCATATTACTGAATTAATAATTGTCATTATACAGTAAAGTGCTATTTCTCTTACTTATTTTCTGCATTATTATTATCTCTATTATGATATTGATTAAACTGTTGTATTCTATTATTAATTGATTTTTCTACTTGTATTGTGAGTATCTAACTCAGAAAATCAACTGTACTGCATTTATAACAATTAGTCATAATAATGAATAATTATGAATTATTATTGAATAATTGAATTGATAAAGTTATTTGTTTTTATTATAATAAATTATGTAAAGTAAATTATTTTATTATGATATATTATATAAAATTACTAGGGATAACTCGTGCCTAAAGGCATGGTGCAATTAATATAACAGTTGAATACTGTATTTAATATTTTTAGATTGAAAAATCTAAAACTGTTATGGACTCTCAGTTCCGTAATAGAACTAAGAGTTCAAACATTAATACAAAAAGATTGATACCCAATCCAGTCATATTTTCTTTTTGAGACAAACATTAGTATGCTACTCATTCCCAACTTAAATTTAGTTCTTGACAGGTTTAAGCAATTAATTGATTGACGATAGCGGGCTCAAATTTGTGTAATATAGTATTTTTGGATATCCCACACACATTTCCTTTATTGACAAAACGGAATAAGAAATTTGACAGCATTTATTTGCCTTCAGTATCTCTAACCATCGATCAATATGATCCATGAACAGTATTTCATGTGAAAAAAATGGTAGTACTGCAAATCATTTAGTGAGATCCAATGTGGAAAAAAAAATGTAAAAATTTAAAAGAAAGGTTTTTGTATATAGATCCAAAAGTATAAAATAAGTCATCTAAGTCCAAATAAAAAAGTATTGTCATAACACCAACTAAATCGCATCACCATAACATTTTTTTCTCTATATTTTTTCTTGAAATTGGACAAAAGATTCTTATACCATGACTCAGAGCCTATAAGGATCTGAATTTTAAGGATTATTTTAATAATGTTAAATAAGAATTTAATTGATAAAATTATCAAGGTTGTTAAATAAATTCTTACTTTATGCGATTTAAGGTATGTGAAGGGATTTAATTGATAAATTAAATCTGTACAGAGATGGTGGTAAATGGTGTTGAATTGAAATAATTGATAAGTAAATAAATTGTTTAAAAACAATTTATGAGGAATAAAAGAATTTCAGGTAAAGGTACAATAAATTGTACAATTAAATTATTGTGAAAGTACAGAAATTATGATTTTAAATGAGGTTATGTGATAATGTGAAAGACATGAATTAAATATGTATATATTTATATATATACATTTTTATATATATGGGTGTTATGTTTAATTGATAATTATAAATGTTATTAATTATGGCAATTAAGGGATTAATAATTAAATTAATCCAAGTTTAAATGAAAAGCTAAAGAGGAAGTTAGTAAAATTTGAATTATTGATTTTAGATTTAATCAAGAATTTTGGAGGTAATTTAGAAATTAATTAAGAAGGAAAGTAATTATATAAATTATATAATAATATAATTTATATAAGAAAATTAAAGTGAAATATGAGGAAAATAGTAATTTATATAAATTATATAGGAATAATTATATAATTTATATAAGAAGATTTAATTGAATAAGGAGGGAAGAAAGATTTTATAAATTGTATTTTGTGTAAAATGGAAATTATTTAAAAAGGAATAATGTAATTATATAAATTATATAATATTAAATTATATAATTTATATAAGAAAAGTTAATGTGAATATTAAAGAAATTAATGTAAAATATAAAGAAATGAAATTAAATGAGGAAAAATGAATGTTTTAATTCATTAAAAATTATGTTTATGCATAATTAAATTATTATGACTTTTATGAAGGATATATTTCAGAAACGTGAACATGTTAATGTAACATGTTGTCCAAGTGACGAAGTGAAAAATTACGAAAAATAATTTTTATATGTTATATCAATTATTTGATGATTTTTGGAGGTATAAATTTCCTCATAAAATTACATGCATGGTATTATGCATGTACAAAATTTGTCAAGTAAAGTACCGAAAAAGGGTGTTAATATTTTTTATAAATCAAATTATGATTTTTAGTAAATTAAAATAAATATTTTATATATATTATATAAAATATTTATTACATGTAATAATTACGTAATGTATAAAAACTATTTAATTTTACATGAATTTGTTCAATTCCGAAAAATTCTAAGTCGGTTGGGCAAGTTGCAAGTCGGCGGAATTGTCAAGCTTTTCCAAATTGTTTAAGTGGTTATAATATAAAGGAAAAAGAAGAAACAAAGAAATAAAATGGAAAAGAAAAATCAACCAAACAAAATCATTTTCCTTCTCCATCTTCTCCCACCACCATGTCCACCGAATTTCACCACCACTAAGAGGAGGAGTTTGGAGTTAATAAGAGTAAAGACCAAGCTTCAAGGAAGGAGTTTTAGGCTAAGGAAGGTATAAATTAATTGTTTTGTAATTTATTTTGATATTTTGGTGGTAATTTAATTTTGTGGAAAAATAGGAAATAATTAGAATAATCATTCCAAATAATTTTAGAATATATATCTCTGAATTATATGATTTTTGGAGTAGTTTTGTTGTGAAATTTTGAGAAAAAATGGGTTATTTTGGAAAGTTGGTGCACTGTTCGCGGGAAGAAGGAAGAAGAAATGCCTGGGCAGGTCCGCGCAATGCGCGGCTGCAAATTTTTTCTTAATCGCGGGCCGAAACGACGTCGTTTCGGTGCGCGGGGGAGCGGAGGACCGTGCAATGCGTCGAGGGTCGAGAAACGATTGCGAAACGACGCCGTTTGGCGTCGGCAGTGGGGGGCCTCGCGCCATGCTCGACCGACGGCACGCGGTGAATTTACCTTCGTGTCCCTGGTCTTTTACGGTAATTACCAGCGTGTCCTTTGGCCACGTGAATTTTCGGATATGCCCCTGAGCTTTTCTTTTAATACCGATCATGTCCCTAAGAGTGCTAAAAGTACGGTAATGCTCCTGGACTTTTCGGAAAATTCCGATTATGTCCCTAAGGGTTCGAAAATTACCAAAATGCCCCCAGAACTTGTTTTTAATTAAATAAATGTTTAAAAATTATTTAAAAATCATAGAAAATTATTGAAAAATACTAAAAATATAGAAATGATGTTTGGACATTAAATTTAATATTTTTGTAAAAATATTAAATATTGGGGATTAATATTTAAATATTTTAAATATTAATCTAATGAGTTTAAAAGTTAAAAAATGATTAAATAATTTTTTTGGGACAACCAGATATGTTAAAATTTGTCCGATGAGTCGGGTTGTCCGAAGTGAAGGAGTTGATATTAAGTTATATTAATATTTAAGGGACGAGGTTAATATAATTAACCATATAAATTAATAATTGGCCCAGAGATGATATTAATTAAGTAAATTAATATCATAAAGAGATAAATAATTATTATTTGATTATTTTATGATCATAGGTTGATCTAGTTAAGGGTTTGAGCTATCAATTTAAATAACTGGACGCCAGACAAGTTCTTCAGTCCTTTAATGTTAAATGTTGCCTATTATGATATGTAAATACTTGTCAAATGCTTAGGAATTATGTGTTATGTGATACGTGGATAATATGACAACTATGTGTATTTTGTGCAAAGATTTGAAATATATTGATATAGTAGAAGCACAAGCACGTAATGTATGACACACAAAGAGCATGTTAAGCTATGTGCTACGTGAAGTATAAACTGTTGAACTTGCTGAGCCGTTGTGCTCGTTACTTGTTCAATAAACATTTTTACAGGAAAGAAATGAATTTCAAGAATATCAGATTATATAGAGACGAATTTTCCTAAAAAGTCGTGAACATTAATATGAAATGTTGATGTTATAATTCAATATGGATAATTTGTCAAGGTTACATTAATATTTTGTATGTACATATATGTTGAATCTGGATAGAACGAATAATGTTAAATTATGAACTGTGATTGTTTAAGATGATGGTCAGGATAGAGATTATTATGAATTACGAATTATGAAACAAAGAAAATTGTATAGATATGAACAATATTAAATTGTTAATGTTGAGCTTTATGACACTAGTAAAAGAAAAGAAAAATGTTAAGGTTGCGATCCAGGGACAAGGATCGAGATACAACGTTTTAAATAATCAAATATTTAATATAATGATTGAGAAAAAAAAAGAAAAAAAAATTATACCGAAAATTTGGTAATTGATGATTCTGAAATCAGCTAATGGATCAATTAAGGTGATTAAAGATTTATTAATGGACCGAATTTTGGACGTAAGGAATATGATGTATAAGAAATATGAAATTTAAGGTAATAAGATGGGTCGAATTTCAGGGTCGTTATAGAGCCTACAACAATAGTTGTTCTCGATATAGCCCTGCAAAAATACCAAATAGATGATACGTAATTGCCTGTGCCTGAAGGCACGACGTAAATTAAAATTTTAAAAATACTATATTACCTAAATACTCTTTGCAACCTAAAATAACATACAAATCAATTAGAATAAATCTGAACCGTCCTTGAGATTTTCCACCCAAATCAATTTGCATGTGGATACATAACTACCGCAATACCCAAAAAATAGGAAAATGTGTCAACGCTAAAAGGGTGACCCATGTTGTTTACATGTTTTATTTATTTATTATTATTATTGTTATTATTATTTCTATTATTATAATTATTATTGTTATTATTATTATTATTATTATTATTATTATTATTATTATTATTATTATTATTATTATTATTATTATTATTATTATTATTATTATTATTATTATTGTTGTTGTTGTTGTTGTTGTTGTTGTTGTTGTTATTATTATTATTATTATTATTATTATTATTATTATAGTGTAGTAGTGAATTTGATTTGGGCGAAAAATGTAAGTGGATAGATTTTTGAAAAAAATATGTTGAATTGGGGGAGGGGGGGAATGAGAGTTAGATTTGTGACCGTTGAATGTTGAAACTCCAAATGATTTTAGACTGTTAGATGTTGAAGCCTAAATTGATTTGACGTCGTTGGATGTTGAAGCCTTGGGATTTGAGCCGCTCTGTTTTATATTATATTTTTATTTTATATATAAGTTAATTGATTTATATATAGTTAATTATTTCATATATAAAGTTAATTATTTCATATATAAAGTTAATTATTTTATATGTAAAGTTAATTGTTTTATATATATAGTTAATTAATAAAGTTAATTATTTTATATATAAAGTTAATTGATAAATTTAATTGATTTATATAAAGTTAATTATTTTATAGATAAAGTTGATTGATTTATGTAAAGTTAATTGTTTTATATATAAAGTTAACTGATTTATATAAAGTTAATTATTTTATAGATAAAGTTAATTGATTTATGTAAAGTTAATTGTTTTATATATAAAGTTAATTGATAAATTTATTTGATTTATATAAAGTTAATTGTTTTATATATAAAGTTAATTGATTTATGTAAAGTTAATTGTTTTATATATAAAGTTAATTGATTTATATATAAAGTTAGTTCATTGATTTATATATAAAGTTAGTTATTTTATTAAATGAATGATATAGATTAAAAATAATGAAATGAATGGTTTAGATTAAATTAGAAAATCTTAAATTTTAGCTATAAATAGAGGTCTTAAATTAAGAATTTTTTTTAGAACTTTCTTCCATATATTTTCTTCCACTCTCTAAAAATTTATTAGTGTAAGTTACTCTCTGTGTATGCTAGGTTACCTCATGTATTGGTAAATATTAGTTAGAGTGCTACATTTATATTCTAAGTCATTTCTAGTTTTGGAATTTTTTGCATTCTTTTTTGAATTCCTAAGTGGAATTTTCTTATATACAACTCTTTCGAAAAATCATAGTAATTTCATTATTTGTCAGAATTTAATGAATTCAAAGCTTGTCCCATCATTTTTTCGTCCTCTACAACTTTGAAGTAGGAAGAAAAGTCATCTGAAGTTATCTTCTTGCCTTAAAATGCTAAAAATCATAACCTATTATGATTTTCGTTACTATTTTCAGTCTTAGTTTTGAAAATTCATAACTCATTCATATTAACTCCGAATTGAGTGACTCTTGAGTCTATGCCGTATATCTTTTCGAGAGTAACATTATTTTGAAAACATAAAGAGATTTTGAAAACTCTAGAAGACCTAAAAGTCAGATTATTTACTGCTACATAGACAAATAAGGAGGATTTGTTCAGCCATAAATTTTGTTTCACAATATCAAGGTAAGGGGTATCATTCTTTTCATACTCGTAAAAGGATATCATTTTCTAACTTACTACGGTAAGGGGTATTGTGATGATCTCAAATCCGGGTTCTATAACTTCTGGTTTGGTTCTCCACTGTACAATACTTACTAACAATTAAATACATAAATTGCATTTAAATTTTGCGGAATAATACAAAAGGTTCCTTATAAAAAGGCTACACTTCCCAAGGTCGATTAACCTTAACATGACATTACATATCTTAAGGGAATACAAAAGATTTACAACAAAAGTTATATTTAAGTAATTAATCTAGTATGCATCAAGCTAATCTAAGCTTTGGCTTTTCCCTTGCCTTTGTCTAGTTTTGAACATTCGGGCTTAGCTGAAATAAGTCATGATATAGCAAAAATGAGCAACTAAATGGCTCAGCAAGTTTATAAATAAATAGCATATGATATATCATGATGAAATGGAAATTAACATCAGGGTTTTCAACAATAGATAACAATTGTGAAAGAAATCAAGAATATATTTTTTAATATAAGAATGGATTGACTCTTTACTGCTGAGTGGTCTTTAAGGACCATGAACTGCTACTAAGGTAGAACAGACATTTATATATATCTGACTCCTCAAAAAACTAGTACTCGAGGGGATCAACCTCTTGTACCATATGTATATGCATAATATTCAGACATCTTGCACAAATTATGTTTTCCGATAGATAAAAATCCCCTTTATTTAGGGTTGTTCATTCTCAGTCTTACTATAAGGATCCGTACCAACCAATGGTTTGGATAAGCTTTTAAAATATTCAATTTGATGAATTTAAACATGCATTGTCTAGCCGAAACAATTAGCTTAGAACTTCTTAAATAGTTCTGAAATTAATGAACTAAAACATTTTGCAACAGCACTATATGCGAATACAATAACAGTAATGATGTGAAATAATTTTAGATAATTAACCTACTTAAAAGCTTTGTCAAATAACTACGATTGTAGATACTTGCTCAACAATAATTGAATTGCTCAATGTAAATAAGGTTGAAGAAAGCTTGTAACAATAAATACAAGTTAGGGTTAAGGAAAACTTATCTCGTGCGTAGTTTACTGCTAACCAATTCAATTTATTTCTCTTTGAGTAGACCTAACAATTAATCAAGTTAATCTTTAAATTAGTATCATATATACATTCATATGATAACCTCTAGACTTCTTACACCTCTAACACTTAACCAAATAATCATGTAGTTAAAGGTATATAAACACTTAGGAAATATTATCATCACTTGATAATATTTCAATCACATAAAACATATATTAATTATTTAATATAGTTCTAACTCTTATATAATATTATTAAAAATTTAATAATATTTTATTAACCTTATAATATTATTAATCATTTAATAATATTCTATTCATTATCTATTATTATTAATTATCTAATAATATTATTAATTATTATATAATATTATTAATCATTTAATAATATTTTATTACTTTATTAATATTATTAATCATTTAATAATATTTTATTCCCTTATTAATATTATTAATTATTTAATAATATTTTAATCATTATCTAATATTATTAATCATTTAATAATATTTTATTCCTTTATTAATATTATTAATTATTTTATAATATTTTATTCATTATCTAATATTATTAATTATTTAATAATATTTTATTTCCTTATTAATATTATTACCCATTTAATAATATTTTAATCTCTTACTAATATTATTAACCATTTAATAATATTTTAATATTGCTCAAACACTATCAGATGTTAACTTTTTAATTGTGTTAACTTTAGTCTTTATTTTAGACACTTAGCTACCAATTAATTACTAATAACTCTCTTACAATAGATTATCTTTATATCAATAGTGAACTTTCTTTTTGTTAAGTTTTATAATGACCGACAAGCGAAACTTTCAGTTCCAAACAAGTCTGGACTAAAAAAAATTAATTTTTGACAAACATGGGCGTAAAGACGCCGCCCCAAGGCCTTTCTGGGGCGTATCTACACCTATAAGCAGAAACCAAAAAGGGTCGGGCGTATTTTGGGCGTCTAGACACCGGTCACTTTGGCTACCGGAATTTCTCTTACTAATTTGGTCATAACTTTATCATAAAGAAATATTTTGAGGTGATTTTTAAGTCTAAATTCATTATAATTTCATGATCTACAACTTCTCTTTAGATCACAAATCCAAATTCCAAACGGAAGTATCTGTAAAATCGCTCATAAGGACAGAATAAAAACTAGTTTCATAAATCATTGGTTTTAATGGTTCAAACTTGAAATAAATAAACTCTACACATTCAAATGACACCAACTTAGTGTTGTTGTCTTCCTAACTTCTTGTTTTACAATATTCTATGGTTCAATCATATTTTTGAAAATGTTTTACATGGAATTTAAAGATCGAACCACTTAGGGTTTAAAAACGACCTACTTTGCGGTAAAAGCCATAACTCCTTTGTTTTTCATTATTTTTGAAAGCTACAAGTTGGGTTTCTTTAAAACTCACGTATGTAACTTTATAGCCATATAAATATAATTTTCAACTTGTACATTTTAAACTACAACATTAAACATTACATGCTTCTTTAGGGTTTTATCGGTAAAGTTTGTTATGAACATTTCTACCATTTTCAAGCAAAATATGCATACCAAATTATGATATAAACACATCAAACTATGAATATACATATATTACATAGTTAAATACTTCTAGACCATCAAAATAAGTTTTGATTGGTTAAAAATGGATTTTAACGGTTCAAAATCTATCTAGACTACAAAATAAAATATAGGAAATTTAGAGCACTTTTAAACCTTGTGGTCTTGGATGCTCTTATTCTTCTCCTACCGAAGTATGTGGTGAAGCTTTGTGTCATCCACCAAGCTCAACTTCTAGCTATTTCCTTAAGCTCACAAGTGTTTCTTTATTTCTCTCTAGGAAATGCTATCTATTTTTCTCTGTAGAACTCTAGCAAATGAACTAACAAACATCACCAAGTGTGTGGAGTAATCTATTTATAGTACTTTACTAATACATCATTAACTCTCCTAATCCACCAACATAGTCAAATTAAAGTTTAATTGGGATTACTATTGCATGGATGGACAAGTTGAATGACTAAGTGTTTGACTAGAGTTGTTCACCTACTATGACATTGCCTACAAAAGAAACAACTTTTAAAACAAGCCACCCCAAGTGGGCCCCCTATAATTCTCAGCAAAAAAGGAATTTAATCACCCATTTTTGATTTATTTTTAATGCTTTAATTATATATATATATATATATCAATGTTGACTAATTTTGACTTCCTTTTGGGCTCCACATTGGACTCTAGAGTATAATAAGTTGGGTTCATTTAATTTACTTGTTTGGGCTCAAATTAATTAATACATTGGGCTAACATTTAATAAACTATGCTATCTTTAATTAAAATAAGCATTGGGCTAGATTAATTAATTACATGGACTAAGGTTTAATTTAATTACATGGGTTACTATGTAAATTTAATTGACCTAGTTTAACAACTCATTTGGATTTAAATTATAATCCAATTAGATTTGCTTTAATTAATTATAATATCTTGCTTCATTGCTTTAAATAAATATACATATACACAAGTATATTTATTCAGTTATCTAATGCACAATTAATTAGTACAAAAAATTTAATTCATTGCTAATTATTTAATAATCATAATTACAATATCTAATGAAATTCGTGGTCATTACATGTATCATTCTTTTCATACTCTTAACTTACTATAGTAAGTACTATTTAGTAAAATTTCATGAAATGATTATATGTTCCTTAATAGTTTGCGTCTCATCTAATATCATTTCAATTAAACATTCCTATTTTTCTAAATCTTTCTATCGAACTATAATCGTTATTCTGAACTGTGGAACTTGAATATCATTTTTGAATTTCACTCCACATCATGTTGACAATTTGGACATTATTTGACTCAGGACCATCATGTTATTCTATCTATCATTTATATCTCTGTTGTTATTCTATTTATCAAGAATTAAGTTGTTGTGAATATATGTGGTCTGGGGCACAGATGATAGGATAAAGACGATATAATAGGTTAAAGGCGATATATCTATTAGGTGTCTTTTAGGGCACGTGGTGAATGTTCTCTTTGGCCTGGGGCAAAGAAGAACTGTTGTTTGGTATGATTATGACCAAATGCAGAAGACTGGTATGATCATAACCATTGGTGTTATTTTTGAATATCTTTGGCACGTAGTGCAAAGATGAACTATTGACTTGCATGATTATGATCAAGAACTGTGAATTTATATTATCATGACCAGTGGTGTTTAAGATGATAAAAGTTAATGATATTTTTCTTAAAAAGAGAAACTAGTGGACATCATAGTCTATATGATTCTCCTAATGGATTGCTCATTTCACTACTATTATTGATCTAAAACTTTTTGTTTATTATATTCTATCAAGAACTCAACTGTTGAAGGTCAATGATAATTTACTCATTGTTATCTTAGTCATGATATTTTTTTACTGGGCTATTTGAGCTCACCCTTTCTTTTTTGTTCCATTATTCTTCAGAAAATGAGGAAATAGCTGGGTCTGGCCGGGGAATAGTGTAACGGCCCGAGATCCCACCTTCCTTAATTAAGTCCAATTATATCTGGATTACATAGTGTTTAACTTAAAACCTTGTTAACCGAGACCCCGTGCCTTAAACTTTATACCTTTGACCTTAAAACCCATTGAGTTGACCATAAATTCGGTCCATTTTTTTATTTATTTATTTAATTTATCTTCCTTGCCTGTCTCAGGATCGCAACGTTCACTTATCCAATTCATTAGCATTTATGTCGACGCTTATTAATTGCGACCGTTTCTATTTCATTTTATAATCATACAAATCGTGATTTAATGTAATCCGTAACAAAATTTCGCCATGAAATATTCACACATGGCCCTAATTAATTTTACCTGTTCCTGCTCACAGTCATATATATACATATTCTGCTGCATCCGTCATGACTATTCAAATATACATTCTATGTACACATGTTTATCCATACAGATAAATTTATTACATATCAATCACAACTATCAAATATATCTTCATTTTTCATTAATACAAATATTCCTGAATCTTGCATACATACAAATTCATCTCTACGGACTCCCAACATTCATTGCCTTCACGTACTATAAATTACATATAGCAGATTTTGCTTCCTATATATCCATCTATTCATATTCTTTACCTTAGCGGCACCGGAACCTCCGGCCTTCTTGTAATTTACCTGAAATGTTAGTTCATAGCAAAGGTGAGCACATAGGCTCAGCAAGTAGATCAGAACACATTTCATGCTTACAGTTTATATCAATGCGTCATGCATCCCTTACTTTAGTATAATGTGCATAATGTCACGTAATTCATTTAGCAATTAAACCATATAGTTGTACATAAGACACGTTTCAACTCATTAACTATCACGTAGTTCACATAGAACGTTTATTACATTTAAGTCTGAACATTTGCCTGTACGTCTTTGTTTTACTTAACCTGTACTTCCTCAATCATCCTTCGTTATCCGTCTTATCGGTTTGCTCGTTTCGAACTCTGTCTGTCAACATATAGCTTATATGTCATTATAAGATCATAAACTTGTATAACTTATCAAACTAATTCCATAAATACATGATCATCCATCTTTAACCATTTCATATTTGATGTATTACACCTTATGTAGGTTTATAATACACCCTAACTTGCTTCTGACATTTTTCATAACTTATAACATGTTTTGGCTTAGCTTTAGGCATGTTATATTATGCCATTTGTCATTTCATTATAACTTAACACCCTTTAATTTAACCATTGTTATTACTTTTAGGGTTTATATAACTCATTTATATCATTCCATATCAAAATATAGCTTTTTGGAAGCTTAAAAAAATTTCAAATGAACAGTACCTCCGCCCCGGCGCCTCCAGAGCTCGCTGTCCGCGAAAAGCTCTCGGCCATGAACAGTAAATGGCGTCGGGGCGCCATTTTTAGTACAAAACATGGCGTGGGGGCGCCATGTTCAAATTCAGCATTTTCTGATTTTTGCCCTACCTTTGCCGATTTTTAATTTCTTCATCTTAACTCCAATTGAGCTGAAATTTGGACCACATCTAGACCTTACTACCTAGTATTTTACAAAAATACTACTTGCCTCATTTGGCTTCTTAAAAGTAGAGATACACTAGCCCCTAGGAGGGCTGTTCAAACCATTTTCAGACTTGGCCAAATTTTCAGATTTCCAAAAACTCAAATCCCAACTTGGTTATTTTTGGCCATTTGCTTCCAAATTCCATTTCAACACTTGACATAGCTCACATAACCTATATGTGACATGTCCAAACTTTTAAAACCATAAAACTTCGCACGAGGCGACTTTTGTCCGTTAAACTCCATTTCGATTCGAAACGATCGATTTCGATCGTTCGAATCGCCATTTCACTCAATTTTCATTCCGTTAACTTCCAAAATAACCTAGACACGTGTATTAACATAAACATGACTCATTTGATTTCATTTCACCTTTAAATCCTCAAAATTGCCAAAAATCACCTATGGCTTGGATTTTCATCAAAATTCTCAAACCTTTTTAACTTGAATACTTAACCTCAACTTAATTCCTTAACTCAAACACACCTCATAGTCAATCACATATACTTCTTACTACTTTGTATCATCACATAGCTTCTACATGCACGTTCTAAAGCACTTTACAGATTAATATGAAATCTATACAAAAAGTATAGCCTAATATTCAACTTTCCTTTACAAAACATACTTTTACACCATTTATGATTCTAACTTGTCATGTAGCACAATAATTTACTTTCATCAACCATGATCAACCCTTCTAACTAGGTTTTTATCAAATCTAGCAACATATTACATATGCTCATGCCTTGAACCATAATTTATAACTTGTAAACATACATAAATCTTACACCACCATTGTTCTACTACCTTCAAGCCTAGGGTTTCATAACTTTCCAAACAAATAGCATGCAATTCACATAAACGTCATCATTAATTCTTATATTATAAGAATTCATGCATGGTCATACTTGTTCTAGCAACTTGAGCTTATGGTTTCATGGCTTTTCAACATATAAAGCATATACTTCATAAATTTTTTACATCTAACCATGTATACATGCATGGCTACTCATAAATTAGCCTTTAATCTCATAAACATCAAATCTTTAAGACCTAAACATTGTTATACCTTGTTGGATGACCAACTTCTACACATCAAAAGCTTCCTCATACCATGTTCTTCCTCTTTTCTTCTTACCGCTTGATTATTTGAGGTCTCTAGCTCCATGATTCTTAGCTTCTTTCCAAGGATTCATGGCTTCTTCCTCTCTTCTCCTCTCCTTTGCTAGAACTTTCGGATGATGAACAAGAAAATAATGAACCAAGCTAGCTAAATACACATACATATATTACATACCATTCTCCAACACTTAACCATTGTAGTTAAGTTAAACCAAGCATGGTTAGGGTCTTTTAAGACATTTCACATAATAAGTGAGGGGTATTTCCGTCATTTCACCAATTGGGACATATATGTCATCATCCAAATTGTTGAGGGTATTTTGGTCATTTTACCCTTTAGGACATAATGGTCATTATCCAAATTGTTGAGGGGCATTTTGGTAAATTACCAAATTAGTTAGATTTTCATTTCTTACAACTTTTCCCCTCATAACTAGACTTTCATACATTTTCCCCCTCCATTCATTCTTTGCTCATTTCTTATCCAAATCAAATCCTTTTTAATCCAAATTTGCTCCATCATGCTTGAATTTTATTTCTTCATCAAATAGTGTCTAATTGGTTTGTCCCAAATTACTTGTCACACTTGAAAACTTGAATTTCTTTAATAACTCCTTAACTTGTAATATTTGCCACAATTGTATATTATTTCGTTTTCAAACCTTCTCGGTTCCTTATCTAATCAAATTAAATTCCAACATCCCAATAAAATCGACTTGCTCACTTATTCATAAATCGCTTCCTCGAGAAGCGAATCTTGACTGGATTACCAAATTCGTCGTCCTTAATTCCTTTAAACTCATTTTGCCGCTTTACTACTTTTACGTCGTTTTACTTATTTTCACTTCACATATAACGCCAATTCTCACCATCCTTGCATCTATCATGATCTCTACTCATTCTCGGGGTATTACATTCTATATTCACGAATCGAATTATCGACTATCTTATAACCATCAATTAACATAATTTCATAATAACTTTCAAATATTCATGTGTCATTCCTTTAATATCCCGTAAATTCCTAATATGTCGGTTAAGTTAAACGGTTACTTCTTCTTGTACACACTGCCTTATCTTAGTCTTCCATTTCTGACCCTTCGCCTCTCTAGGCCCATTCCTTAATCTCATTTTTAATTCTCATAACTTACGATCAATTTACATACTATTTCTTCATTTTCAATATTGTCTAGCTTTCTATAATCAATCACATATACATATACACATATACCTGTATTAAATCTATAATCCTGCTGACACATAATATCGTGTCTTACAATAATTCTTCCCAAATTACCTTATTATAGATATTACAATAACTCATTTAGCTCAAATCCATTACATAACCATCAAAATTCATTTTCTTTATAATTTCTCATTTTCCTAATTCTCTGGCTTAATTCATCTATCTATATTCGACCACATAGGTCACATTCATCAAATTTATCACTTATTAAATCAACTTAATCACATAATAATCTCATTTAATCATTTTAACTAGGTTTTGTTTTATAACCTTCACTTAATTATCCATAATCCTTATTTACAATTTCTAAAAAATCCTGGGGTGTCACAAATAGAGTGAAGGTCCGAGAAATAGTTATAGTAGTCTTCACATGTTGTATATAGTGTGACAATAATAGTGAAGACTTAGTTGTGTATTATTGAGTTTTGTATTTTTGTTCTATATACTATTTGTATTAGTTATCATGTATTTTTGGTATCTCAAATTGGGCTATGTAGGCCCAGATTTGGGGGCGTCACATTTGGTATAAGAGCTTAGGGATATGATCTATAATGGAGATCTGGGGTAGAAGTAGGAGGAGAGAGACGAATAAATTGCGTCACTAATGGGTCCTACATAAATTAAATTTTTATCTAATGAGTCACCTTGAATGCGGAGACAAGAAGTGACGAGTCAGTTTGTTTAACTAACTTTTATTTTGTAACCACAATTAAGAATGACTTTTGAAAATCAGGTACGTAAATGTCGGGGACGAAATTTCATAAGGAGGGGAGGTTATAAGACCCCGAATTTTATGAGATACAAATTTAATTTTTTTTTTTTATATATATATTTTCTTTTGAAATGGTAAGTGAATAAATTGACAAAAGTTAAAATTTTATTTTTTGTAAATTTTATCTTGTCAAAAAATATTCGTTTTGTCGGAAAATATTCGTTATATGTCGAGGAATATTTGATTCGTACGACGGCGCCGAAATAACCAAATATTGGTGGACCCCCACAATAAAATATTATCGGATATTGAAAACGACATAAGTAACTTATTTAAATAAACATAGTCAATGATACTATCACTTCTAACTGTTAAAATACCCAATGGTAAAGGAACAGTAACATATGGTATTACACAGTAACATACGGTTTTGCACAGTAGCATGCGGTATTGCACAGTGTTTTATATTATTGAATTGATAAAGTGGCTATTATACAATATTGACTTTATTGAACCAATAATTGTCACATGCACAATAATTCATATTATTGAACTGATAATTGTCACAATAACATATGCATAATAATTCATATTACTAAATCAATAATTGTCATTACACAGTAAAGTGTTCTTTCTCTTACTTATTTTCTGTATTATTGTTATCTCTATTATGATGTTGATTAAACTGTTGTATTATATTATTAGTTGATTTTTCAGCTTGTATTGTGAGTATCTAATTCAAAAAACCAACTACACTGCATTTATAACAATTAGTCATAATAATGAATAATTATGAATTATTGTTGAATAATTAAATTGATAAAGTTATTTATTTTTATTATAATAAATTATGTAAAGTAAATTATTTTATTATGATATATTATATAAAGTTATTTGTTTTATATATAAAGTTAATTGATTTATATATAAAGTTAATTATTTTATATATAAAGTTAATTGATAAAGTTAATTGATTTATATAAAGTTAATTATTTTATACATAAAGTTAATTAATAAAGTTAATTATTTTATATATAAAGTTAATTGATAAATTTAATTGATTTATATAAATTTAATTGTTTTATATATAAAGTTAATTGATTTAGGTAAAGTTAATTGTTTTATATATAAAGTTAGTTTTTTTTATTAAATCAATGGTATAGATTAAAGATAATGAAATGAATGGTTTGTATTAAATTAAAAAATCTTGGATTTTGGCTATAAATAAAGGCCATAACTTAAGAAATTTTTCGTAACTTTCTTACATATATATTTTCTTCCATTCTCTAAAAATTTATTAGTGTAAGTTTCTCTCTATGTATGCTAGGTTACCTCATGTATTGATAAATATTAGTTAAAATGCTACATTTATTTTCTAAGTCATTCCTAGTTTTGAAATCTTTTGCATTCTTCTTTGAATTCCCAAGTGGAATTTTCTTATATACAATAACTCTTTCGAAAAATCATAGTAAATTCAATATTTGCCAGAATTTAATGAATTCAAAGCCTGTCCCTTCTGTTTTTCGTCCTCTACAACTTTGAAGAGGGAAGAAAAGTCATCTGACTTTATTTTCATGCCTTATAATGCTAAAAACCATAACTTATTCTGATTTTCGTAACTATTTTCAGTCTTAGTTTTGAAAATGCATAACTCATTTATATTAACTCCGAATTGAGTGATTTTTGAGTCTATACCGTGTATTTTTTCGAGAGTAACATTATTTTGAAAACATAAAGAGATTTTGAAAATTCTAGAAGACCCAAAAGTTAGATTCTTTACTGCTACATAGACAAACAAGGAAGGATTTGTACGACCATAAATTTTGTTTCACAATATCAAGGTAAGGAGTATCATTCTTTTCATACTCGTAAAAGGATATTATTTTCTAACTTACTACTGTAAGGGGTATCATTCTTTTCATACTCTTAACTTACTATGATAAGTACTATTTGGTAAAGTTTTTTGAAATGAGTAAACATTCCTTAATAGTTTGCACTTCATCTAATATCATTTTAATTGAACCTTCCTATTTTTCTAAATCTTTCTATTGAACTATAACGTTATTCTGAAATATGGAACTTAAATATCATTTTTAAATTTCACTCCACATCATGTTGACAATTTAGACATTATTTGACTCAGAACAAAGTATCATATTATTCTATTCATCATTTATATCTCTGTTGCTATTTTATTCGTCAAGAATCAAGTTATTGTGAATATCTGTGGCCTGGGGCACAAATGATAGGATAAAGGCGATATAATTGTTGCACAGATAATATGATAAAGGCGATATAATAGGTTAAAGGCGATATATTTGTTGGATGTCTTTTAAGGTACATGGTGAATGTTCTCTTTGGCCTGGGACAAAGAAGAACTGTTGTTTGGTATGATTATGACCAAAGGTTGAAGACTAGTATGATCATGACCATTGGTGTTATTTTTGAATATCTTTGGCCCGTAGTGCAAAGATGAACTGTTGACTTGCATGATTATGATTAGGAACTATGAATTTATATTATCATGACCAGTGGTGTTTATGATGATAAAAGTTAATGATATTTTTTTAAAAAAGAAAAGCTATTGGACATCATAGTCTATATGATTCTCCTAATGGATTGCTAATTTCGCTGCTATTATTGATCTAAAACTTGTTGTTTATTATATTCTATCAAGAACTCAACTGTTGAAGACTAATGATAATTTACTATTGTTATCTTAGTCATGATATTTTTTTATTGGGCTATTTGAGCTCACCCTTTTTTTTTTGTTCCATTGTTCTTCAGGAAATGAGGGAATAGCTGGGTCTAGTCGGGGAATAGAGTGAAGGCCCAAGAGATAACTATAGTAGTCTTCAGATGTTGTATATAGTGTGGCAATAATAGTAAGAATTAATTGTGTATTAATGAGTTCTGTATTTTTGTTTTATGTACTATTTGTATTAGTTACCGTGTATTTTTGGCATCTCAAATTGGACTATGTAGGCCCAAATTTGGGGGTGTTACACAATTGATTGCTAAACCTAAAAACTTTGAAAAAGTGGCGAGGCTCTTGATGAGGATACCAATAGATTTTGAATCATCATGACTGAAGAGAAGTAAATAGTCAACAAAACAAAGATTATAGATTTTGCAAGGGGAAGCCCGCTAGTGTAATTTAAAATCAACACACGTTGTATTTCTATCTAGAATTAAGGTAAAAACCTCCATGGCAATAACAAAAAGATAAAGAGAGATGGGATCACCTTGTCTAATTCCTTTTTGCCCACAGAGCTCCATTCACCTTAACTAAGAACATGGGAGTGGTGATACAAGCTTTTATCCAACGAATAAAAGTAATAGGATATCAAAAAAAAAAAAGATCATCAAGCAAAAATTCCCATCGAACAAAATTGAAAGCCTTTTTAAGATCTACTTTCAAGGCACACCTAGATGGACCATTCGGTCTATGATAGTTTCTCACGAGTTCTTGGGCCAAAAGGATGTTATCCCCAATTTTACGGCTAAAGACAAAAGTAGCCTGTGACTTTAAAATTATTTCAGGCAGGGTTGTTTTGAGTCTAGTAGCAATTATCTTAGAGATACATTTATAAGTAGTGTTACAACATGAGATAGGTCTAAAATCATTCAAGGAAGTGGGATTAGTAACCTTAGGGATGGGAGCAATAGCAGTGGCATTAGTTTCTTTAATTAAGCTTCCAGAAGAAAAGAAGTATTGGACAGCTTTAGTAAAAGAACCAACAACCTGTCAAGAACGGATAAAGAAATTAACATTGAAGCCATTCGGCCCCAGGCTCTTGTTCGGTTTCATGCTTTTGAGAGTGGAAAGAATTTCTTCAAGAGCAACCAGTGCCTAAACCATACCAGGGTTAATGCGTTTAGTGATAAAAAAAATTGAGCGATGCAAACCCTAGGTAAGATTAAGAGCTTTGAGAGCCCAACGAATCCTTAAAATAGGCAACAACAATGTCCTTAATTCTATCTTGATCAAATGTCATGTTACCATGGATATCCTCAATAGCGAGAATCTTATTCGTATTTTACCTACTCTTGACGTTGGCATGAAAAAATTTAGAATTTTTACCCCCTAAAGAAAATCACTGTATTCTAGATTTTTGATGAAGAACCTGTTCCTCAAAAGTAATGGCATCCCAAAGATCCTTAGTGAGTTTCTTATGTTGCTCACAATCCTCCTTAGAAATATCCCAGTAACAACTTGAAGAAAACTTTGAAAAGTATACATGTCAAGCCTAGCTCTTTGGACATTAGTTATAAAAGAACCATGTACTTTATTAAAAGCAATAAGAGCACGCTCGGTTCTTCTAAGATTCTCGACCAGAGTAAAAAGAGAATATCCTTTTATGGTATAATCCCAAGCTTGTGAGATAGTTTTCTCGTATCCCTCTAAACATGTGAGATGATTGAAAAATTGGAATGGTTTAAAAACCTTAGTAGTGATAATATCCATATTAAGGATAATATGATTTTGATCTGAAAAATCTTGAGCACCAAAACAAGCAAAAGACAAACTCATCGTAGTGAACCAAGTTACGTTCCCCAAAGCTCTATCAAGTTTCCTTTTAATAATTTTGCCTCCTTGAGAATTCCACCAAGTGAGATGAGGTCATACAACTCAAATATCCTCTAGCCCTGCTTTTTCAATACAAGTTTTAAAGTCTTCCATCCTAGAGTCCCAAATCTTATTTCCTCCCTGCATTTTTTCAAGTGAAATAATCTCATTAAAATCACCTAGCACACACCGTTTAGAATTGATTGTGTTGGCAAGAGAAATCAAGTCTCTCTAAAGAAGCTTACATTCAGAAGCAGTGTTGAGTCCATCGACAACTATAACCAAAAAACTATTAAGAGAGCCAGAAAGAGTAAGCTCACAGTGAATGAGTTGAAATTTTTTAAGTAAAATATTAACAGACCAAAAATATAGATTCCAACTAATTCAGATTCTTCCATTACAATGATGCTCATAGTTAAAAGCCTAATTCTAATTAGCAAAAATATTTGAGGAAATAGCCTGGGAATTGTGATGTTTAACTCTCATTTCTACAAGGCCAACAAAAGATATATGATTATATCCAACATAGCCTCCAGATCTGCTTGCCTAGGAGATTTATTTAGTCCACTAACATTAAAGGAACAAAGCTTAGACATATAAACCTATTGATGTTAACTAGGGGATTTACAACCCCTCCCTTTATTTCTTCTTTTGGCTGATGGAGAACCCACAACTTCTTCTCTAGCTTTAAGCTTGAGATCTCTACTTTCCTTTTCATCTATAGTTTTAAGTTTTTCCATAAGAGGAAAGGTGGAATAGAGTTACAGTCTGGCGAGGCCATCTTAGTGTCATTCAAAGCATCAAATGAGTTTTCAGATATTATATGAGAAGTTGAGATCTTACCAACAGGATATAATGTACCAATATTTACCTCAAAGCATATGCTGGAAGAGACCTATGTAGGCTTTATCCCTTTTGTAACCACTGTCCAATTATGTGTATCAACCCCTTTTGCATCGGTTTCTATAGTAGTGGCTAGCTTAAGATTATGAAGAGCTTCATTAGCTCTAGTAGAACCCAACTCAAAAACATCAATATTGATTCTAGAAATAGGTATAACTTTAGTGTTTATACTTGTGCCTTCCAGATCTACCCCCACAATAGAACCATCTGAAACATCAGAAGGAGCTAAGTCCTTAATGCTGGATTTAGAACCCACTGATAATTAGCCCTCGGACATTTAAGAATGGAATTACCAAAGGTTTTGCAATGAGAACGTGAATGTGGCTTGTTTTGGTACTCTACCCTAAACACTTGAATAATTTCACATTGCAATTCTTCATTTAAGACTACAACTTCTATTTAATAAGGCAAGGTAGAACTGGTAGTAATTTCAATACACATCCTGGTATATTTCATAGGTACCATCCGTTTAGTCAACTTATCCACAAAAATTGGTTTGCCAATACCACTAGCTAAGAAACTAAGTCCTTTAGGATTCCAGTACGACATTGGAACATGATAACATTTAACCCAAACAGGGGTTCTAGTATAGGCTTCAGATTGTAAATCCAAACCTTCTTTCCATTACTTTAAAATCAAAAGCTTATTTGAGATATACTAAGGACCTAAGGCCAGAATGATATCCCTATCCTCAACATAACCAAATTTGAAGACAAAAAAAAAAAAAAATCTTTTTCCCACAAAAATACATGTTGCAGCCTATATTTGTCCCACGGCTTATGTACACTATTTGCTACCATCTTAAATGTTAACCTAGAATGAAGGAATCCACCAACTAAACATGTACTTCATAAACTATTACCCCATTTAAGAACCTCAAGAGGAGGTCTAATAATAATTGGGCCATTAATAGAGGAAAAGGGCTCAGGGGGAAAATACTTTAAAATAATGTTAGATTTTGACTCACCTCTAGCAAATAACAGAACTCCGCGATAGCTTGTTATTAACCTCATAATATTTTTCAGTTTGGCTAATAGGTGAGCTGCTGACCTTAAAAGATCTATCGACCTCGAGTTTGCTCACCTCTCTTGCTTCCATTTATTTTCCTTTTGAAGATAGTAGAGCAAGGAGAAAACCGCTTTGGGGTGCATCCCTAGCAGTGTCTTCCACATAATTTCATATTTCCTTTGAGCCAGAATAGCACATGGGACTTTTACCGTACAAGTTGTCATCATTAACTTTCCTGAAGATCTTGCCACACTTAACATATTCGTTAACATCTTGAATAGAGAACCCTTGAGCTACTATAAAGTTCATCAAGTCTAGGTTCTTCTTCCACTCAGTAACAACCTTAATCATGTCCTACTGTGAGAAATAGTGTGCAATCTTGAAGATTTATGAGACATTCATACTAATATCTAACCCAAGAGCAGCAACAAGTTCGATATTGATAGCAGAATCATCAGAACTAATTGAAAGTACTCGAGGAACTTGGTCGGATTCGGTCATTGAAAGTAGTATACCCTCAAACAAATCACATTTGATGTGATATGCATATACTTTATAATCTTATTCGATTTACTAATAAAAGTATCAAGATATTTCATTATTCACGATTAATTGGCTGAATTAATTATATGAATAAACCCATAGTTTTGAGCAATGATTTTAGAATTATAATATTGATTATGCTAATGAGATCTAAATTCAAGATAGTTCAAAACTAAAATATTCCTAATCGTGGGATCACTAAAATGGGGATTAGTGAATCCGGATAGATTAGTACATACTATATTTGCTATTCTGAAAAGGATGATTGATCTCATAATCATTTGTGTAGAGACACTAAAGCAAGTATATAGATGCTTATTAGAGAATAAGTTCACTGAACGTGACTCGCTCAAGAAACACCTAGTGGAGTTTTACTTGTCTGTCAAGAGGAGTTCCTTTTGTGATAGTCGTACAAATGATTCTTGGACTTGAGAACATCATAGTACCTTATGTATGATGAGTTATACTTTGGCATATTCCTTAAACCCTTTGGGATATATCACATAGTATGATTGGGTATAATAAGTTGTACATAGAGGTAGGTGAATGGTCAACAAATGATCTACCACTACCAGTAAAAGAAGATAATGTACTATGTAATTCGATAAATGACAAATCAGAAATCATTGGCCAATGTATAATGAAAATTAGAAAAGAGTTTTTAGTTTACATTAGAGTTGTACATATGTGAATTAAAATGCATATGATCAAATGAAATAAGACTTAACAATAATTCCATATCTTATATTTGATTTAGACATTAAGTGGTAGAATGATTGAATTGTACTGTAACTATTCACTAAAAGGTTCTTTTACAATCAAATGTTGAAATCTATATTATCTGAATTGTCGATTAATCGCTTAGGGGAGCTTACCTTTATTGTGGAATAAATATTATTTATTAAATGAATTAAATAGTTTAATTTATTTACATATATAATATTAGAATGGTTCTAATTAATTTATTCTACAACCGGTTTAATATGGAGAACCTAAAGGGTCACAGCGCAAAAGAGTAATATTTATTTTAGAAGTAGATGACATAATCGTAATAATAAATTGAGTATATTTAATTTATACTATGGTGATGAAATAAATTAAATAGCTTAATATTTATAATTTAGTATTGTAGAAATACTAATTATAAATTAATACGAAGATTCTTATTATTATTATTACTAGTATTATTATTTAGTTCTTAAATGGTTTAGAAATTAATTAATAAGTAGTAGTATTATAAATAATTAAATTTTTAAATGGTTTAGGAATTATAATTATAATAATTAATTAAATTACTAAATAGTTTATTAATTAATTAATAAGAAGTACTCCCATTATTAAATAATTAAGTTTTTAAATGGTTTATGAATTATAATTAATTAATTTAGTTCCTAATTGAATTGAGAATTAAATTAAAACCCTAATCCTAAATAGTTTAGGAGAGTTGTCTATATTTATAAATAAGAGGAGTTTTATTATGGATCAATGTTACACACTCTTTCACAAGAATTGAGAGAGTACTTCATAATTCTCTACATCTAAGGAGTTTAGAGAGAGAGAGAGAGAGAGAATTAGAGGTCATCCTCCAAGAGGATCACCTCTAGAGGCTTCATACTTAGGGAGCTAATACTAATTCGTGGAATCTAATCGATGAATTTTAAGAAGAACGTAAAGGATTAAAGGTAGTTGAACTTGTACCTGTGAAAACTTAGTTCTATAAAGGTATAAATCTTTTATCCTTCCTCAATTAATAATAGCCGCATAAGAAATATCCTGATTATTGGTTTGTAAAAAAAATTTAAAATATGATTTTACTTGCTTCCATTGCGCTTATATAATTTGATTATATGTATGTCATATTTTTGTAAACCAACAGTGGCATCAAGAGCTAAACTTGTGCGAATTATTAATTGTTTTGATTTCATATGTACATAGGTATGTGTTTAGAACAATTTATTAGGCATAATTTATTGTATAAAATCATGGGTTTTGAAAATAATTATAAAAAATCGTGTTTTGGATCATAAAGAAGTCAAAACTACAGAAAATGCCAAAAATTGCAAGCTGGACAGAAACCTGTTCTGATGGCTTTTTCGTAATTTAAATTTTTCAATAGCAGTTTTGTAATTTTGTACTTTTTCAAAAATTAAAATAAAGAGTTATTTGGCATGATTTTATAATTAAAATAAAGAGTTATTTTAAACTTGAAATTAGATTTCATGCAACTTTAAATTACCTATTAAATAAATGATATCGATATATATGTGGAATGAATTTTAATTCATAAGATGAATATTATTTATTGATATATATGTTGATATATATAATAATAAATGAGATTGATTATGGACTATTGACCAATGTGTGATTGGATGTGGATGCATGAATGATTAAGTTTTATAAATGGGGTCTACATACTTCGTCTTTCTAATTTTCTTATGTATAATTCTATCACCCTCCTATGTACTTCTCATTGACTACTGATTAAGGTTTATATTTTATGAAAATAGTTTGTAATAGGATTAATTAGATTTATTTGAATAATTGAAGCAGGAGAGTAAGGAGCGCATGAAGACCTGTTTTTATTGAAACCCGTATTAAATGTAATAGTTACATTATTGTATTTATTCTTACACCATAGGTTTGACCATTTAGTTTATTTGGTGGCTCGAATAAACCAAACTAGAATAAAAGTTCATAATCAATCTAAGTAGAATATAGTATTCTATATATGTATGTTTATTTATATATATTATACATTATTATTAAACATGTTTCGCATGTTAATTAAAATGACGCGTATTTTATATATGTGTGTATGTGCGCTAAACAAGATGAGATAATTAATATTAACAACCCCCTCATGATGTAGAATAAATATTATTTATAAAATGAACTAAAATGTTTAATTCATGAATTAAAGGAGTTTATTTCAATTAAATAAAATTAGAATGGTTCTAATTTACTTATTCTACTACTCATAATATTAAGTTGTAACGTTCAAAGATATTTGGAATATCAAATGTCGCCTTCTAGCATGGTAAAATAATAGAATATCAAATAATCATTATAAATTTGTTGTGTCACACAATGCTTATATTAATTTTTTGAGATGTTGTTTTTCAACATTTTATACTTATAAAAGAATTGAACAATGCTGTTGTGTTGTATCACATAATGACAGTGTTTTTCTCTTCACTTATATGAAAGTGTTAGGTCAGACTTAACTTAAATAATTTTGATTTGGACGTGTCACACATGATCATAATAACCTAAGAGGCAAAATAAAAGGAGTTACATGATGATGTAATTGACAAGAAGTTGTCCACCTATTTATTTATATATAATTTGTTGTGTCACACAAGGCTATATACATTTAAAATAAGATCCTTATTCTCACCAGCAAATTTTTAACTAAATTTGTCGAACTATATAAAAAGGGTAATATAGTTTGATGAAAATAGTGGGAGACACCATTTTAAATAAAGACCTAATTAACTTGGTGATTAATAAAATGAATACATGTTAATATTGTTATTAATTCACTTAAATAATATTGCTATGTTTAAATCACTAACACTGCATAGCATATTAGATGCAAACAATTTAATCGAATTGATTAAACAAATTTGAGAATAGTTCTCAATGTTGAAAACCTAGCAAAATGTCCTTAATTTTCCTATCCCTGCAAATGTTGCAAACTAAGCTTCTGAGGAAGAGATTGTTATTTTTAAGAAATGGCAAGATGATGCAAAGATGGCTCAATGCATCATGCTCGTATCCCTAAGTATCGAGTTACAGCGTCACCACGAGAAAATGGACGCACCTACTATATTGCTGCATATTCAATAGTTGTATGAAGAGCAAAGTAGGTTAACTAGATATAAGATATCTAAGGAGCTCTTCCGATCTATAATGACTAATGGCACTACAGTACAGACACATGTCCTAAAGATGATCAATTTAATTGATTAATTAGGACAACCGAGTTTTGTCAAGGATGGAGAGTTGAGTTAAGATTAAATCTTGCAGTCACTCACCGACTCCCTTTCAAATATTATTGTGAACTTCAACATTAATAAGTTAGTCGTCAATTTATTTGATTTGCTTATATATGTTGAAGACTGTTGAGAGTCACTTTCCTTCCAAGAAAAATCAAGTCTTACTCATAGATGAATCTTCTAAGCGAAAGAAGATGGCCAAAGGTGTTTCTGAGGAGTACGAAGGGATAGAAGGCAAACAAAAGGTACTAATTAAAGGACTTAAATAAAAGTGATCCCGATGGAAAAGAAGTTTGCTTTTATTGCGATAAGTTAGGATACTGGAAGAACAACTGCAAGAGGGTTGCAGTACATAAGCAGAAGAAGCTTGGAGAAGCTTCTACTGCAGATATAGATTTGTTTATAATGAAATAGAACTTTATATAAGTCAAGTTATACTTGGGTATTAGATATCGGCTAGTGGTCTCATATATGCAAGTTGATGCAGAAACTAAGCAGAAGTAGAAAGCTAAACTAAATATAAGTAATCATGTGCGTGGGGAATGGAGCAAAGGTTGCTACATTAGCCATAGAAATTTATAGTTTAGCATTACTTACAAGCAAGTCTATTAAGTTAGTAAGTTATTACTACGTTCAGTTCTTAGAAACATTAATTCTGTTTCATGTGTAGACAAAGAAGGTTGCGACATTATAATATAAAAAAATTATCATTCTATTTATAATGATAATGTTTTATTTAGAACTAGTTGATTACTTGATGGACTTTGTATACTTGACTTACATGAAAAATATTTCAAATTGAACATACTAAAGAAAAAAAGATGATATAAATCATACATTCATATTGCACTGTAAACTCGGTCATATTAATGAAATAAGAAATAACAAGTTGTATAAAGCAAATGGACTTTTAGAGCCTTTTGATTATGAATCAAATACAACTTGTGAATCTTGTGTCATGGATAATATGACTAAATCTTCATTTAGAGGACATGGAGAGAGAGTTGCAGAGTTATTAGAGTTGGAACACACAGTTATGTGTGAGACTTATGACAATAAATACAAGATGAGGGTATTCGTTCATTACTTCCACTAATAATTCTAAATTTTAATATATGTATTTGATGAAATACAAATTCAAATCGTTTGAAGCGTCTAGAGAATTCAAAAATGAAGTATAGAAACAAACAACCAAAAGTATTAAAGTTCTTCGATTAGATTGAGAAGGGATACGTAAGCAGTAAATTTCTATATCATCTCAAAGCGAAATGGTATTCTCTCACAATGGACATGATAATCCATGATGAGTTTTACCAATCTTTCAGTATCCTTCTAGGGTTATGCCCTAGATTTGGCTGCATATTTATTAAATAAGGTACTTTCAAATTTCTTTCCTAAGACTCTATATAAGTTATGGATAGGGAGGAACTAAGTCTTAGGTTTTTTAAGATTTGAATTGTCCAACTTAGGTCAAATCATTTGACAGTGATAAGCTTGGGACAAGATCTGACAAGTGCAAACTTGTGGGATATCCTAAAGAAAATTTAGGATATTACTTTTATAATTCGACTAATTAAAAGGTGTTTGTCAAAACACACAGCTTTTTAGAAAAAAATGAGTTTATCCTTAAAGAGGTTAGTGGGAGTAAAATAGATCTTGAAGAAATTCAAGAACCACAAAATACTACAGATCAAATAAAGAAATCTATTCAACTAATTAAACCAGTTATACCATAACCAAATCGTAAATCTGGTTTAGTACCAAAGATACCTTAGAGGTATGAATTCATCATAGATGATGATGATAAGGTACACATCATAGTGGATGATGATCCAGTTACATATGATGAGGCATGAGTAGAGACTCAAGAGAAATAGTTATTGTCCATAAAATTCGAAATGGGTCTTTTAGAAAGACTAAATAAAATGGCAAGGTGGAGACCTATGAGACCTGACTAATGGCAAAAAGATTTCATACAAGGTCAAGGAGTTGACTATGATGAAACATTTCACTAGTAAAAATGCTTATATCCATTCGAATTTTACTTGTAGTTGCAGCTTACTGTACAAAGATGATGTATATATTCGAATGATATAAATCATAGTGAAATGTTTGTATATATTCCATCTCTATAGAGTAAATCATAGATCTCTATGGAGTAAATCAAGAATATAAGCTACAACGATCCAATAATAGATTGAAGCAAATTTCTCAAACATGGAACATCCATTTTTGAGGAGACAATCAAAAGAGTTTGATTTTATCAAAAACAAGGATGAACCAAGTATGTGCAAAAGGTTAGTAAGAGTATTATGCAATTCCTAGTACTATATAATGATATACTACTGATAAAGAATGACATACCGATACTACAATCAGTGAAGATAAAGTTGTCTAAACACTTCTCCATCAAGGACTTAGGAGAAGCATACTAACGTTTTGTTATGGATAAAGGTCTACAGAGATAGATTATATAGGATGCTCTGCTTGACCCAAGGAACGTACATTGATTCATTGATATGTACTAGACCTGATAATGCTTATGTATGATAAGCAAATATTAGTTTAATCCAAAAGAAGAATATTAGAAAAGAGTTTCTAATGATGGGTCTGATTTAAAACTATAGGACTTAACAGACTCAAGTTTTTTCAAACTAACCAAGACAACAACATATTCATTTCAGATTATATGATTACCTTGAATGGTGGTGTAGTGAGTTGGAAAAGTTTCAAACAGCAAAGAATTATTGATTTAGTGATAAAGACATAGTAAATAACTATAAGTGAAGCTGTAAAAGTGATTTTTTTATTTCAACAAGTTCATTACAGAACTTAGAATGGTTCTTAGCATTAAAAGAGTTTAATTCGCCAGGAACTTAGGTCTCATCTGAAATCCAAATATGTGTTGCGATACTTCCGAATGATTAGAGGAATAATTGAAAATGAGATGACATCATAGAGATGGTAGACTCTCAATACAACATTACAGATCTATTAACTAAAACATTTACTAAGCAATTCAAATGCCACTTAGAGAAGAATGGTATGGGGATACTAAATGGTGATTAGCTTTAGTGCAAGTGGGAGATTAAAAGTAGTATGCTCTCAAGCCAATCAGATTTGATATGATATGCATATACTTTGTAATCTTATTCGATTTATTAATAAAAGTATCAAGACATTTTATTATTCATGATTAATTGGTTAAATTAATTGTATGAATAAACCCATAGTTTTAAGCAATGCTTTTAGAATCATAATATTGATTATACTAATGAGATCTAAATTCAAGACAGCTCAAAACTAAAATATTCCTAATCGTTGGATCATTAAAATGGGAATTAGTGAATCCGAATTGATTAATACGTACTATATTTGCTCTTATAAAAAAGATGATTAATCTCATAATCATTTGTGTAAAGACACTAAAACAAGTATGTAGGTGCTTATTAGAGAATAAGTTCACTGAACATGACTCACTCAAGAAACACCTAATGGAGTTTTACTTATCTGTCAATAGGAGTTCCTTTTGTGATATTAATATAAGTGATCCTTGGACTTGAGAATATCATAGTACTTTGTGTATGATAAGTTATACTTTGGTATATTCCTTAAAACCTGTAGGATATATCAAAGGGTATGATCAGGTATAATAAGTTGTACGTGGAGGTAAGTGAATGATCAACAAAAGATCTACCACTTCCAGTAAAGGAAGAGAATATCCTATGTAATTCGATAAAAGACAACTCAAAAATTCTTGGCCAACGTAGAATGAAAATTATAAAAGAGTTTCTAATTTAGATTAGAGTTATAAATTTGTGAATTGATATGCATATGATCAAATGAAATAAGACTTGACAGTAATTCCATATCTTATATTGGATTGGGACATTGAGTGGTAGAATGATTGAACTGTACAGTAATTATTCGCTGAAATGTTCTTTTATGTTTAAATGTTAAAATCTATATTATCTGGAATATCGATTAATCGCTAAGGGGACTTACCCTTATTCTGGAATAAATATTATTTATTAAATGAATTAAATAGTTTAATTCATTTATATATATAAGATTAGAACGATTCTAATTAATTTATTTTACAACCGGTTTAATATGGAGAACCTAAAGGGAAACACCGAAAAAAAGTAATATTTATTTTAGAAGTGGATGACATAATCATAATAATAAATTAAGTATATTTAATTTATACTATAGTGATAAAATAAATTAATAAGAGGATTCTTATTCTTATTCTTATTCTTATTATTACTATTATTATTATTACTAGTATTATTATTTAGTTCATAAATGGTTTAGCAATTAATTAATAAGTAGTAGTATTATAAATAATTAAGTTCTTAAATAGTTTAGAAATTATAATTATAATAATTAAGTAATAAGAAGTACTCTCATTATTAAATAATTAAGTCTCTAAATGGTTTATGAATTATAATTAATTAATTTAGTTCCTAATTGAATTGGGAATTAAATTAAAATCATAATCCTAAATAGTTTCGGAGGGTTGTCTATATCTATAAATAAGAGGAGTCTTATTATTGATTAACGATACACACTATTTCATAATAACTGAGAGAGTACTTCATAATTCTCTACATCTAAGGAGTTAGAGAGAAAAAGAGAATTAGGGCTAGCCACCCATCGTTTGAAGAAACCAAAATTCACTTCTTTAATTCATAGATCTCTTAGTGGATCACCTCTAGAGGCTTCAAACTTGGTGAGCTAATATTAATTTGTGGAATCTAATCGATGAATTTGAAGAAGAACGTGAAGGATTAAAAGGAATTGAACTTGTACCTCTGGAATCTTGGTTCTACAAAGGTATAAATTTTTTATTAAGAAATATCCTGGTTATTGGTTTGTAGAAAAATTTTAAAATATGATTTTGTTTGCATCTGTTGCACTTATATAATTTGATTATATGTATGCCATATTTTTGCAAACCAACAGTCGTAACAGGGGAATCTGGGTACGAGACATTGTACTCTGCAAATAAGTCTCGTGATGAGCTATCACTGTAATTGGCTCCAAAGAGGTGCGAGTAATCCACCATCAGACAATAGAGAAGAAAACGAGAGAAAAAACAAAGGAAATAAAGGAATAAGGCGGGGGGTGGCGGTGGTGGCGGAGAAAAGCTAGGGTTTAGTTTAGAAAGAATGGGGAGAAAGTTTTTAGAGAGAGACTTTCATCAAATGATGTTCCTTCCCGTAGGTCTTAAAATATTTTTAGTTTCAACTATGTTACAAATTATATAAATTTTGTTGCATACTACAATTATAAATATTATAAACTGTCTCAAGAGAACTAATAATTAAAATATTTGCATTTATTATTTTCAAAATTTAAATAAAGTATGTCAATTTTAAATTTAAAAATATTACACTAAACTCAAATGGAGATTTCCAAGGTTTAAGCCCAATATTAAAGAATTTTAGACTGACCACTAGTTGATAATTAGTAGTTTGTTCTCTAAGGTCATGTTTGTTTATAAAGATTATAATTCCGGAATTAATATTCTCATGAATTATAATCTTGAAATTATTAGTTTAGGATTAAATAATCCTAGTCACATGTTTGTTTTTAGTGAAATTATTTATGGGATAATTTAAAATAATTTCATGTTATGTTTGTTTTGTCTAGAATTATTTAAAGAATTAGATAAAAAAAAATACCGTTTAGACTATTATACCCCTACCACTAATAACAAAAATATCACATTCTTACTAATTTGAGTATAAATAGATATGATAAGATACATCAATCATTATAAATAAAAATAAAGATTAATTTTGTTCACAATTTTTTAATCATAAACGGTAGGGATCATATTATTTGGTTGTACATAGTGTTACTACAAATGGGCTGCTTTGATGATGACTATATGATTAGATTCGTTTAATAATGTGATTGTTTGATAATATGCTTGATAATGTGAATTGATAATAAGTTTCAGAAAATAATCTGATAGTGTTCTGTTTGATAAGAACTGAGTAAATTTGTATGAAACAGTTAAAGATTAAAGTATATTTGTAATCAGTAACTTTTGTACAGTTCTTAAATAAAAGTTAATGTATAAGGACTTAGATTAGAAGATTAAATATATTAGGTTGATCCAAATGACGCAAGTATCATAAGATTCAGTGTAATAGGACTTAGGAATCAAACTTGTTAGGTTGATCTAGTCATAGACTTGTAATAGATAAGGAAACACAGAGATCGTGAAACAGAGGACTAAAACAGAAGGGATCGTAAAGTAAGCAAGACTTTAGGATATAGTCTACAATGCAAAACTCAACAACAAAAATCAGAAGTAGAAGAAATCACAAAGTTCGTAGAATTGAAGTATGAAATTGTCAAGAGAAATACTCAAGATTAAAGCCTACAATAAAGATGTTGACAAGCAGAAAAATCATTAAGCTGAAAAAGTTGGTCTGGAGATAACAGGACAAAACAATCAAATTATGAAGCAAAATGACTAAAGAAAGAAGCAGAGAAAATATTACAGAATATGCTCAAAGTTCGTAGAAAAAGATAGAAGAATCCACGTTGCGATCGCAAGGACATGATAAGTTCGCTAATTCTACTCAAAGATCGTAGTAAGCAGTCTCAAGAATATCTGCTCAAAGGATTAGAGAATTAGTAGAGTAAGCCAGAACAATTAAAGGAGGAAATTAAAGCTGAACTCTAAGACTAACAAACTTTCAGATCGTAGTGCAAGAGAAAGATTGTCGAGTAAAGAGAAGATCACAGAGCATAACAACAAAAGAAAGACATTGAAGAAGATGTTCAACAAAGAAGACAAAGTCACTAAGGATAAAATTGATTAAATCACTAAAGAAGATAAGAGATCCAGTGCTAAGCAGAAAAGAAGACAAGAAAAAGAGAATATTAGCAAAACTACTTTCAAGGAAAAGGAATGGTTGAAGCAAACAAGAATCACTCCACGAAATTAAAGAATTCATAGAATTGTGTCAAGTAGACTTATCACAGCACAACAAAGACAGAAGACTCCAGCTGGAAAAGTTGACAAATAAGTCAAAATGCTTAAGATAGTGGAATGAAGTTGAACAGTACAACTCCAGAACGTAGAGCTACTACATTAATGAGCTGACTCGGTATTACTTATCAGAGAACATAATGTTAGAGGCATTAAGAGACAGATTCTCTACAATACAAAATTGGAGTGATCTTACCAAAAGAATCCTTCAGCAAAGAAACAGTCTGAGACAGAAGGAACAGAGTAAAAATTGAATAAAGTTGGAAGCAGAAATGACATCCACCACAACAGAAATGTTCCCAATAAAGATAAGGTAAAAATCTTAAACATGCAGACATCAAATGCTCAAGAAAGGGGGATCTAATTGAAGAGAAGAAGATAAATGAGAACCATCACGGGAATGTAAGCACTAGATAAAGATCTTAAGGAATCTATATCAGGTATCAAATCAAAGGGAATTGATCAAGCTAGAGGAAAGCTTAAGAAGGACTGAAGATCAAGTTTAAAAGAGAAAATGAAGTCTTAATGACCTCAGGAAACTAAAGGGAAAATAGAGGAACTCACAGTTCGTAGAGCAAAGAAAGCTTCATAATGATGGCTCTAAGTTCGTAAAAGTCAATTTAAAGTTCATAAAGCGAAAGAAGTTCAAATAAAGAAAGTTATGAGATTATAAAAAATTCAGATCTTAAAACTGATCAATGTAACAAGTAAATTGAGAAACAGAATACAAGGTCAAGGGAACTCTAAAATTTGATAATACAGTTGAAGATTGAAGAATATTCTCAGAGTTCATAGAGCAAATTATAAAGTCGCAAAGTTCATTCCAAGATTGCAAAGATCAAAATGTAGTTCATAAAGTAGATCATAGAATCATTTCTAAACACAAAGTCTACAACTCATAAAGTTGATCGTAAAGCAATCATAACGTAGAGCAAGCTGGAAAACCATAAATCGTAAAGTCAAATGTTGCTCAATGACTCGGGAATGAACGTCTTGGAAGTTAGTAACGTTCAAGCTTATCAATAGAAGAGTGAAGATCTCGAGACAAATGAATGACCGATAAATGACTCAAGTAAAAGGGAAGAGTGAATGAGTCTAATAGCTACCTTAATCAGCCACATGGTTCCTACTAAAAAGAAAAGTCAAAAGCACTTCATAAAGCTCAAAGAATCATAAAATCTAAAAAATCGTAGAAGTGTTGCCTAATTTCTTACTAGCACTGTAAGACGCAAGTATACTCGTTCATTTGTAATACTCAGCAAGCAAGGTATCGTTCCCATGAGAAAATAAATTAATAATTATCAATGCAAATATTAAACTAAATTAATCATATTTAAACTAATGATTTAAAATCGCAAATTTGAAATTAAAACTAATTAAGAATTAACTACTGAAGTAAATAACCATGAAAGAAATGCAGATTTGACTGCTTAAGATTATAACTTCCCATAGTGTTTCATTTAAACCAATTCACTCCCATTTTAATTGATTAATTAAATTGGATCGCTAACCAAGAATTCTTTATAGTATTTATACGCTTCTTCCGATAGACATATAAATAAATTCTTCTAAATTTGATCCTAAAGCATCAGAATTAATAAGGAACACCCTAATTAATTAAATCACTATATTCCTATGTGAAATATGTTAATTAGAATTTTAAGCTCGGATTTTCTTTATGACTACAAACGGTACATAGGTATATTTCTATCCTATATACTAATCATATAAACCCTTTTAGATTTTATGAACAAATGATATTATACCCAGATCTAAACTTATACTCCATCTTCCAACTTTGTATAGATTATCACGATAATTGTTGATCAGGCAATTAAACATTTATGCTTAAGATATGATAAACAATCCATGAATAATCAACATAAATTAAAAAGAGAGTGATCAATTAATATTATACGCTAGATTCCATTGTAATCTTAAATAAAAATTTAGCTCATAACGTTAAATAAAAACTTCATGAAATTAATAATTAAGCACATCCCAAAGATTACAAAAACTGGAAAAAAAAAATAGAAAAAAACTATAATAGTCACTCCAACTCTACTCCAATCTATAATCTCTGTAAATCTTCTTCGTGTTATTCTTTGCTTTCTCTCCAAATCCGCAAATCTTTCTTAGCTTTGCTTTCTAGGGTTCTATATATTCTTCTAAGCTTTTAAAGTCTCCTATTTATAGTTCACATGCATAACCCTAGCCAAAACAATGTTTCCATGCCAGTATTAAATTGCATCTGAGACCCAAAGGAGAACTCTGACAAAAATTTAAAAATGACACCAGCACAGTTGTGGCCAAATCAAGTGTAGCTGCGCTCCTTCAGTAAATTCCTAGTACAGTTACAGTCAAGCCTCTCTCAAAATCTACTTTCAATTCTTCATCTTCCCTGCTTTAGTGCAGCTACGGTCCCTGCCAAGTGTAGCTGCACCCCCTTTTTGCCAAAAATTATAACTTTACCATTGAAGTCCTATTTCCTACAAAATAAAATAAAAACACGAAAACAAGTAAAACATAGCACAAAAAGACATGCAAACTCACAAATTATCAAGTTAAAAGTACCCAATTCATAGGTATAAAATTCAATCATCAAACACTCCCAAACTTGACTCTTTGTTTGCCCTCAAGTAAAACACTATAAACACACTAATAAAACTAAAATTAAAAACAAATGCTAAATACTTAAGCAATAAATCATCATCAATCAAATTAACGACCTCAAAGATTATATAACTTAATTCAAAAGAAATATTAGAACACTACAGAATTTAAAATCCCAACATAATTATCAATTCCAAAAATATTCAAGATTCTTTAGTGTGTGTGTGTACCCCACTGTTTCAACTATTCAGAATTTAGATAAACTCATACAATCAAACATATGACGAAAGACTCCATTTCAAAAGTAAAACTTTATTTTTTCACATCAATATCGACTAAGTAAGGCAATCATATAAATAAAGGATCACACGAATTTAACATGTAAGTACTTTTGTTTATTTTTAAGCGAGTACATATAATTATCTTACTTTCTTTCATCTCGCTTTATATGTTTGTATATGGATGAAGGCATTTTACGCTCCATTTCACCCTCATATTTTTATTCTTTACTTGTGCAATGTATAATTTTATTAGGCTTTTCAGTGCCACCTATGCAACGAACTTTCGACCAATGACTCCCAAACCAGTTGGCTTTATGAAAGCCTAAACTTAGCACGAAACGATGATCAAATAAAACTTTAAATTTTCCACAGTAATCCCCACAAACATCCAACCGATTAAGTTTTCTAAATACAAACTAGTCAAAGAGTATGGTATATGTTATATTCTCATAAATGTAAAAGAATCAGGAATATTATGGAACTAGCTCAAATGTCAAAACATAAACCCCTCACGTTCATCAATTTTCCTTTAATAGCAATGAATAATCAAATTCTTATTAGTGATCTTATCCTAATTTAAACGATTAATTACTTAAATAACTAACTACAAACACCAAAACAAAAACAACCTAACTACTTATTTTTATAGATATCACGGTTACACTCAGCACGTGCAATAAATCTTTAAACCCCATAGTTATCCTATGTGGACAAGTTATGTCTTGTGAAGGTTTGCAGTGAATATACTCACAAAATTCCAAAATTTAATTAACATAAATGCAAAAAAAAAATATTGGATTTTTGAATTATTCATTTTTTATATATATTCTAAACTACATGCATCTATTCTACATATACATCCTACTATGCCAATTATCAAATTCCAAAATTAACATGGATCTATAAAACAACTAAAACAACTATCACCCCTAAACTTGAATTAAGCATTGTCCTCAATGTAAAATATAATGAAAAGACAAAACAAGACAATAGGACTTACCTGAAGCAATCAATCATCACGTTTGTCCTCATCACGCTACAAGTCTAACGATGGGTATGTCGGTAGCTTAGGAGGTTCGAGAAATTGGATTGAAGAGAATGCCTAGGCCAATGCTTGAGCAACTTCTACATTATAACCATACATGACCCCTTGATGTTGCGCTATCCATTTATTTTTCCAATCCATCCTTTTCTATAATCTTCTCAATTTCATGTTAAATTCCCTCACATATGCATTTTCAAATGGAGCAGGTTCTGAGGAAGAGGGTCCTGTCTCAAGCTATGAAGTGTGGGTGTCATAAGAAATAGGTGAAACTATAAAAAGCTCCTTCGTGTCTGGAGAATGAGCTTCTAAAATGAATTCCACACCTTTTGAATTTGCTTGAGCATCATCCCATTGCTTAAATTTTTTAATGATGCACGAATCAATTAAAACTTGTGGCTCTTGAATGGGCTCATTATCATTCCATTGAAAGCCTGCCTGCTCACATAATCCAAATATTAAGGACGGGTATGACAATCCCCGAGATGAACATCTTTGGTTAGCTTGTTTCATCAAGCCATTTATCACTTACCCAATGTTGATGCTCTTTCTTTTTACTATGCAATAGAGGAGGATGCCTCATTCCTTGATTACTTCCGTCATATGAGTTAATGGCATCAATTTGGCAAAAAAGAAAGTAACACCAAGCCTTCCCGAATCGGCTCAAATGACTATAAGATAAATGAATTTGCTTCCCATCTTGAAGCTTCCAAAAAGCATATAGCTGGACAGAGATTTTGAATTACCTCATCCAAATTTAGAGATTCTTGTTTGTATTAGGTGTATTCATCTATGTCAGTCATTTGGTCTAGGTTGTAATACGTGTTTACTGCCTCTCCAGAAAATGATACTTCCTTACCCCACATACGTACTATATTATGTTCAGCTACCTTGGAATTTGCATAGAATTCTTTAACCACCAAAATTACTGTTGGGTCTGACTGTAAAGTGAACTTCTGCCAATATTACCTTGCAATCATGTTATATAAATGACCATCTAGCGCACCAAGTCTAAAGCCACATTCCAATATTAGGTTCTTGTTAACTAAAACATCATTAAAATAATCCGAAGCAACTTCACTAACAAACCTTCATTTGTCATATGATTGAGTCGATGTTGAACTTTCCCCCCTTTTGTCGTTTCAGAGCCATTAGTAAACAATCCCCAACTGAAAACTTGTCCAACTCTAAGAAGTGATTACCAATGAAGCTTAAATTTCTTTGAGGTAATTCGTCAAACACCTTATATGCACAGTTTAAAACCCTTTGTTACTAGCCTCCCCCAAACTTGTTTTAAGCCAAATCCCAAAAGCTTTGATCCACAAACATAATCTAAACCAAATTACATCGCAAAGTAAACCAAAACCCCTTAATTGAGTCAACATAAAATCAATTGGGCAACCAATTATCCAAAATTCCCAAACATCACAATAGTTGAATATTAACTCAATATACTTGTAATTTTATATATAATAATTTAACTAATGAAGTACCCACTTAATACTTGTTAAGACTTACTTAAACCCTAGCTCGATTGAATTGATATCTACTGAGAATGGGTGAGAAGTCATTTGGATGAGGATGAATGACTGGTGATGGATTACTCTTACAGATGGTCGATTGATGCTAGAAGGATTGTGAGGAGATGGATGTGTATTAGTGGTTTGGATGGATTCAGTGTAGCTTGAATGTAAAAGAGTGAATGGATGTGGAAGGGTTTTAAGGTTTAAGCCTAGTGACAGTCGACTGGGTTTAGGAATGATATAACACAATCAACACTTTTAAAACTTTTTTTTTTCAGAAATCATAGTCAAACGCAGCTACAGTCTGGTACAACGTAGCTACGCTTAAAGCCAAAAACTTAACAAAATGTTTGGGCGCAACTGCGGTCTATCTAGGAGCAGTTGCAGTCTATCTGGGCGCATCTGTGCTGGCGAGCACAGCTGACCTTATATCCGGCGCACCTACACTTAAGGCTACTATTTTCAAGATTGTTTTTTGCTGTGATTTCATCCGTTCTTGTGTCAATTTTGGTACCTTAAAAGAATTAACACACATAAATATAATTCATTACATAAAAAAAAATTAGCAAGACTAAAACTAAAATTACCACACTAATTTAACAAACTACTCTAAATTAACTAAATTAATAAAAACAAACTAAATAACAAAAAATAATAAAGTTAGAGCCTGGGTAGCCTCCCAGTTAGCACTTTGTTTAACGTCCTCAGCCCGACTTCTTCCTTCTCAGTTATGATCGGCTAGGCTGACTGAAGTCTGTTCACGATCAATGGTTCCCCCATAGAAGTGTTTCAGGCGGTGCCTGTTGACTTTAAAGTTTCTTTTGGAATTGAGTTCATCTACTTCCACCACTCTATGAGGAAAAACCTTGGTGATAATAAACGGACCAGACCACCTTATTTTTAGCTTTCCCATAAAGAGTTTAAGCCTTGAATTGTACAATAAGATAGATTGACCTGACTCGTACTTCTTTCTAATGATTTTCTCATCATACCACCTCTTAATCCTCTCTTTATACAATTTGGCATTTTCATAAGATTAGAGTCTAAATTCATCCAATTGGCTGAGTTGCAAGAGGCGTTTTTCTCCTACAGCAGTTAGGTCAAAATTCATCTTCCTGATTGCCCAATAAGCACTGTGTGTCATTTTACCATAAGGTGGCATGCTTTCCCATACACTAGCCGGTATGGTGACATCCCTATCGGTGTTTTGTAAGCTGTCCGATAAGCCCACAGAGTATCGTCCAACTTGCTTGACCAATTTTTTCGACTAGGGTTCACCATCTTCTTGAGAATTCTCTTCACTTCTCTATTGGAGACCTCAGTTTGACCATATATTTGGGGGTGGTATGTAGTTGTAATCTTATGTGTGACCCCATATTTAGCAAGAATGGTTTCAAACTGCTTGTTACAAAAATACGAGCCGTCATCGTTAATAATAGCACGAGGTGTGCCAAATCTAGTAAAGATATTCTTTCGAAGGAATCTTCTTACCACTTTTACATCATTAGTGGGTAATGCTACTGCTTCAACCCACTTTGAAACATAATCCACCGCAACTAGTATATATGAGTTTCCGAAGGAGGAAGGAAATGGGCTCATAAATTCAATGCCCCAAACATCAAATAATTCAACTTCTAAGATCGTGTTTAGCGACATCTCGTGTCGTTTTGAAATATTGTCAACCCTTCGGCATCTGTTGCACCTCAACATAAAGAAATGGGCATCCTTAGAGAGTGTCGGTCAGTAAAATCTAGATTGTCAAACCTTAGCTATAGTTCTTTCTCCTCCATAATATCCCCCATAGTCTGAAGCATGACAATGCTGAAGTATGTTCTCCATCTCCTCTTGAGGCACGCACCTTCTTACAATTTAATCTACACACTATTTGAATAAGAAAGGTTCATCCCACAAATAATATTTAACATCGTGGAGAAACTTCTTTTTCTACTGACTTGTCAAATCTGGAGGAAACACCTTACTCACAATAAATTTACAAAATCCGCGTACCATGTTGTTTCCTTCTTTATTGTTAAAAGTTGTTCATCTAGGAAAAATTCATTGATAGTCGTCTTATCTCCCTTATTTTGTCTTGAATTTTCCAATCTTGACAGATGATCAGCTACCTGATTCTCTATCTCTTTTCTATCTCAGATCTCCAAGTAAAATTCTTGTAACAAAAGTATCCAACGAATCAACATTGGCTTGGCATCCTTCTTCGCTATCAGGTACTTGATTGCTGAGTGGTCTATAAAAACAATCACCTTAGTTCCAACAAGATAGGAACGGAACTTATTAAAGGCGTAAACAATTACGAGTAACTCCTTCTTAGTGATAGTATAGTTCAATTGAGTATCGGATAACGTCTTGTTAGCATAATATATAGCATGAAAAAACTTCTCTTTACGTTGGCCCAAGATTGCGCTAATTGCAAAGCCGCTAGCATTGCACATCAATTTGAATGGTAGATTCCAACCCGGTGCTACATACTATCATTTATGTAGTAATCAATTTCTTTTTCAAAACTTCGAAGGCTTCAAGACATGCTTTGTCAAAATTGAATGGAAGATCCTTCTCCAATAAATTACATAATGGCTTTATGATCTTAGAGAAGTCTTTGATGAACCTTCTGTAAAAACCCGTATGTCGTAAAAAACTCTGAATGCCCTTTACTGAAGTTGGTGGAGGAAGATTCTTAATGGTTTCAATCTTCGCTTTATCTACCTTAATCCCTTTAGCAGAAACTCGATGTCCTAAAATTATTCCCTCTTGGGCCATGAAATGGCATTTCTCCCTAAGACCAAATTCTTTTTCATACATCGTTTAAGCACAAGAGTGAGATTCTCCAAACATGAGTCGAATGTATCCCCAAAAATTAAAAAATCATCCATGAAAACTTAGAGATTACACGCGACCATATATGAAAAAATGGCCATCATACACCATTGAAACGTCGCTGGTGCATTACACAATCCGAAAGACATCCTTCTAAAACTAAAGGTTCCATATGGGCATGTGAATGTGGTTTTCTCTTGATCATCGGACGCTATAGCAATTAGATTATAGCCTGAGTATCCATCCATAAGGAAGTAATACTCATGTCCCGCTAGGGGTGTTCATTAGGTCCGAACCGAACTGGTACCGAACTGAACCAATACCCAAATTGTCTAAATTCCCATACCAGAACCGGTTGAGCCAGTTCGGTATACCGGTAAACTGGTTCGATTCTGGTTTTATCAAAAATTATTTTATTTATTTATTTATTTTTTATTATTATTATTATTATTATTATTATTATTATTATTATTATTATTATTATTATTATTATTATTATTATTTATTAATAATAATAAGAAGAAGAAAATAAGAAAATCGATACAATCGGTACATACAAGCCTTAAAATGGTGAACCGAAATTGGTACCAAACCTATACCGAACCAGTTCATTTTATACCGAATCGACCGATTTGGACTGATCCGGTTAACTAAAAAATCAAAAAAAAATGGAATCCCCTATGTCCCGCAAGTCTGTCCAACATCTAATCAATAAATGATAGTGGGAAGTGGTCTTTACAAGTAGCCTTGTTTAACTTTCTATAGCTCATACATACCCGCCAACTCATAACTGCCCTTGTAGGGATTAAGTCATTATTTTTATTTGCGACTACCGTCATCTCCCCTTTCTTTGGCACACATTGGACTGGGCTCACCCATAAGCTATCTGAGATGGGATAAATAATTCCTGCATCCAACCATCTTATGATCTCCTTTTTTACAACTTCTTTCATAATGGGGTTAAGTCTCCGTTGTTGCTCAATCATAGGTTTCGCCTCCTTTTCAAGAAGAATCTTGTGCATACAAATTAATGGGCTTATCCCTTTTATGTCTGCAAGAATCCACCCTAGAACTGATTTGTACTCCCGTAGCACTTTTAGCAACTTATTCTCTCGAATCTCATCAAGGAAAGCAGAAATTCTCTTGAATCTCGTAGATGATTGGGCAGTGGTTTAAGTTACAGAATAGGTGGTTCTTCCAATGATGATTTAACCCTATCCAATGGCTTTCCTGTGTAGTCCAATGATTTAAATTTTTCTTGACCTGCTCAAATTTTAGAGTTGAATCCAACACTTGGGCCAATTCTAGTGAAGCTAGATCATCCGAAACCACATCATTAACCATTGTCGTCTCAAGAGGATCTTTAATTTTAGTCTCCATAAGAATATCCCTAACCGCTTCTTCAATTGGATTAACTCGGTAGCACTATTCACCTTCCTTAGAGAATTCCATAGCCTTGAGTACATTAAAAGTTACCTCTTGGTCTTGGACCCTTATTACTAACTCACATTTCAGCACATCAATCAATGTCCTACCTATATCTAAGAACGGGAGCCCAAGAATAATTGGTATGTTGTTGTCCTCCGCAAAATCAAGTACTATGAAGTCTGCAAGGAATATAAATTTGTTTACTTTCACGAGCATATCTTCCACAATTCCCCTTGGATATGTGAAAGATTTATCTACTAACTGTAAATTCACATTCGTAGGTGTTTCTTCCTTCAACCCAAGTTGTTGATAGACCGAAAGAGGCATTAAGTTGATACTCGCTCCCAAATCACATAGACACCAATTAAAAAATTGAGTCCCTATAGTGAAAGGGATAGTGAAACTACCCAAATCCTTTAACTTCGGCGGTAACTTCTTTTGTAAAATTGAACTACATTCATCTGTTAAAGGCCACTTTTTTGAACTCTCCTAACTTCCCCTTCCTTAATAAAATGTCCTTAATAAATTTGACGTAGCTAGGCATATGTTCTAAAGCATCTGTAAATGGGATATTAATCTGCAATTTCTTAAACACTTCTAAAAACTTGGAAAACTATCTGTTAAGCTTCTGCTTTTAAAATTGTTGCGAAGAAGACATGGGTGGTACAACTGAATTTTGCTTGTCCCCTTCTTAAGCTTCCATAATCTTGTCATCGATCTTCTTTTTTGAATCCCCCACTTCTTTATCATCCTCCTTCGAACTGTTTACATTCTTTTGCTCATCAATATATGTAGTCAACTATTTTCCACTTCTAAGTGTAATGGCCTTACACTATTCATTACCATCCCTTCTTGGATTCTTCTTAGTATCACTTAGTAGAGTACCTTGAGGATGATTATTTAATACATTTGCCAACTGTCCTACCTGGTTCTCAAGATTCCTTATTATCGCCGATTGATTCTTTGTAGCCATATCAAACTGGGTCACTAGCTTTGCTAACACCTCCTCCAAAAAAAAATAGGTGGTTCCTCCATCCCGGATTGTACCTATTTGAATTGCTATTTTGCTGCCGATTGAAATTTGACACATATTGCACAACTTTAACACTAATAGCACAGTGATCACTTGAATGACTCCCTACACATAAATCATAAACTACTTCCACTTTCTGAACATTTTGAGACCCAAGTGCATCTATCTTCTTTGTAAGAGCAAAAAGTTGAGCTGTCACTTATGCCGATAAAGTTGTCACCGCATCAACTTCTATTAACCCGGTTGTCCTTGGTTGATTCATTCTAGTAGTTGGTCATTGATAGTTATTAGCTGCCAATGTTTCAAGCAGCATGTACGCTTCATCACAATTCTTAGCCATAAGAGCTCCACCTGCTGTAGCGTCTATATTAGTCCTCACTATGTTAAATAATTCATTATAGAATGTCTTCACCTGAAGCCATTTAGGAATCCCCTGATAAGGGCTTCTTCTCAGCAAATCCTTAAACCTTTCCCATCCTTCATATAATGATTCTGCATCATGCTAAACGAAAGAGGTGATATCGTTCTACATCTTTGCTGTCTTGGCAGGCAAAAATAACTTTTCAAGAATTTTTTGTGCTAGGTCATTCCATGTTATAATCGAGTCTAGTGGTAGTGAATGGAGCCAACTCTTCACTTTATCTTTCACTGTAAATGAAAATAGTCCGAGTCTTATTGTGTCTTCCGTCAACCCATGGTACTTAAACATATCACATATTTCTAAGAAACTAACTAAGTGATCGTTCGGATCATCATTTGGCAACCCCCCAAATTGTACCGAGTTCTAAATCATCCGTATTGTACCTAGTTTGATCTCAAAATTTGTAACATTGATAGCAAGCCTCGTGATACTGGATTGGATTTCAGTCACTTATAGCATAGCATAGTCTCGCAATGACTTTTGCTCCTCTTTAGCCATTTTCTCTTCATTTTGTAATGTCTCTTGAATATATTTTCTTAGTCTGCGGAACCTTCTTTCAATCTCGTCATTATATTCAAACGATTCCTAACCTTTTGAGTGGGTTTACATGCAAAATCAAGAATGCCTTAAAAAGAACAGAAAAAGAAAAGTGTTTAAATTAAGATTAACTTAATTGAAATTAATAAAGACAAATTATTACAATAAATCCCCGATAACGGCGTCAAAAACGTATTGCCTAATTTTTTACTAGCACTGTAACACGCAAGTATACGCGTTCGTTTGTAATACTCAACAAGCAAGGTATTGTTCTCATGAGTAAATAAATTAATAATTATCAATACCAATATTAAACTAAATTAATCATATTTAAACTAATGATTTAAAATTATAAATTTGAAATTAAAACTAATTAAGAACTAACTACTGAAGTAAATAACCACGAAACAAATGCAAATTTGACAGCTTAAGATTACAACTTCTCATAATGTTTTATTTAAACCAATTCATTCCCTTTTTAATTGATTAATTAAATTGGATCGCTAACCGAGAATTCTTTATCGTATTTATATGCTTCTTCCGATAGATATATAAATAAATCCTTCTAAATTTGACCCTAAAGTTATAGAATTAACAAGAAACACGCTAATTAATTAAATCACTATATTCCTATGTGAAATGTGTTGATTAGGATTTTAAGCTCGGATTCTCTTTATGACTGCAAACGATACATAGGTATATTCTTATCCTATATACTAATCATATAAACCTTTTTAGATTTTATGAGCAGATGCTATCATACCAAGATTTAAACCTATACTCCATCTTCCAACTTTGTATAAATTATCACAGTAATTGTTGATCATGCAATTAAACATTCATGCACAAGATATGATAAACAATCTATGAATAATCAACACAAATTAAAAAGAAAATGATCAATTGAAATTACACAGTAGGTTCTATTACAATCTAAAATCAAATTTTAGTTCATAACGTTAAAGAAAAATATCATCAAATTAATAATTAAGCACATCCCAAAGATTACAAAAACTAAAAATAAAAGAAGAAAATAGAATAAAACTATAATAGTCACTCTAACTCTGCTCCAATCTTTAATGTCTACAAATCTTCTTTGTATTCTTCCTTGCTTTCTCTCCAAATCCGCAAATCTTCCTTGGATTTGCTTTCTAGGGTTCTATATATTCTTCTAAGCTTTTTAAGCCTTCTATTTATAGTTCACATACATAACGTTAGCCAAAACAATGTTTTCATGCCAGTAGAACTCTGAAATCTGTGTTAAATTGCATCTAGGACCCACAGGAGACCTCTGAAAAAAAACTAGAAAACAACACCAGCGCAGCTGCAGCCAAATCAAGCATAGTTGCGTTTCTTCAGTAAATTCCAAGCACAGTTGCGGTCAAGACAAGCGCAGTTGCCCTCTCAGATTTTGCTTTCAATGCTTTATCTGCCCTGCTCCAACACACCTGCGATCCCTGCCAAGTGCAGCTGCACTCCCCTTATTACCATAAATTATAACTTTTCCATTGAAGTCCTATTTCTTGCAAAACCAAATAAAAACACAAAAGCAAGTAAAATGGAGCATAAGAAGGCACAAAAACTCACAAATTATCAAGTTAAAAGTACCCAATTTGTATGTATAAAATTCACTCATCAGGAAACTGACAACATATCTGATGTGTGGACAAATATTGAGATACTCTAAAGAATTTAGAGCTCAAAATAGATACTAATCATGACAAGTTCAAATGAAAGGAGGGCAAGGATGTATCTAACGGCTATTTGACAAAAGTAACACTAGGCACGAGATTTACATTTTTAGTAAACTGATAAGAAGACAGAGCCGAAAGCTATCTAACTCTCATAACATCGTCCATAATCTTCAAGTATCTGAACATTAAATGAAGTAGTAGCTATTTTTTAACGGACAAAGCCCCAACAGACAAATCTCTAACGGGCAAAATGGCAAAAATCTCTCTATATAAGGACTACAATGAAGATATAAAAGAGCCACAGAGAAAAGACAAATTACAATGATGATATCTAGTATTGGATACAAATACACAGAAGATGAGAAGAAGAAAATCAATCTGTTGAACAGACACATCATGAACCCAAAGTCAAGAAGAACTTTGAAGGATTGATTTAAAGAGTGATTTCTACAAAAGAAGAGCAGAAGAAACAAAGGCATATCTAGAGGCTCTAAAGATCAACGTTAAGAAGGAATCACTCAGTTACTAAGTTCAATCAATAAAGAATAACTTAATGCCAACTTAGTAGCACCTCAAACATCCTCACCAACAACAATAGAAAGACGAGACTTAGTGACTCGCATGATTCTAAGTGAATCAGACCAAGTGTGGAATGGACTTAGTGCCCAATTGGTGTGGTTCTGAGTGAACCTGGTCTTAGTGACCTATGCCGAGACTTAGTGACTCGAAAGAATCTGTGTGATTCAGTGTTGTAACTGATCTTAGTGATCTAATTGTAATTATTGAGAATATCCTTAGTGGATTCCCAGTCAAAAGTGCAAAAGAGTGGAGTATAAGATCTTTATGCTCTGAACTACTTAAAAATCCTTGTGTCATTGTCTCTTATTTAATTTATGTTTTCATTATAAATGTTAAAACTTTCATAACTGCTTAAATTATTTTATATCTTATGATATAACATTTCAGAAACATAACTTAGTGCAAACTTAATAATTCAGATCAAGAAGGGGTATGTTATCAAATTAACAATTCTGATGCAATTACTTATTAAAAAGAATTTGATAACAACACAAATAAATTTTTCAAAGTGATCTATTCAAACCCTTCCCCTTTCTAGATCTCTTTTTGTGCCCTCTGGGAACAACACATAGTATTAAACAGTCCCCCCTTTCAAGTCATTTTATTATCTCTGCACTGATAGTCTCAATTTTTTTTTTTTTTAAAACAAACAAGAAACTTGAAATTAATAATTCTATTCCAAGTATTATCCTTACAAACAAACATGACCTAAGTGTTATACAACCATTCAAAATCTATCAATCAATACTAAAATATAATAACGCAAGAAACGATTTCAAATTTAATTTTTTGAGTCAATTTTGTAGTTCAATTTTTCGAGTCAATTTCGTTGGTCGCGGGTCAATTCACCGAGTATGCCTCTTCGACTTCATCGTAGTTCCATCTTCTAATCGCCTCTTCTCCTTCATCCCTCAGTCGCCCCTTCTCCTTCAGGGGTCAATTCACCGAGTTTGCATTCTCCTACATCCTTCGATTGCCTCTTCGGCTTCATCATTGTTCCATCTTCCGATTTCCTCTTCTCTTTCATCCTTCAATCGACTCTTCTCCTTCAGGGGCCAATTCACCGACTTTGCATCTTCTCCTTCATCCTTCCATCGCCTCTTCCACTTCATCACTCTCTTTGGCTTCATAGCTATCTTCAGCTTTCTCCAAGCTTGATGGCTAAACTCTTCTCCAACCACTTCCCCTTCCTCACTCTTCCATCTTCTCAATTTACTCATTCCTTTCTCATGCCTGCAAAGTGTTTGATGAAATGATCGATTTGTGCGATGTTATATATTCGTATGTATTGATATGTGTTGTATTCTTATGGATCGAAGAGGACATGCTCGGAACACCACAAGGAGGGAGAGTTGCATAAAAAAGGTGGAAAGCGGGTCAAAAACTGATAGGAATGATCGGAATATGTGTCGGTGAGCACAATATAGGCAATCCATTTTGGCTCTTCTGAATAATGGTTCGTTTTATGCACATCAAAAATTAATATGCTCTGTGCTATGGCAGAGTATGGTTATCCTCTATCAATACTGTGTGAGCATTCTATTCTAATGAATAAAGCCTACTTAATCATGCCATAATTCAGGCTATGATGTAGAGAGAAAAAAGTACAGGTAGAAAGGCTGATTACAGTATTATCATATGACATGCAAACCAAAACTTCAATGCAGAAGGCTGGCCTAGCCAAAGTGATGCATTGCATGTATAGACGCTTATGCATGTCTAACTTTACTTTCTTTCTGAATATGCGTAGAAAGGCTGATTATATCCTTTCGAACCAAAAACCTTCTAATTTTTCATAAGCTAGGTCCAGTGATTTGGCATTGGCAGATTGTGATAGCAGGATATCGTCCTTTATGGCATGTCTTATTGTGCTATGTTTTGTTTCTGTTAAATTATTGTTTTTTTCCCTGTGTTCATTTTCCCACATAATTGCATGGTTAGTTTTATATACACATCAAAAATTAATATGTTTTGTGCTATGGCAGAGTATGGCTATCCGCTATCAATACTGTGTGAGCATTATATTCTAATTTATAAAGCCTACTTTATCATGCCTTAATGTTAACAAGTATTATGTCATCCCATATTATACTGGAATAGTATTGATGGGTCTTCAACTTTTAGGATTATTTTGATGATAACAATAATTAGTAAATAGGTTAATATTAAAATCATCTCCATAGGATTTATATTATACTTATTTACTTTAACCAAAAATCTTTTCAAAAAGTTATTGAATTAATATTTTCTCGACATTGATAATTTAATATAAAGTGTTAAAGAGATTAGTTTATAGAGTAATATTTTCTAAGACAAAGAAACTCCTATTCTTCTTAAATTATTTTTATACACTAAAGCTTCCAAAATATTATATATTAAAGTTATTTTAATAAACCGAAAGAATCTTGGAAAAACAAAAGGCCAAACGCTTTTTAGGTGTGCTTTATCCGAAAATTACTTAGGCTCGTTTCATCCAAAAATTGTCTAATGTGGGCATGTGGCTTGGAATAGTTACTAACATGTGTTTTATTATTTGAAAAAGAACTTCCAAAATTTTGAAGGTTGAAAGTCTTAATCCATCCGAGAATTGCCAACAAAGTCTTAAAGCCACATGGGGATTTAATTAGCATGTGCATGAAATAGTTCCATTTGTGAAATTTCAAAAATGAAGGAAGTTTGAAAATTTTGTAGGCTAAATACTTCCTTCTCATCGGAAAAGCTTATGTGCTGCAAACTTTTCAAAATTCAAAAAAGTAAGTGCTTTTCGTTATGGGCCAATCTGTGTGATATGTTTCAAGTCCATCTTAGCCCTTGATTTTAAAATTAACAAATCCTAGCCCCTGAATTTTTAAATAAGCTACCAAATGACCATTATGCCCCAAGCTTGAAAATTCTATAAATAAAAGGCTTCCATTCATTTCAATTTGCCAATTTACAAAGAAAGAAAAGCAATTATTCATTGCCTACATTTTCTCTCTAAAGATTTTAAAATGTTCTCTTCTACTCAAAGTTCTTATCTTCTGTCGAAAAGAAAAAATTGGCCAAAGTATTTGAGATAAGTTCTTGAATTGCATTATTTGAATTGTCTCATACTTGTTTATATTTATAGATATACAAATATAAATTGTTATATATATATATATATATATATATATATTTCATCTATTTATATCTATAAAAAGTTAGTACCTAAACACCGAGACTATACCGGAGATATTCCTCTTAAGTGAGAGAATTAGCCGAACGAGTGTTCAAAGTCCTAAGTGATCTTTTATTGATATAGTTTATTTAAATAAATATCGTAAAGTAGATCAGTACTTAGACACCGCGACTATAGCGGAGCTATTCCTCTTAGCCGAATAGGTGCTCAAAGTCCTAAGTGGTCTATTGAAAATATTTATATAAATATTAGATGGTGAAAACTATAAAATTGGTTGGTACTTAGATACCGAGACTATAGTAGAGATATTCCTCTCAAGTGTGGGAATTAGTCAAACGAGTGCTCAAAGTCTTAAGTGATCATATTTAAAGTATTCACATCATAGATCAAATATATTATTATATATTGATTTGAGCTAAACAATTTATTTGTTATATTAAGTATTATTTAACTGATTCGTTTATTATACTTGATATCTGACATCATAAATATTTGAACTTAAATTCATTTATTCATAAATACTTGTTGCATAATATAAAAGCTATTTAAACTTTTATATCACAAACATAATTGAATAAAACATACTTACACAAAAGCACATCGATCACTATAAAAGTTATTTAAACTTATATATTTGGACTAAAATTTATATCTTCTTATTTTAAGAAGCATTTTCTTCATTTATAAAGGAAAAGTAAAATTTATAAAGCTACACTGAAATAATATATCTGCTTATGTAAGAAGTATCTTTCAAAATAAACTTTTATTGAAAAGATTGTGTTATTTGGTTTTATATATTTGTGAGAAAAATAGAGTGACCATTTGACCAATACCAGAGTCTTAAAGAGGTCAACAGATAGTTGAGTTTTTAATGTACTTGTGAGATGAAGGACAGACTTATTGTTTCAAGACCAGATTGTAAAACAAAAAGGTTTTTTAAGTGAGTTAGTTGTGTTTAAATCTATGAGAAAAAAGAGTGATCCTTTTACCAAGGTCAGAGTCTTAGAGAGGTCAACAGGTAATTGGATCTCTAATATACTTGTGAGTTGAGGAACATACTTCTTGTTTCAAGACCAGATTATAAAGTAGAGTTAGACTCAGAAAACACGTACAACTACGTTTGAGGAAGGAGCGATGAGCTGTTGTCTAATATAAATTGTTGTATGAATAGTTGAAAGTTGATCTATAAAACTTTGTAAATATTTTTTCGCCTATAAAATGAGTGTTTATTACTGATAGTAACAGAATCTCAAGTCCTGGAGAAAAGCTTGAGACTGGCCATAGAAACAAACCCGGGTTGTATATTGTGAACTAGATAAATCTCAATGCATTGTGTGATTAAATTTTTACTGTCCTGCATATTAATTTCTGACACTGTAAATTAATTAATTAAAAAATCAAAAAGGTGTAAGATATATTTTTAAACAGTAATAATCTATTCAACCCCCCTTCTAAATTATTATTGGACTTTCAAGTATTATAAAATAAATGTGATCCATTTATTTAATTTGTCAAAAAATAGGGCTAAACTTTTTAGTTTTTGCATGCATAATTGTACAAAATGTAAAAGAGAACAACATATGTGTGTGTGTGTGTGTGTGTGTGTGTGTGTATATATATATATATATATATATATATATATATATATATATGTATCAAAACTTTGAAATCATCAATTCTTTTAGGCACTTATCCTGCTGTCACCTTTGATTTTATTTCTTTGTATGTCCCTTAACATGTTTCCTTGGTTTTAGTAAATTTCATTGTGCTAAAGCAATTAAGAAACTTTCACTTTCAATCAAAATAAAAGTGAGTGTAAACTATGATTCATCTAGCTATGCAATAGTGGTTCTTTTTATATACACATCAAAAAACAATCTATCCTGTTGGTTAATATGAAACTTAATGTACTATGTTTTTTTTTATGTAAGTTGATTTTTGTTTCCTTAGATAATAATTTAAACCAACCAATATGAGATTGGTATGATGTAGATGTGAGTTTGGATTCACTACAAGAAAATCAGTCAAGTCTAACGGAATTATTTTCGATGGACCAAATTATGTAAAAAATAACATAAAATTGACGAAACATTTCATCAGGGATAAATCCGTTGAGATTAATATACCTCTGACGGAATTTTGTCACAAACAGTATTAAAAAAAAAAGGCCGGGAAAAATTCTCACTCACGACAATAATAACCTCGATGGAATGTCTTATGATCGATGAAAATTCCGTCAGGCATAACATTTTTTGGACTGAATTCCGTCGAAATTAATAAAATAAAAAACTGAACAGATCGCTCCTACCTCCTCACACTTCATTTTTCCCTTTTTCCTTTTCTCTTTCATCCATTGTTTCTCTCTCTCTCTCTCTCGCTCTCGATCCGATTGTCTCTCCATCTGTTGTCGTCGCCACCCATTGCTGGAATCATCCAGTGCCACTTGACATCACCGATTTTTCGATAGATTAGTGGAGTGTGTGTATACATACATATATATATATATATATATATATATAACACTGAAAGTATGTAACACCCCAAGAATCCATGTACCAGCTACAGCCGACCTTGTGCATTAAAATAAAATAGTTTTCGTAAAACCATATCATAATCATAATACATTTAATAAAGTTGATTATCTAGCTTACAACCATATCTTGTCTCTAAATCGCAATCTTCACATCCTTTTCATTAGAACTCGGATCATATATATATCATGACATAGTCTATTACAGTTCAGAATCACATATCTTATGATTTAATCCATAATCTCATCTGTGAAAAAAATCACTATTCATAACCATCCATACATCTCTTTGTTTACATATATATGTTCTCGTTCATTCAAGTTTAATACATATAACACTCAGCTTACAATTATACAATAGTTGTATCCAAAAATAAGTTTTTATAATTAAAAACTTGCAAACATAGCCATCTTAATGGATTTAAAAAACCATACACATCATTACTCGCGACAAAATTTAATATTAAAACATAAGCGTCACACAATTTATACCTTTACAGGATTACATTCATTTAACTAATTTGTCATATTGAACAGATTAATATAACAACATTCCTTCATACGCCTCTATACAATTACGATTCCTTACTCTTTAGTTTTACTGAAACCTCCGGCCTTCTCGTACTTTGCTGAAAATATTAATTTAAAGCAAGAATGAATACAATGGCTTAACAAGTTTAACAGTTAACACCTTTCATGTTCGTAGTTTATATACATGCGTCATACTTTCATGTTGTGCATAATATACATGCATCATACATCTCATGTTGTGTATTGCTCAATTCATAAATCTCACATACTGTATTCTAAACAGCTAAATCATGTAATTGCACAAAGTGCACACTTTATACATATTCACAACAATTTCAGATAACACATAAACCTTACACAAAATTTGACAACTAGTTCACACGTAGGACAATTTATCACATTTCAACAAGTTCTAAAAAAACTTAACTAATACCTGTATCAGCTTACACAACTACTCTGCATTCGCTTTCATCATTTATGTTCACCATATTTCCGTTTTACAGTCCATCCCGTCGGTTAAATATAATCTGAACTCTATCTGTCGTCGTATAACCTATAAATTATAATGTGGGTTATAACGCCTTTATTTATCTCTTTTGAGATTTAAAATCATAAACGTTAGACAACTAGTCTTTAATTATCCCACATTTGATGTATTACACCTTATATAGGTTAATAATACGTACAAGCATATTACCATTCCTTTTACACAAAACATAATCTTACATAAGCATAGGTACGTTTTATGACACCTAATATTGCTCAGTTATACCTTAACACCCACTAAATTGATCAATTTTTATCAATATTAGGTTTATATAATATGATACCATCTTAAAATAGCTTAATATTACATTGCATGTCAATAAAAACATCACAAGTTGAAACTTTGTAACAGGGCCCCAACCCTCTTTTTTCTTCACAAACAGCGCCCCCATCCCTCTTTCACTATGGCTTTGAAAACAGAACAGGGTCGTGGCCCTCTTATGCAGAATGCCCTGCACCTGAAAAATAAGATTTTGTGATTTTCTTAGCAATTTTCAAAAATCATCTCTTTCATCTTTTATCGAAATGAACTCAAATTTGAACCAAAGCTAGACCATACTACATAATATTTTCCAAAAAATACAACTTGGCTCAAATAACCTCGTCAAAGCATCAAGACAATAGCTCGAGAAACTACGTTTAGCCACTTTTGAACACTTTTTTAACATTTTCAAATTTTGTCATCAACTAGTGATTTTTGGCCATACATGTCTAAACTTTAAACAAACACTTGTTTTAACATTCATACAATATATAAAACTTGTCTAGGCATTTAAAAATAATGTATGTTTTCAAAAGACATTAATTTTCTATAAAAATCGTTTTAACTTACAACGTTTGATTTCGATCACACAAAACACATTTTCAAACTCATTTGCATCCAATGAATACAAAATTAATGTAGACACATGTAAATGTATAAAACTAAGTGATTCAACTTCATTTCACCATTAAATATCCAAAATTGCCATAAATCAACTTTTAGTAAGATTTTGTAAAACTGAACATAGTTTGTCATAAAAACTAACTTTGAGCTATTATACTCCATTTCTCATGTACTCGATAAAGAGTTCATTTACCAACTTTGTAGACTCATATTACACATGTATGAATCTTTCAAAAACACCTTCACCATCAAAATATGTTTATATGGACATATTAATACCATAGTTATGTTTAACATACAAAGCCATGTTTCCTATATATTAAAGTATCTAACATGCCTTATCACATGTAAATACACACATAGCACCATCATATGCACTCTTCTAACTTCGGGTTCAACCATGAACCTCCATCACAAGGCACATAACTTTCCACAAACAACACTTTCTAACCATTACAACATAGATATATATACATATACATACATAAACCAAAATTTTAAGTTAAAAAAACTTTTAAACTTTATTGGATGATCTACTTTCTTAGATAGGAAGCTTCACAATAAAGAAGGCTCCAACTTTAATCATTGCTTTAAGTTGATCCAACAACTCTAGCTCACGAGATTTTTCTCTCTCTTTAGTTTTCTAGGTTTTCCCTCTTCTCTTTCTTCTCTCAAGAACATTTGGCAAGAAAAAAAATAAAATAAAATGTTTGTGTTGGTCAATTAAAACAACCCGAGACAATAGATACAACCTTTATATCTAGCTTTCTCTACCACTAACTCAAGGTGGTTTAATCTCTAGCATATATAACATGCTAACTACTAACCATGGTCACTAGTTGGTCAAATAAAAACACCAACACTCTTGCTAGAATTATACATATATATCCTATATGTATAATTCTCTACACTTGACTCGTATTGTTAAAACACTAACAAACTAAGGTCATTCTAGTCATTCCACAACACAATTTAAGGGTGTTATGGTCATTTTTTATTTTGTCTAGACTTTTCATTTATGAAAAAATTCTATTAATGGTAACTTCCTAAACTTTTCATTTATAGAAAGTTTCTTGCACTCTCATGATTGGTCCATTGCACACTCACTTGGATTGTGCTACTATCACTCAACCCACTAGGTAATTCATCCCCAATCGTGCTACTTAAGATAGTTAGGATTTAGTTTAATTCCAACTAATTCAATTATCATAACTAATTTCTATACCAACCACTTCAGTTAGTTATTTAGTTCAATTTCGATTCCCGTAATCTTAACTAATCATAACGCTCCCGCATGCAAAATTTTGAAAAACTAAAAAATGATCGCTGCATGAATAGTGATTCCAGAGTCGATTTTTCAAGAAAATATTTTTCTTTTAGAACTAAATAACGCATATATTGTGCTATACCATACACTAATTGGATTCCTAAAATTCATCTTCGTTTACCATTTATACTCATATTACCCATTTTTACAACTCTTAGGTCATTACGTTCGTTCGTTTTGTACATATATGATAATTTGTATCATATGCGTATTCTTCACTCATTTTACACATATTTGAAAGTATTATCTTCTGTGTTTATACGTCATATAAATACTCAGCTTAATTTAATCAATTAATGTGTATTCATTAATCAATTTTAGATTTTAAATCTCATAACTGTTACTACTCAGTTAATCCCTAATATATATATTAGGTTAAATCGTTCCATCGTCTCTACACATTCTGTCATACCTTTCGGACTCTACTGAACTCTTCCTGATTTTCCCGACCCTGCTGATCTCAATCGAACTCATGTGAGCTATGCCAATCATGGCCAAAGTCAAGCTTATTCTGCCGAAGTCAGTCAAGGTTAGTCGAGGTCGACTGAACCCCTCTGAACTTCACATACGGCCAGTCTACTTGATACCAACCTCCTCTGAACTTAGTCGAACCCTTATGAGTTCTGCCAAACATTTCTACACTTAGCTGAAACCTCTTAAGTTCTTTCAAACATTTCTTAATCATTGTCGAACCCTTAACCTAGCCTTTCAAGGGCAACTCATCAAACTGGTTATTAATTTTCATAACCGAAGCTTAATTTACACATCCTTTAACCATCTTGATTTTCTCTAAGTCTTAGCTTTCCTTTTCATTTATTAGATCAAATATATATATATATATACAAATATATTCAATCTACCACATTCTGACACAACATAATGTTTTATAATAATTCTTTCCTGACTACCAACTCGTAGGTATTCTTTTTTGTCCCTCACATTTTAATCTACTCTATTTTCATTCAACCATAGTAAATTATATTTGTTATAATTTCATCACCTATCGAGTCACTAATGTATCTTGAATTAATGACTAATCCACTTATCTCTGTAGAGCCCTTTTTATATCAAGAGTCTCTATACAAATTAAACTGCAAAGGTTCTTCCTAACACATAGATTGAATAAATAAATAAAAATTGATCATCCGTTTACACCTTCTCTGTTCATCCAAACGAGGTTTTGACTTCTAACCTTTATTTTATTAACCAAGATCCTTATTTAGAAAGCTTGTCAAAAATCTGGGATGTCACAGAATACACACACACACACACACACACACACACACACACACACACACACACACACACACACACACATATATATAAAACAATATATGTTAATTTAACTGATTTCGTGTTCAATTTGATAATTGTTAATGTTGTGAACTGTAATTTGGTGATCCATTTTGATATATACATGTTGTGAACTGTAATTGTTATTAATGTTGTGCAATGTACTTATTTTGGTGATCCATTTGCTATGCTGTGAATTGTAATTGGGCGTGGATATGCGTTTGGTGTGTTATTTCTGACAAAAATTTTCATGGGATTTTCGACGAAAATTTAATCTAAAACAAAAAAAATGTAATATATAATAAATATAAATAAAAAATATTCATTATTGGTTATTTTAACTATACAAAAATAAACTAAGTAGTACTTAATTAGTTTTCCAAATACATATCATTTTAATATACAGAATAATAAAGTACATTAAATTATAATAAATTAAATATAATATAATTTAAACTTAAATTAAATTTTAATAAATAATAATAGATTTAATTTAATTAAATAAAATAATATAATATAATATGAAATAATAATTTAAATTACTTATAAATTAAAATAAAATAGTAAATTATATATAATAAAATAAAATATAAAATTAAACTAAACTAAATTAAATTAAAATTATTTAATAAATAAATGAATAATAAATTAAATTAAAATAAAATAAATAAATATAATATAATATAATATAATATAATAAAAAATTTAATCAAATAAATTAACTATGAATAAATTTAATAAATAAAATAAAATAAAATAAATATTATTAAATTTAATAAAATAAAAAATTAATAAATTAAACATTATTTATTTATTTATTTATTTATTTATTATTATTATTATTATTATTATTATTATTATTAAACAAATTAAATCAATAATTAGATTAAATATAATAAAATAAAAGAATAAATTAAATTTAATTCAATTCAATTAAAAATATTTAATAAATAAATGAATAATAAATTAAACTACAATAAATAAAGTATAATATAATAAACTAATAAATTTAAATAAAATAAATTAAATATGATCGAATTTTTTTAAATAAAATAAAATAATTAATTAAATATGACCAAATGTACTTAAATAAAATGACACGACAACCGCTTTTACAACTACCCAATTAATTTACCAAATTTTTCTTTAATTATTTATACTCCTAAGTAGTAGCTTTACTTTCTATAGAACGTTACTCGTTTGACATTCACTCCTAACAAGTGAATATTGAATAGCCCAAATTTAATCAAATCACTTGTGCATATAGTTGGTTAAGAGCAAAGAAATTCGCCTGTGATGTAGTTCGTGTAACTTTACAGAACAATACATTACATGTTGAAAATATCATATACATTTGTGCCCCTTCCCTAATTGCTCTTTATGTAAAAAATTCTTCCAATAAATTCAATTCTCTCTCTTAATCTCCTAATATACTTTCCTTTTCATGGAGGATATGGTGCCAGTGGTGGATACAATGGTGGTGGTGGCACTGATATGTTGTCATAGATAGTTGTAGGCATACTTGTATAAATTCGTAGTTGTAGTTTGTACATTATTGTAATGATAAAAGTTATTGTAATTGTAAACATTATTGTTGGATTGAAAACAATTTTAGTTTATATATTCGTAGTTGTAGTTTATACTAGTTTATATGTGACGCCCCCAAGTCCGGGTTACATTAACCTCAGATTTGATGCTCCACATACATCATATCTATCTACCCATTCATAATGCGGAATAACAAAAATAATATTTTAACATAACATTTTTACATTGTTTCCAAGTTTACTAACCTTAATAATACAAAAATAATATTCCAAAAAGGATTACAATATAAAGTAAACTAATTGAAATACAAATTGAGCTATTCCGTTGCTTTTCCTTTACCCTTGTCCGGCTTCGGTCCTTCCGGGGATTCGGGCTTAACTGAAAAATGGTTAATTTACGTAAAGGTAAGCAATTTAAGCTGCTCAACAAGTTTTTAAGAAAGCAATTTATCAATACAATATAACTCAGAAGTAGAATAATTAATTTAGAATAACCTTCAACAATTGTACAAAATTGTGAAGAAACTCGAATATAAATAATTCAATACTAGGAATTCATTACTCAATTTTTATGTTAAGTAGTCATTAAAGACGTTGAACTTCTCGAGGAATCATCAATTAAACTGACTATCCTCAAAAGTGTATGCTAACCATAAGGATTAAATTACACTCTTCTACAAGTATTTAGATGATCAGTCTATTATAGATTATGTTATGCATAACACTCCGTCATAGTGCACAAGGTAGGTCTTTCGACAAAAGTTACCCCTACGAAGAGGGTTGTTCATCTCAGTCTCAATATAAAGTCCGCACAAACAATTTAGTTTGAATTAGCTTTCAAAGAATTCATGAAGTCAAAATCCTGCGTTAATAACTGGTCTAGCCAAAACAACATGACACAGACCCACAATAATAATACGGACACAAGAATATAACTGTAAGCTTAACCAGTTCAAAGAAAGAACAATTTTGTTTTTTTTAAAATGCACATTAGTGCGAACATGGTCTACATATACAATATATAAACTAAAAATGAATAGTTTGGATAGGAAACTTGCAGTCAAAATACTTGCACGGAATAATAAAATGTGAATAAGTGAAGGAAACTTGTCTTACGCGTCGTTTACGTTTACCTTTACTACCTCATTTCGCGAATAGCCTAAATATATAATAAAGTTGGCCAACAAATTATTTATCGTTATAATCCGTCACACTTTTGCTATTAAGCGCATTGCATCCTAGTTTAAGGCATTAGTCACTCATTTATTACCACACACATGTTGGCACATACCACATTGTTTCCTTAGTAGTGTATCCTTACACTACTCGCACCATTTATAAAAACATATATTTAACACATACCACGTTAGTTAACTTTACCATTAGTAGTCTTAATCACCACCAATGTTAGTCTAACATTAATAACCTAGCATGTATACATAAATACACTTAGCATATACCATCTTTAGTTTAATTATGACATAACTATGTTTATATCACATAACACCACGTTGTTTAAACCACGGTACAACCCAAATATGATATATCTTTGACCCATTTTAGAAAATACAAATTTTTTTCAAAGTCTGGTATACAGCGCCGAGGCGTTACGTTTTAGCCAAGTTTAAGCGTCAAGACGCTATATGGCAGAGAGCTATGCGTTAAGGGTGCTTTAAATAGCGTCGGGGCACTCCCCTTAAATTTTAAGTTTCTGCAGATTTCTAAGATGCATACCTCTCACTTCATTTATCACACATGATTACAATTTTATTAGGCTAACTAATCCCTTCCATAGCAATCTTAACCTTACCTCCTTTCTTGATCATTCTCACACCAAACAACTTAAAGGTTTTGGTTTTGAAATCATTCTTGAGCTTACTAGATTTATAAAAGCATAACTTGTTCCATTTGAAAATAATTACAACTCATCTTCATCCTTACCAAATCATGCTACAAGTGTGTAAATTAGAAAACCAAGTGATTTCAACGACATATATACTACTCATAATTAATCATCTCGTTTGAACCTTTTTGAAAACTAAGACTTCAAACAACTTACACAATAAGTTTTAATGTCTAGTAAAGACACCTCATACAAGTTTTAAATCATATATATGGTCATAACCATAAAAATTAAAAAATTTATTTTATTTGATTAGTTTCACAACACACATTCAAAATTAATGAGTTTATTTACTTTACCCCCCGCAATCACAATTCAACAACAATTTCCCTTTTCATGCTTTTATCCAAGATAGCCTATTTCCTTTATGTAGGTTCAAAACACAAAAGACGTATAGCACGTCAACTTGGTTTTAAAAATTAAATCTTTATAATTTAAAGTTTCAAAACCTATTAATACCTTTCATGTTTGGTTTTAAAAATCATCTAGATATCTTCCACACACATTTAAATGGATCTTTGAACAATCACATAAATTACATTTTGTAGAGTTTTGGAAAACTCACAATACTAATTTATTGTCATACTAAACACATATATTGATAGTAATTTCTTAAATTCACATAATAACTTCAATATATAATAATGAAATTCTATAAAGCTATAAGCTTTAATTCCCAACAAAACAGCCCCTAATTATGTTTTAGGAAACAAAATAGCCCCTCCTTTCTTTGAAAAACAAAACAGCCATCACTTGGTTTAAAGAAGCAAAACAGCCCCTCACTTTGATTAAAAACTATAACAGCCATTTTATTTTTCATATTGAAACATAGCAGTCCACATAGCATACAAGAGTTTTGAAATACCGCACTCTTTTAATTCTTGAGTAAACACATGAACATATAATCCTGTTAATTCATTTCAATAAGCATACACATAACAAATGTTCCATGGTTTCACCATTAATCATATAACACACTCTGGCAATTATCTTAGTTTAGTTTTAAAAACAACATGGTGAAAGCTAATTTGTTACTTTGGTAACATTAGTCCCCTCTTGGTTTTACATAGCACAAACTATTCGTCTACCTTTCATAATATAACATGCAATACATACAAATTACTTCTACTATCAACCAACACATTGGATAGCAATTTTGGAAAAATCTTCTCCCTATGACATTTTATCAAACACTTAGCACGCGTTCAAGAAATCAACATAGATAACAGCCACATAAACACATAACTCCTTCATCACTCTTCCTTATATCTCCCATGGATCCTTCATGATCCCCAAATCATCAAACACACAACCTCCCACAATAACATATAAACCTAGAAACATCAATACATATATATATGAACATCAATTTACTTGAACTATCTAGAAGTTAAATGAAGAAGTGCTTTACCCTTAATGTGTTTTAGCTAGATGATTTCCCTTGATGTAGTTTGCTAGAAAATCTGAGCAACACTCCTCTTCTTCTTCTCCTTCAACTGGCTGATGCTCTTCCTACTTCTTTGTTGAGCTTAGGAAAAAAGTGAGTAAAGGTAAGGTAGGTTGGATTAATATAGCATAGTACTCCCTCTGTACCAGCCAAGTACCCAACTGCCTCCACCACCTAAGTTTGCTCTAATTGACCCCTAGACAACCCACTAGAACATCACCTCTCCCCTGCTATCTTGGGCAGCCAATTGCTCCTTTGACCTATCGATTGGACAGCTCATTTGCTCACTTGGTTGATCAAGATCAGCCACTACTTTCCTCCAACTGTACAGCATCAACATGACTAGTCATTGCACCTCTAGATACTTATACAAACCCATCAACAACTCAGCTCAACACCCCAAGAGATCACATCTTAACTACCACCTTGGTAGCCTATCCCGTCCCCTCCGATCCTCTTTTTGGTCACCTCACCAGCAACCTCAACTCAACCTAAGCCATCCTATCTCCCTGCCCCTATTTCGGCTAAGTGATGCCCCTTGTCCCCGCCCTTTTGTCCCAATTTTCTAGACACAAGTGAACAAAACATAGAATGCAAATTAAAGGTTTGGGCTGAAATTTCAAAGACAAAGGGCTGTTGAATAATAAACCCACAAGGGGTGCCGAATTGGGCTGTTTGCAACAAGGATGACTTAATTTAATGGGTTCTTTACAGTAATATACGACAATTAGTAACAAATTACAAGAATAGTGCACAAATAAAATAATTACAAAAAGAGTGCAACTAGAAGAAATTAATTCCACAACATATCTTTAAAACCCTGAAAACAAAGAGATACTGCCATATCCGGCAGTTACCATTATTTGCAAAACCAAACAAAGCGATCAAACTAAACAAATCCCTCCATAACTACAGCAACTTGATATCGACTGCTCTGTAAACTAGAAGAATAGTTGAGTTAAACAAATCACTCCAGTCTCGATACGAAAAGCAGATCAAATGTCCTAATGTCCTGTCTCCAATTTCCTAATCCCTCCATTCTCGATACAGATCACAATAAATAAATCCCCACATTCTTTGTCAACAGTCGTGGTGCTCTGTTAACCCAAATAATACTCAAGTTGTGTACAATCATGTCTCCAATGAAACTTCTACAATTCTCACCAGTGAAAAAAACAGTCAACTGAAGTTATGCATTAAGGATCCGTATATTTCTTTCTTCCCTTTTTTTTAATTTAATTTGGCTTGAAGTTTGATTTTCAATGTTTGGTTGCCTAGATTTGCATTAAGATTAAATGGTCCCCGGGTCATAATACGCATTGATTTGGTTATAAGTTGAATGCAAACAATTTATTTCAATTGTTTCGGTTAAATTTGCTTAATCTAGTTACCTTCATAGAAACATTACCATTCAAATAATTGCTAACTAATATTAGCAATTAGAAAATAAAGGGGCCATAATCTGGTTACCTTTATATAAATATTTGGTTACCTAGGTGTACTTGTAGGGATTTGATTGGTAACCAGATCATGAGACGCAGGGATTTGATTATGAGCGTAATGCAAACAATGTGTTTCATAAGAATGGTTACCAATTAGATATATTTTGGTTACTGTCATATAAGTATTTGGTTACTTAAGTTTACTTGTTAAGTATGTAAATGGTCCCCAGGTCATGATACAAATTGATTTGATTATAAGCTGAATGCAAACAATTTGTTTTTTATTTATGGTTACCAATTAGCTATATTTTAATTACCACATACTATTAATATGGTTACCATTCACAGTAGTGTATTTTTGGTACTGCTTCAAAAAAAAAATTATTTCATATATTTTGGTTAATGTCGTATAAGTATTTGGTTACTTAGTTTTACTTGTTAAGTATTTAAATGGTCCCCAGGTCATGATACACATTGATTTGGTTATAAGCTGAATGTAAACAATGTGTTTCATAGTTGTAGTTACCAATTAGCTATGTTTTAGTTACCACATACTATTGTTATGGTTACCATTCACAGTAGTGTATTTTTTATACTACTTCAAATTTTCTTTTTTTTATTACATATATTATGGTTACTGTCGTATAAGTATTTGGTTACTTAGGTTTACTTGATAAGTATTTAAATGGTCCCTAGGTCATGATACACATTGATTTGATTATAGACTGAATACAAACAATGTGTTTCATATTTATAGTTACCAATTAGCTATATTTTGGTTACTATAAACTACTGGTTTGGTTACCATTCACAGTAGTGTGTTTTTTTAATTGATTTAGTTACCAGACGATGGAGATGATTTCAGTTGTACTTTATTTTAACGGAAGGTGGCTTGACAGTAACCAATACAATAATTTTGAAGTTACCGGCCTAATAGTCCCATCAACTTGTTCATTCTCCGAAATGAACAACTTGGTATGCAGTTCAATAATGGTAGACACCAACACAACAAAATTTTCATTCAAATTTCAAATTAAAAACGACATTCCCCCAATCAGTATCTCAAATGAAGCAACCTTCATATTCTATATAGAAGTGAGTAGAAAATCAGATGAACAAGGCAAGTATCCATTAATTGTAGAGGAGATATACAGCAATGGAGGCAATACAATCTTACAAAACTTGAGAAATGTAGAAGAAAATGAAAGGCCAATCAGTTCGACACAATGGAATTCAGATCTTATACAACTGGCAACATAAGATTACTACATTGGAACACAATGTACTGAGCATCTTGCCATTGAAGTTATTGATCAAGAACAAGACAGACAACAAGACATAGGATACGCTGAAGAATAATATGATGATGTCATATCAAATCCGAATGAATATGAAGTCAAAGTACATCAAACTTACAAAGACAAAAAAATCTTAACACAAACAATAAGACTACATTCAATCAGGCAACATCGACAACACAAGGTTCAAAGACCAAGTGGTAGAGACTTTGTGCTAGTATGCATAGAGGATGAAAAGTGTAATTGGAAGTTGAGAGCATCAAAGTTTTGAAAAACCAGTATGTTCAAGGTGAGAGAATTCAATAATATCCACACTTGTTCATAGAACATAATTCTGGCAGATCACAGATAAGCAAATAGTGAGTTGGTTAATGAATACATAATGCATAGATTAACAAATCAGAAGAAAATATACACACCAACAGATATTATGGAGGACATGATAACAGCGTATCATGTGTCTATCTCTTACCAAAAAGCATGGAGATCAAAGGAGAAAGCATTGGAAAAATTAAGAGGAAATCCACACGATTACTTACTGATCCCTTCATGGTTACATATGTTAAAGAAAACAAATCCAGGTAACGGTTGCAAACTGTTCTTAAAATTATAATAAATAATTGGTAACCCGATTTACTTATACTGGTTACTTGTGTATGAAGATTTGGCTACCAACTGGATTATAAAAAAATATATGTAGTAAACAATGGTTTTTTATCGGTAGTCAATATCTACATAAAAGGTTACTCTTAAATGACATTCTAGACATCATACGCACCATATAGAAATATTAAATGTTAATTAATTGGCTACCAGTAACCATTCAAATTGTTACCCTAATCTATAAATGTGAATAACAACTACTCCATACATTTATATTGACATTACTAAAATTTCATATCAAGTACAATCACAACCCTGGAGTTGGAAACAAATGGACGTTTCAAGTATTTATTCTTTGTAATAGAAGCCTCCATTGAAGTATGGCATCATTGTTTTCCAATCATTGTAATTGATGGAACATTCATACAATCAACCTACGGGGGGACACTCCTCATAGCAAGTACCCAGAACGCAAACAGAAATATTGTTCCAATTGCTTTTGCAGTGGTTGACAGTGAAAATGAACTATCTTGGATATGGTTTTTCCTCAATTTGAGAAAGGTTTGTGGAGTAAAAGAAGAACAATGCATTGTTTTAGATAGACATGAAGCCATTATACAGGGACTGAACTTTGTGTTCCCCGATGTCATACATGGTTCATGTACATATCATGTTTTGAAAAATATAAAAAACAGATTCAAAAAGAAAGGAAAAGAAGTCAAAAAAAGCATACAACGGGGCTTGTAGAGCTTATACTATTGAAGAATTCAACAGACACATGGTTGTACTTGATGCAATTGATGCTTGAATAAGGACATACTCGGAGAAAGAGGTTAAGTTAGAGAAGTGCACAAGACTTCATGGCACTTTAAGCATGTACTCAACCATAACTTCAAACACAGTCGAATCAATCAACAATGCAATCAAAGGAATCAGGGAACTTCCAGTTATAGCAATGGTTGAGTGCCTCTGTTGTATGGTTCAAAGATGGTATTTCACAAACCAACAAAAAGCTATATCAACATTCACTACCCTTCCACAACAGCTAAGAGAATACTGCAATCTAATATCATTGAGTCAAAGAAACTTAAGGTTAGTAATGTACCTTTTAAATTATTAAATGCATGTATACCATAAGTTGCATTTGCATTTTATGGAAACATCTCTAGTCAAATTACTTGTTACATGTATATGCTGAAAAAGTAACCAACATTTGAAATTTTCCTTCCATTATTCAGAATTTAAAAAAAAATGATTATACATACTAACTACATCCTTAAATTGTATGCTAGGTTGAGACATCAAACTTAGTGATTTTTACTATTTACGATGTCACCAAACACTTTATTGTGGACATGGAACAGAGGACATGCACATGCCATAAATTTCAATACCACGAGATGCCTTGTCCACATGCTGCTACTATTATCAGTAAAAGGAATTTGAGTTGTTATGAATTTTGCTCGAAAAACTACTCAAAAACAACTTTGGTAAACATTTATTCAGCTTCCATCCTGTCATTAGATGACAAAGAGAATTGGGATGTGCCAGAAGATAAGAAACATATGTGTAAAATCACCAAATACAAGAAGACCAGCGAAAAGACTAAAGATAGGGAGGTACAAGCATGGATCTGAAAATAAAAATTCAAAACAAATGCAGCAGATGCCAAGAAAAATGACACAACAGGAAAAAATGCAGTAATCCACCAATTTTACGATCAAAGAATGTTTGATATAGTACATCAGCAAATAAAAGTGTTAGTTAAAAACAATTGTTTGTTTACTGTCTTTTAGGATTTCAATAAGTGGCTTTTAGGAATTCAATAAGGGGCTGTTAGTGATAATATTGCTACTGTCTTTTAGGATTTTAATAAGTGGCTTTTAGGATTTCATTTTCAATTGTGGGTGTTTTATCAGTGGCATTCATTTTTGTAACCAACTGGGGATGAAACAATATTGCAACTGTCTTCAGCAGGTAGCTTCTACGATATTTCTAAATTGGTTACCTTCATATAAGTGTTTGGTTACCTAAGTGTACTTGTTTCGTATTTAATTGGTAACCAGAGCATTAGACGTAGGGATTTGATTATGAGCTGAATACAGACAATGTGTTACATAAGAATGGTTACCAATTTGATATATATTGGTTATTATCATATAAGTATTTGGTTACTTATGTTTACTTGTTAAATATTTAAATGGTTACCAATTAGATATATTTTGGTTACCAATGAGATATATTTTGTCATATTATCACTACTGTATTACAATATTATTTCAATATTACAGTCAAGTTGGTAATACATAAACTGTAATTTTGCAACGTTCAATATGATCAGACCTGTACAATTACAATATTATTCCACAATATAGTAGTGAACATGAAGCTGCCCTAAATTCTGAAATTGCAATTTCAACAAACTCCAAATGGACTTCTACCCTTTGAAAAATAGAATTTCAACTCCCCAAATGCAGCAAGTTGATAAAACTCCTTCTCAAGTCCTTTGAAAAATTGATTAGTGAAGAAAATAAATTGAAAGTACACATTTGGTTACCTCTAAATAAAAGAGTCTAAAAAACACAATATGAAACACAAATCATGTCAAACCATTAATAATACAATCAAATACATAATTCCATTAACATAAGAATTCACTAAACAATAACAAGTCACTAACCATAACACATGTTTATGAATTTTCAAATAAAACCACGTTAAAAAAAATAAAAAATTATAGACAACCAAACCACTATTCTAGACCAAGTCTGCCTGGATATTCTCTATCAAAATCGTATCCCTCTAGTTGCTTGTTCCTAGCATGCATGAATAGGTTAACACATAATTTCTTCCTGTACTAGATGATGAGGAATGGTTTAGAAATTTCATCAAACTTTTAATGAAGAAAATGTTCAGCAAAATAAATTATGAACATACCGCAATCACTGCAAAAACAAATAAAACAGAAAACAAATCAAACCAAACATCATACTAGGTTGAATACTATTATAAATGAAAAAATATAAACCTTACCCCTCAATTTGTTCAAGCACCCCTTCTACAAACTCAAGTTCAATTAAATCATGCTCCCCCTTCTGAAGATATGGTTCACTATCAAAATCAATATCTGACCTACCCTTCCAAAACCCACACTTAGACAATATTGTGGGTAGAATGAAAATGTAAGCCTCACAAACATCAATTATGTTTGTTCGCATTACTGTCTTGGTAGGTCAAAGAGAACTGTAAACTACTAAAACTCTACGATGCACATCAAAGATCAATAAAAACCAATAATCTGGAGCTGTCATGTGAATGGGAAACATAATAAAATCAACATCAACCCAAGGTGTGTTCATATCCATCAAATATCCATGAATATAAGCGACATCACCATCCCCCGACAATAGAGTCGTATCTGCATTTTTAAGACAATATTGACCATATAAAGCAGACAACTTTATATGAAACCAACAATCTGTAGTAGTGACCCTGGTCTTAATATTGGCAGAGTGTCTAGCCAATTTCCTGAAGTAGTAAAGCAATGTTGATATGCTGGACCAACAAACAAACAAAAATCCATAAGCTATAAAGTATAACTTTTTGATACAGGTAACCAATATTGTCTAACCAAGTGACCAAAACACATATATAAGGTAACCAAAAATAATTTAATGCAATATCAGACTGTCTAGCCAATTTCCTAAAGTAGTATAAGGCAATGTTGATATGTTGGACCAATAAATAAACAAAAATCCATAAGCTATAAAATAAAATTTTCTGATACAGGTAACCAATATTGTCTAACCTAGTGACCAAAACACATATATAAGGTATCCAAAAATAACTTAATGCAATATGACACTGTCTAGCCAATTTCCTGAAGTAGAATAAGGCAATGTTGATATACTGGACCAACAAACAAACAAAAATTCATAAGCTATAAAATCAAACTTTCTGATACAAGTAACCAATATTGTCTAACCTAGTGACCAAAACACATATATAAGGTAACCAAAAATAATTTGATGCAATATCAAATAAGAAGATCACTTTATAAAAACAACGAAATGAATTGAAGGGTAACACAACAGATTTTCACAAATCAAGATACTTACATCATGATCAAGCCACTATCAAGGAGTCTTTAAATTGTAGAACCACATTTTAGAAGATATTAAAATAGACCCAAAACCGAATGCAGGGTCAATCTTATCATGATGTCCAGAGAATTTTTCAGTCTTTTAATATAAAAGAATATAAGTAAAATAAAACAAATTATTTAAAAAAAAATAATAATATTATTGTGTAACGTGAAATAACATACCTTTTTCTATTATTTAACCCAATCTTGTACCATTAATCAAACAATGCATCTTCAAATTGGGATGTCATACCCATGCAAACATTAGGAAATACAGAAACACCAGTGCGTATTTTTAAAGGAACCACATCAGAACCAGATGAAGCAGCAAAACCAAACCCCATTGTATATGGACTCCTCAAAGTCGCACTCTTCGAAGAAGCACGAAGCTGTCTGGCACAAGGTTTGGACGCAATTCTCTCCACTTCAGCACAATGAATTAGGGGTGAGCATGGTGCGATTTGGTGTGGTTTTAAGGTCAAACCGCACATGAAACCACTTAGATGCGGTTTGACAAATTCAAAATCACACATGAAACCGCTTGTGATTGGTGCGGTGCAATTTTGAACCATGCGGTGTGGTTTCATTTGGTGCAGTTTCGGTTCCAAAACCAATTAAAAAATTAAATTTTATACAATTTAAATTAACAATTTAGCATCACACAATAAAATATCAATTTGATAACACACAATCACATACAACTTTACTTATAATGTTTTGTCTAAACAAAAGAAAAATAAAACTAAAAAATATGAATTATGTTATCTCCTTACATATGAAAATTCTAAATAGAGATAATTACAATTTAGCATAATTCCAAATGTTTGTATATTATGATAATACTTCTTGATATGCTCCATTTTGATAATGCATAGTGCGGTGCGGTTTCTTGCATGCGGTTTTGCCCAGAAACCAAACCCAAACCGCATTTTCTCTTCTTATTGTCATTTTATCGAACATGTAATATGCACAATACTATAATTTATAATTGTAATAGTACATTGAAATGGAGGTTATCCTTTTTTACAGAAACTATAATTACCTTGTCAGATGGAGTTCTGTTCATGCCAAATTAAATGAGAGACGGAAATATAAAAGTAAAGACTGAGATTTAGAAACTAAAAAATCACTGAAAATATACTCAACATTGGACCCTTTGTGTTTTTATCCTCTTTTATATAATCAACATTGGACCCACCATCGTGTCCATGTGAAAACTGAAAACCACCCAAATCCAACCGATCATTCTCATCAGCCGTAGGAATGAGCATTTGAATCTTTAGCTGAAACAAAGTGTGAACAGTAAATATAGCACCTTTAAAATATTGAATAATTAAAAGAAATAAAAAAGTACACGAAAAATAAAAACTTGATATTAGTAACCAACTGTATACATAAAGGTAACCAAACATAATAAAAATGGTAACCAACATACATGTCCAGAACCAAAAACTAGATCATTCAACTTGTCAAATGTAGGAGCCTTCCCTAATTCCTTCCATCTAAATAATCTAATTTCTGATTGATGATCATCAATATATAAACACTGGTCTTTAAGAGTAAGAATTGTTTCAAACAAGAAAACTTGAAAAACATAGGGCAATTCATTTAACTTATAATATTTACAATAATTGTCCTTGTAACATTGTATATAACACACCCCATTCCTGTCCTTCTTTAACTGTCCCTTCACAGTAACAGATAACGACATTTTCGTCTGTTCGAAGGAAAATTTTCCCCAAGGATAACTATCAAAGTCGCCATAAGATAAAAAGTTAAGCAATACCCCATCCACATGATTTTCTAAAATAGTAGCTAGTATGAAATTGAATACCAGGAATATTACAGACATCCTGACAGCCTCCTCATCATTATTAAATACAGCCCACGATATTTCTTCCCGATACCAGAACTGGTAACAACCTCGTCTCCAAAAAACTTTGCCACTAACTGATTTTCTCTTCCCTTGAATGCAGAAATGTCCTCATCTCCTTGCCAACGCAAACCAGAAATTGAACAAAATTCGGGCAACCCAAATCTTACCTTTTTTTCACCAAACAAAAATCACATCTCCCCTTTATCCTTTTGATAAACTTTTCTAACCAAAGCCTGATGGATTAACTGTGAAAATATTTGCATCTCACGAACATTTATAAATTCCCCAAAACAAGTCAACTCAAGTTGTTCCAATTGATTTACAGTCAATTTCTTCGTGATTACTCTAGGCACTTTCATATCACACCAATAAATGATTTTTGCAATGAAATTACGTTGGCGCTCATTGTAATATAAATCCCAAAACTACATATACAATACATTACCGCAAAAAAAAAAAAGCTTTCAGCAGTATCCAAGTATATAAGAACTAGTAACTAAAACACAATCATCAGGTTTCCAAAAATAATTTAAACACCCTAAATAGTGTACACAAAAAATATAGTAACCAAATCATAATATAACAGTAACCAAAAATGAAATTGGAGGATATATAACCATTTTAACAAATTTTCATTCATCAGTAACCAAATATAACAGCACCATTTTCCGAAACAGATTCACAAGTAGCCAAAAACAACTAAGTATTCCATATTTTTAAAAATAATTTAAATAGCACACCTTGATAAGCTTTTGCCAGGGGATAATATTCACGCTAGAAAAAAAATTCGAAACTTCAGCTTCATTACCATCTTTGTTTGCCCGATCTTCAAAATAAAAATCCGAGTCCAACAATTCTTTGCGCTCCTTTAAAACACGTTTCCCCGATTTTTTACCCTTCAAAGGGGATTTAAAAACTCCCTTCTTCCCCTGCTTAGGGGACTTGACCACACCATCTGCCACAATTTTCTTCCTATCACTACTAGAAGCATCCTCCCTACTTCTTTTCCTCTTCCCATCAGTTTTCTTAACAACAATCCCCCCAACATTCTTTCTCGTATTAACCATCCTATACAAAACCACAAGAACATTAAAACAAGTTTAAAACGTTTAATCTCATATCCAACTAATAAATTGTTTCATTTGATTTACTTTATGCTTACACCAACAAGGAATTTATCAGGAGAAAAGATTCAACAAAAGTGAACACATATAAAAACTATCACTCTTAATAAAAATAAAAATAAAAATAAAGGTATGTTAACCATTAAGAGAACTTAAGGCCTAATAAATTGTTTTAACCTAACAATGTTTTAAATACAACAATGTTCAGGCAATAAAGCAAGCAAATGCTTTTCTTTTCCTTTGTGAGGATCATAAATTAGCAAAAACACAATTTATTCTCATTTAAAAAAAATTATGGGATTCAAAGAGAAAAGGATAGTTAGTAGTTATTGACAGAACTACATCAACAGCAACACATAAATCACAACTAATCAAGCACTAGTGGCAACAACAAGTGTTCAGCAGCAACAGCAACAACACTAATAAGCCAAACTGGCACAATGGCGTAGACATCATTTTGTGATGACAGATTCGTTACTTTTCATCTAAATTCATTTTTGTTAACACTAGTAATCAAATCAAACGAATGTATGTAATGGAGGTTTACATGTTTCTCTTCTTATTGTCATTTTATCGAACATGTAATATGCACAATACTATAATTTATAATTGTAATAGTACATTGAAATGGAGGTCATCCTTTTTTACAGAAACTATAATTACCTTGTCAGATGGAGTTCTGTTCATGCCAAATTAAATGAGAGACGAAAATATAAAAGTAAATACTGAGATTTAGAAACTAAAAAATCACTGAAAATATACTTCAATATACATAAAGCTAACTGATATATATATACATATATATATATATATATACTGTAAATTGATATACTATAAATTGAACAACAAAATTGAAATTTCTAACTCAACTGAGGCAAACAAATAGCAACAAATTTATATGAAGATTGCTTTAGACTTACTGAATGAATAAGTATTATTTTTTAACTCTGTCCAGTCACAGCGGTTAAACATGGAGAGGAAGAGATCAACTTGTCGCTTGGCAGAGGTACTGGGGAAGAGAAGCAACAACGTTAAAAAGGAAGGCTGAGATGATGATGAAGGAGGGTGAGAGCCTGAAAGAGGAAGATGACTACGCCGAAAAAGAACGAAATGACTCCTGCAAAAATCAAAAAGATAAGAAGCAAAAAATTGCTTTCCAAGTTCCCAAATACCAAAATAAGGGTTTCCAACTAAATAAGTTTCAATCAAAAAGTTATCCCCACGCACAGCAGTTACCAATTCAAAATATGCAACCACCTATAAACATAGGTCATATCAGTAACTCATTAAATTAGTTAACTAAATAAAAAGGATAAGAATGCACTATTTTGTAAATTAAAAATTGCATATGCACTAATTTTATAAGTAATTTATTTATGCACTTTTTTTAAAATATTTTATTAAAAGGTACTGATAAATGTAAATGTTCCTAAATTGTCCATAAAAATTCTCTTAGTTTTGGGCTTGGTGGATCTAATAACTTGGGCCATCTAAAAAAAAACCTACCCGAATTGCAAATGAAATGGCTTGGGTTTAATAGAAAAGTGGGCTTAACATAATTCCTTATAACACTTGGGCCTAAATTATTAAAATGCCATGAAACTCTATTTTTCCCAGATTAATATTTTGGGTTATCGAAATAATTACCGAATCATTATTCTAATATTTTATAAATTAAATCAATACATCAACTAGCTCAAATTATTTACATAGCACTATAGTATAACCCACCTTAATAATTATTAATAACTTGAGTTGTTTCTAAAATAATAATATAATATTATTTCTTAACACCTTATAATTAACTTACTCACTTAATTACATAAAAATGATTTAGCCCGTCAAGGCTAACATTCAAACTAGTTAAATAATATAACATTACACAAATATAATTAAATAAGTTAATTATATTCAATAGCTTTCATTGTCATCCTTTTGTTTAATTCACAATTAAATAAATACATATCCATGTAGTTAGTGACATAATTTAAATCACATGAATTTATTTTATTAATAAATCATAATTTACTTCTTCTTTAATCTCGCATTTTTATTATTAAAAAAATATATGTTAGCTTTCATTTTCATCTTTAAATTTAATACACACATATAATTATGTATACATTTAACCCATCAATAAATAAAAAATAAAAAATAATTATTCACATTATTTTATTTTAATTAATAAAATATTATCTAAAAATTCTCGGTCATTACATTATAATCGTATATGTTATTGTTGGGAGTGAAAATAGTTTGTGGGATTGAAAGTTAGTTTATATATATATGTTGTTGGGATTGAAAACAGGTACATGTACAAAATGTGGTGTCAAAAACTTGGTTATTGAAAAAAAAAATGCCTTATTTCTGACAAAAATTTCGTCAAAAATGATAAAGTTAAAAAATTTCAGTGACTAACACATCGCATTTAATTTCAACGAAATTGTAGGATTTTCGATGGAATAGTCATCGGAAATAACAGCTGGCCCTCTAACCAGAACGTGCCACGTGGTAGTGCTATTTCCGACGTATTTTTTCGTCGGAAATAAGTTCCGTCAGACTTACCTTACCTCTGACCGAAAGTTCGTCAAGAATAAATTTCGTCAAGTTTATTTATTTCTGATCAACTTTCTGATGGACTTAATTCCGACCAGGTTATAATCGACGGAATTTCCGACAAAAGATTCCGTCGAAAATAATTTATGGCCGATGGAATAGGCCTAATTCCAACGGAAAGTTCCGTCGGAATTAGCCTTTTTTTCTTTTAGTGATTGCAACTATGCATATGCAGAATTTGAACAATTGGAGGTAGTAGTATGTTTGAAACAATTGGAGGTAGCGGTATGTGTTTCAATTAAATTTAGACTAAGATTAACCTTATGTTGGTTACTCCAATTTCCAACAGGTAGTTTCTCACTCGACACTTATGCCACTATCCCGACATCAAAAATACAAATTGGTAAGGCTTCTAAAACTCTTCTCGTAATCCAACCAGATACAGAATTGTAACGCCTTGATGGTGATTGTAAACTATTATTTGTCTAGCTATGCATTTATTCTTACTCTCTATATTTTGGTTTAAAAGTTTAATTTCTATCTTTTATTCATAGCAAATCTCATATTGTGCAACAACAAATTGCGTGATAATGGTGTTTAGGTTACAGGTGTTGTCAAAGAGAGCAAAAGGATGCATAATAAGATTAGTTTACAAAAATCAAATTTTGGTAAGGGCATACACCTCCCAAATAGTTTGAATACTTAATAACAACTAACTAAATAACTTTTTGTTTATTGCAGCTATAAGTAGAAAGGTACTAAATATAGGGTACCCAGAACGAGTTGGTCACCACTGTCATGCGGTTATGTGGGAGGATGAACACACTTTCACCCAACAACAAAACAGGTCGTTGGGTTTTTCTTTGTGTTGCTCAGACGAAAAAGTTTAGCTACCATCCTTGCGCGAGATACCATCTGATTTATTGCAGTTGCTAGACGGAGAGGGTCAATTAGCTAATGTATTCCGCACAAACACACTGTTGTATAATAATATGTTTGCTTTTATGTCAATGGTTGGAACAATTGATAAAAGCTTGAACAATGGTGGAGGTCCTTACGTATTCTAATTACAAGGACAAACCTTCCATCGGATGGGTTCCCAATTGCCTATTGAAGGGGAAAAAATCTATGTATGTACAACTTTACATGTTTGATTCTCATGAGGATTTGCAAAGACGATTGAACTTTTCCACAACTGAAGGTTCATTAGATTCGATAATTGTAAGTTCATTGACAAACATGCTTGATCTAGATAATGAGTAAGTTAAATTTTTTAGACAAGTGAGAGATCGTTTTGCGGAAACAAATTACATTAATGTGAACCTTCGATTAATTGCCAATCGACAAACTGATGGTAAAGAGCAATATTTCGATCAATGATCACGAGTTTGGTGGCTTGATTCCTAATGATAGTATTTGAACCTCTCAAGGCATTATTGTTGATTATAAAGATTCTGGCTTACACAGAATATCAAATGTACATCTAAGTTTCATTGCCTTGCAGTATCTGTTGTTATTACATAGAGGTCTCTTCATACGCAATCCTGTCAAGAAACACACAGTCTCTATGTGAGAGTATTATGCATACAGAATTCAACATTGTGATGGGGAAGACCATTCACTTATTAAAGGCGGGAGGTTATTTTTGCAATTCGTAGTTAATGCTTGAGCTTGCATCGAACATGAAAGACTTTTTTGGGTTTTGAGAAACCAAACAGCCTTACGTGTTGTGTATAACAATATTGTTGATAGTGTTAGCAAAGGAGACACAGATGTCATAAATGTTCGCAAACGTATTATCTTACCAGCCACATTTATCGAAAGTCCCTGTTACACGCAACAAAACTATTAGGATTGCATGGTTGTGTGTAGGAGATTTGGAAATCCAGATTTATTCATCACATTCACTGGCAATCCAAAGTGGCCAGAAATTTCCTATTTGTTAGAGAGAACGCCAAAACTGGATCCCTCTGTTTGTCTAAACACCGTTTCGCATGTTTTCAAGATTAAAGTTGATTTATTATTTGATGACCTTCGAAAGAATCACATATTTGGGAGAGTCATAACATGTAATATATATCACATGTTCTCAAATTTTAAAATATCCAAGGATGTTACACACACACACACACATACATATTGTGTGCTAATATATATCTTTTTCGTACAGTCGCCTATACTTTTGAGTTTCAAAAATGTGAATTACCACATGTACATATGATTATTTGGTTAGTTGATCCTAATAAGTGTCATACAAGTGCTATAATTGACAAAATAATGTGCTGAAATCCCAGATAAAGAAACAGGCCCTAATGGTTATGTGGTTGTTATACAGTTCATGGTACATGGTCCATGTGGTCCGTAAAAGCCAAACACCTTATGCATGCAAAATAAGAAATGCTCAAAACATTTTCCCAAGAAATTTGTTTCTACGACAATAATTGATGAGAGTGGCTTCCCTGTTTATCGAAGGTGTGACGATAAGCGTACAATAACACGCAATGGTGTTAAAATTGACAACTGGTAAGCATAAATATATTGTATTTGTAAATAGCAAATTCATCAATATTGACCCTTATGAAATTTTATTTTCGTTTAACATTCGACCGTAAATATATCCGGCGAATATCCGATATTCGAATTTGTGTGTCTATATATATATATATGAAAAATATCCATAGTAGCCGGTTATTAGTAGCAACCAAAATTGGCCCTGCTGCAAGAGAGAATAACGGCATGGCCAATTAACGCGTAAATTGGCATGCCGCAAGAGGGAGTAGCGGCAAGGCCAAAAATCGGTCTATCAAAAGGAGTAGCGGCATGTGATTTTTACAAACAAATTGCCCCTTGTATTGTTGCTGCAATTTATATATATATTAATAATTTAATTATCAATTATCATATATTAAGTAAATATAATTTTTTTCAAATAACATTCCTTACATATATAATAGTTAATTTTTACTATCATACGAAAATTATTTTTTAAATATCATTTCACTTTAAAAAAATTAAAAATAACACTTTTAAATATAATATTAAAAAATTAAATAAATTTATTTAATTTTAATTAATGTATTTTTACTATTGTAAAGTGTAGAATATCTGAAATGTGGCATTTAACGAAAAAATTATATACTCCAAGAACAATATTATAGTTATTAGTTTATTAAAAATATTTTATTTTCAAAACTTACATGCGAAAATGTGAGTGGATGATAAATTAGTATTATTTTTCATTAAAAATACAATTAATTTGATATTTTCTGTAAGATGTTTTAATTTTGATTATTTTTATGATCAATTATGGATGATGACGTTCTTGATAAATTTTAGACAGTGATAAGTAATTATTCAAAAAAAAAAATTAAAATTATAAATAATTTGAATAAATTGTTTATTAGTTAATTGATAAACGTATTTGAATATCTGATTTTTTGAATAATCTGTTCGTTTGAATAAAATAAACAGATATTATCCGTATTCAAATATTTTTTTGAATACCGAATATGAATAGTAATTTTATAATCCGCCAAATACCGGATAAGAATTCAGATATAGTATTAATTTTCTGAATACGTATACAAATACCTCTATATCCAAATTTTATATATCTGTTTACAGGCCTAGCTTGGGCTTACCGTATGTGTCAATCTAATATTTCCCCTCTTATTGATGATATAGTGCATGTTTGATTACACTATTTATAGTTTTCAGTGTGTTTAGAAGTTCCAAATGCACTTGAAAACTTACCGTATGTGTCAATCTAATATTTGCCCTTTTATCGTTGATATAATGTATGTTTGGTTCATAACATTTGCAACATTCAGTGCGTTTGGAAGTTCCAACCGCACTTAAAAATCTTGTTCATTTAGTAACAACTTATTTCAAATGAATTCCAGACGTACTACTTATCAAATAAATAAATAAAGTTTTTAAGTGAAAAAAATTCATAAATTACAAAACCCCAACCAACCCTGATATTCACATCTACTTTAACACACAAAAGTCAGTAGCCATGCAATTTATAAGCTATGATTTAAGAAACTAACAGCCTTAAACATTGTAATTAAACATCAAGGTGTATTTTGAAGGAAAAGAACCCCAGCTTTTGGTTCAAAAACAATATGCTATGGAATTTGAGCAATTTCAAGTAAAATTTTGTGCAATGATTGTGATTTTGAGAAGAAAGGACAATGATCACTGCCTTTGATCTTGAACACTCCTTCGGGCGGGTTTTCCCTTACGAGCTTTTCTTGGATATCCGGTGAAAGTGCGTGATCGTCTAGGGTTTGGATATAAAACCGGCGGCCAATTCCGTACTTTTCCGGTGACAGAGACACCTTCTCCATGATGGGTCCAAGAGGGGTCGGTCTCATGGAAACCATGGCCAAAGCAACATCCTGAAATGAATCAAACAATATAGACGTTACACACACCCCACACCCACCCATCCATCCACACACACACACACACACATATATATAATATATATATATATATATATGAACTATGCGTTCTCTTTGGACTGATCAGCTATGACATAATACATTTGTTATTTGTGTCAACAAGCAAGTCTATGCAGAGTGTATAATTGCATAAAACTATTTCTGCAACTGCTAAAATATTAATAGCAGTTTTAAGATTCATATAAATAGGTACTTTACTACTATTTGCTCGAACGAACCTGCTTGAAGAGCATTTTCTTTCTTATATATAACTACAAAAGTAAAACTAAATATTTATGTTATTATTGACTAATGGAGCTATAGGTTCCAAGATAAAATCAACAAAGAATAATGGCATGCAAATAGGGATTTTATTTTGTCGTTATTTCGTAGAACTCAACAGTTACACCTACTTGGTCGACACTAGACTTCAATTCTGCCCTGAAAACCGGCATAGTTATGAACAAAGAATTATCGAGGGTTCGAATCCCTCTCGAAGGATCGCCTTTTGAATTCAGTAGATAGAAGAAACTATTAGATACTCGCTCATGAACCAACCAAGAAAAATAAAACGATGTCATTAGCCTTTGCAAATTTGCACAATGTACAACCTATTTGTAGAAGCTATGATCCCAGGGGACCCAGACGTTAACAATAGATGGATATGTCATGACAAGAAGAAAGAATAGAAAATAAAACAAATAAAAAACAGTATAAAATCAAGGGATGGTAGAAAAACAAAAGGTACATCATTACACAAATTATTATGCATGAGATAGATGCTAAAAAAAATAAGCACATGTTATATTCACTTGTGTTGATAATACTTCTAAACTTCTTTGTCTCGTTTTCTGGTAAATGAATATAAGAGTTAGGAGTCAATATGATCATAATTACCTGTATTATAAAAACCAAGTTTCAAATATGTATGTTATCCATCGAATCCTACCAAGAAAATAGCAGTACTAGCACGGGTAAAAATTTAGGTCCAACTGATCTCCTTTCTACAAAATAATTTTTTGGCAATTCCCACAATGTTATATATATATATATATATATATATATATATATATATAGAGAGAGAGAGAGAGAGAGAGAGAGAGAGAGAGAACTGTTATAAATTAGCAAGAAAGTAAAATCTAGGAGAACAAGAAATCCTAGTTTAAAAATTAGATCTTTATCCTCCCTGATTGCCTCATCTCTGTTGCTGCCTTTTTATTGAATTAGGTATTGATAAACCACTTTGTTACTCCTATAAACCCTTCTTTCTTTAGTAGTCTCAAGGACCTCATATCAAAAGTGCCTTTAGGTGTAACAAGGTCTTACTGATGAGTTAGCTTAGCTGTTCCAAGGTGTTTCCTTAACTGAGAGACGTGAAAAGCAAACTGTAGGGTAGTGCTCCAACCTTCTCCAATATTTTAAAGAGGCCATAGAATTTGGGAGGCAGTTTTATTTTTTTTTCCTCATGTACAGAATTCTCTCTAATAGGGATAGAGCTTTAAGTAAACCAAATCATTCGCCCCAAATGCTCTCTCTGTCCTACCTTGCTCTGCATAAGTTTTAATTCTTTGTTGGGCCTAGGCGGTGAAGTAATGACCTATGAAGCACGGACATTTCTCGTATGAACGTATTCGTGGCGTTGGACACTGATACTCCACAGACACTCCCGGATACGTGTATGATATTCTCAGATACTCCAATTTTATTATTTTTAAACCTTTTAATTTCGGATACTTTAAGGATACTTCCAGATACGTAAGGGGATTCCAATAATAATACGAGATACATCACCTTGTTTTTAATTTACTGTTTTGTTTCAGGAAGGGAGAAAGGAAAACTCATTTTTTGACATGGAAAGGTCGACTCAGAAGTGTACTGTCTTTATGTAATATATTTTTCATACTAACTGAAAATCAAGTTTCACTTGTGCCACTGCTATTCTGAAAAGATGTCATCACTCCCTTGGGATAATAACTAATGGTTAGATACCATAGTCATACCTTTGACCCCTGTCAAAGTATAACCTCTGTTTTCGGAAAGTGGGTGGGCTCTAATTTGAGTTGTCATATGGGGAATAAACACTAAGCACCAAGAAAGTAATAATTGAAAATATGCTCCTTGGCATCCTGATCCCTAACCAACAGGTTTTAGCTTTCTTCACATGAAAGTTGAAGTGGGGGAACAAGGAAAAAAAACTACCAAATTAGGTAATCCTATTCCTATTTACAAAATATGTTCACAAAGTGGACAGTAATAAATAAACGTGCACTGGGTTACTCGTGCCATATATATATTAAATTGAATAGCAACCTTTACTATCTTACTTTTCAGTCCTACTTTAAAATCCAACAGACCTACACTCTTATCAAACATAATCCCTTTAAGTTGTAATTTTTTAACAATACGTGTCGTTGTGAGTGTAGGACTAGTAAGGCTGCAAATCAAACCAAACAGTTCGGGTTCGATTCAGGCTTGACTCGAAAAAATGTGAGTGAGACTCGAATTCGTTAATAATATGATTCAAATTTGAGGGGAAAAAAATAGTTCGAATAAAAATACGAGAAAAATCTAAATAATATTATACTCTACTCATTTGATTCAAACTACTTGAATTTTAAATCATTATCTGATACATAATTGATTGATACATATTTGAATATACATTCTCTTATAATATATATACAGTTAAACAAAATTTGAACAATTAGTTATTATTTTTTTATTTTATTTGTAATTTTAATTATAATTTTATATATTTAAAGTGTAATTATAATTATATTTTTTCATTTCTAAGTAAAATAATAATTTCAATTAATAATTATATGTATTATAAAATTAGTTACTATGTGGAGACTCGAATTTGAGTTGAAATTTAAAGTTCGCGAGTAGTTTAAATATAATTTGATCTGAGTCGAGTCGAATCGAATTCGACTAACGAAAATTCGAGTCAAGCCGAATCTGAGTAATTTTTTTTAAATATAATTCGAATCCGAGTCGAATTCGAGTACCAATTTAACCTTACGAGTCGAATCCGAGCAGTTTAAAATCCGGATCAATTTGACTCGTTTGCAGCCTTAAGGACTAGAGACAACAGTAAATCATTTTTGATATATTAACAAGAGGTGAGAAAAAATCATATAACCAAAAAATTCCATATCTGGTGACTTATGTTCCTTCTAAGTACCATAGTTCACCTAATTTTTACGCAGTTCATCTAGATAAATCAGTAAGTATGATATTCTTGTAGATTCATGGGGCCATTGTACTGGAGCTGCCAATGAGGAATACATGACTTTCATCCGCAGACCACCAAAATGAATATGTTTTGTCTACAGACATACACGTGAATATATTAACTCTCTCAAAGCATGCAACCATAGTTGTTCCCAGCTGCCATTCTCCAGACACATGAATATACAAATATTCTAGAGGCCCCATCCTTTATATTCCTCTTGGATAGTTAGAAAGCAGGAAGAAATAAAAAATTGGGTACTTATTGCCATCCTTTCCTTTATCAAATTAAGAACAAATGGGAGAACTTAATACAACTTTTATAGTTCCTATTTGCCTATATATATGCAGAAATATCTTGATTCAAATAAAGGATAGATCATGGTTACCAAAAATGTCGATCAACCAAAATTAGGTATGATGGATACTATTAAGATAGGATGCACAAGTCATCTACGTTCTTGTACCACTATTTGGAATGATAATACTCTGTACGCAGAATGCAAGGCAATACCCTTGTAACCTTGGGATAGACTAAATTTGAAAACTTGAAATCTTATTTTCTGATAGGTAAGCCATAGTTGACCAATAAACTTGAGGATACAATCCCACATAGCACCTGATTTATATAAAGGATAAAGGAAACTTGGAATGAGGACAAGTGTTCCAAAACACTAAAGTCGTGTTTGTTTACAAAATACATACTTCTATTTTGTCTTTAATTTAACACTACTTCGGATTATTTAATCCTTTGACGAGGGATTATTAGTCCCTTAATGTGGAACTATTAATCCCATAAAGCCATTTGATAACTTAAAATAGGAGAACTGTTAATCTCACATTCATCATGGGATTATATAATCCCTCGTAAATAGCCTTAAGAACGACAAAAAATAATCCAATGGACCATAGTTGTCATAGCGTCGCCTAGGCGTTTTGGAGCTAGATAAGGACAAGGTAACGCCTTGGACGTTGAGAGGCTCATGCTTTAGTAGCTGACCCAAATTAAGTAATTAAGTCATTTTTTACCCATGACTCATCATCATAATCCTTGGACTAGCTATGTGTTGTAATTTTATTACTTATTAGACTTGTAATGTATTAGACTTGGTTGATTCTTTATTTCTTATGTAGTGTTTGTTGACTTCTTCTACTAGTTTTTAATGTCAAGGACTCTAGTGTTTTATTTTTGAATTTTAATTATGAAGTATTCATATAATTGTGTTTTTAAATGTATTTCATAGTGTTAGTTATTATGTTTTGAGTTTTAATGTATATAAGATTTTATTGTCCAATATACTTTTTAAGTAAAATAAATAATGTATAAATTACACATTATTAACATGTCGCCATACGGACGCCATGATGGGCGCATTGTTGCCTAGGCGTCTTGACAGTCAACTATCGGCGCGTCTAGCCGTGGCGCCATGACAACTATATGCAATTGACTATTAAAAGGACTATTAATCCCTATTATGGGATAAAATAATCTGAAGTAAAATTAAATTAAGACAAATAATTCAATCCCAAGTATGTTTTTTGCAAACAAACTTGGCCTAAGAAACTAGCCCTTAGTGGACACAGATCATTCCCAAGGTTGGGATTAAGCCTGGAGAGTTGATGGATTGACAAAACCTAGTCTAAGCAACTCATGGACACTCGTACTGAGTGAAAAGGATAGGCTAGGGGTTGTAAGGCAACACCCCACAAATCAAGACATCAAAGAAAAACCCTCTATAGTGTGGGCTCATAGGAACCCCACGAGCATAAAATGGTTGGTGCCATTATATGGACACATGAAGGCAAATCCTCCCAAGTGGTGAAACTCTTGTGATTCACAACCCTATTAAGCCTTATGGAGCAATCCCCTCTAAGGGATGAAATAGATGGGATACATGGAGTAGAACTCCATGAAACAGACTTATGGGTGATCCCCTTGGCGATGGAAAAGCAACTAGGTCAATATCACGAATTAAGGAATGATATAATGACAAGGACATAAGGCCCGTGCTCATGAGTATGATATTGGCAAAGCCTTAGGGAAAGGTGTTGCCTTCAAGGGCTAGCTAGGTTCCATTGGGACAAAAGCTAGGATCCACTCAGGGTTTAGGCGTCTAGGCAGTTTCAAAGGTGGCAAGGCTAAGGGACGATTTGTTTAAGGGTAGAAAGGCATCAACTTGTGGGGTAAGGCACTGCCTTGGTGTACGCCTTGGATGACTTCCAATCTAGGCGAGTGACTTGCCGACCTCCCATGAGTTCTATCTTCCACTGCGAACTTCAACTTTTCGATCTTCAACTTTCTATCAAAACTTTTGATGCGATCTGATTATGGGTTGAAGGAAAATAAATAAATGAGAAGCAGATATCAAGAAGTGAAGAAATAGAATAAAAAGAACTGAGAAGACGGGTAGCAGATGAAAGGTTGAAGAGGAGCTCTTTTGACTACCAATTGTAATTTATTTTTTTTAAACATGCTAGTTGTCATCAACTTCTGCCTTTTGTTTCTCTTTCTTATTTTTCTATATTAATCTAATGCACGCAGTCATCAACTAACCCTTTTTATGTTATGGTCACCTACCCCTAACAAAAAGAAAAAAGAATTGTGGCACAGGTGTGTATGCTAGACAAATAATAATTATTTCTTTCTCATAAAAAAATTTAGTAAGATAAGTATTTTGTTAGTTGAAAACCTACTCCTTCTACATGAATTATTATTATTAATTGCAATTTAGTTTTATTGTATGGACATTTTAACCCTTGGAAATTTTGATTTTGACAATGTAAATCATATAAACTCATGTAACTCCCAATAAATACATAAATAAAAAACTCACAAAATTTGTTTAATCTATAAATGAATGGTGTAGATATGGTGGCTAAAAATAGACCCATAGCCACCATTTGTTATGGATCGGCTCTCATAATTAAATATGCATATATATAATTACACACATGCACGTTGTGAACGACTTATCAACTTATGAATGTCTAGGCGGGCACCTAATCGCATAGGCATCCAAGCAAGGCCACCGCCTTGACACATCTTAGCGACGTAAGAACTATGGGTCCACCTCTTGAGGGTGTCATTGGCTTTAGGGTGAACTAAGAGAGTGGGGCTGCCCACAGGTTGACCTAGCCACACCACACAAGCAAATCACCAAGTCAATTTGTTAAGAGGCTTATTAAATTGGTGATCTAGATGGGGTTTACATTGAGCATAGCGACAAGAGAAAAGATGCTACTACCAATTTTGAGGGACCCATCTCACGAAGGCAGCACATTAGGCCGACAGCTCCTTCTGAGAGTTGGAGAAGGGGCGAGCTTTGATTAAAGGTATAGCCTAACGGTTGTCTAGTTATTGAACAAGAAGAAGTTACATAAAGACGACCAAAATGACTAAAAGTAACCTTCAGCATTTCTCTGTCAAGTGGCTGCCATACAACATGAGCTGCTTTAGGCGCAACCATGTACCTGCCAACACAAAGGACAAGATGGCTACCTGCTCTTTTGTAATGATGGAAGTCAGCATACAAGGGTATTATTACCCTTGTTAAAGAGGTTCCCACTCTATGTCAACCTGTTCACATTTGCTATTTGAAATCCTTGATACCCAAGCTTGAAAGTAGTCACTTCACCGCGTCCATCCACAGGACTCAGGCTCTATAGAACCACTTTCTTAATTCATGAGGGAGAGAGTTGCTGCCATGCCACAGGATAACACACTAACTCAGTAAGGGTGCCCCTTACACCACAACCAGAGATACATTGACAGCCACAGCATGTGCCTTCGATAAGCCATGCACACACAATACATATCAATCACAATCCCACACGCTGTGCACCCTTTTACTACCGACTATTTGTCCTGGTGTATCCGCGGGGCTCATCCTTGAAGTCAGCCTTTTCTTATATATATATATATATATATATAATATATTATGGGAGGTTCAAATTGATTTGGTCAATTTCAGATTTCGGCATTGAGTTATGATGAGCTTAGGCAACTGGAGGTCTATGAAATCAGATTAAGCCATTAAGGGTAGTGGGATGATGAACTTGTAGAAATATGGGGTGTTCCATTAACGATGTAACCGTGAATAATAAGGGGGATTCGATCAACCTGGATAGTCAGATATGATTTTGTGTGTTCAAAAGAAAGATAGTTGTTAGCTGGTGTGGGGCAAAGAATATGCGTTGCTAGATGTTTGATTGCGATGATTGTGTGAACAGTGACATGGAAACTGAAGGATTTGCAATTAAAGAGTTTAGGGCCAGATATTTGGCTCTGAGATCACTTGATACAATAATAAAGAGAAGAGAGAGAGAGAGAGAGAGGAAGCTGTAGAACAAAGAGGAAAAGATACTTATTATGAGAGGAAAGAATCTCAATCCATAAAAAATTCCATTTCATCGTCAAACATAATCATTAACTTCCCTCACACTGCCACAATAAGTGTATGTTATCAAACCTCGATTCTTCTGCTTCACATTTAAATCTCCTTAAAAGATGCACCACACCAAGAAGACAGTCCAATTGTTCCTTGAAGACCTCATCTTTCAGGATGCATTCCATATTTCTGTCCACGGTTCTTTTGCTGGGCACTATCCTATGCTTCAAAAGCCATAGTACATAAAGGATAATCATTGTATTCTAATAAAGTGGACGGTTGAATCAGGAGCTTTGAGGGAGGGGGACCCACCAGATCTGATACAGGATTTACTTGTCTATGTACCGTTCCATTTAATCTGTTAGACCCCGGCTTCCGAGTGCAGCATATAAATTGTTCTCATTTCCAACAGTCACCATGGTATATCCACGCCTTAGGACAACAAAACTACTCTATCTCCCCCAACTATGTTTCTTATTAAACTATTCTTCCAGAGGTGGTACTGGTTGTCAGTAATCAGCCCCAATTCCATGATGAAGCACACATGAACAGATAGTAAAATATCAACAAAAAAAAGGACAAAAGTTGTGAACTTGGCACAAGGGCAAAGATCACCCCTCTTATGGTAGAAAAGGTGTAAAATGAATGTCAACTTATCCATATTTTTACCCCAATTCCAAACCATCAGGAATTTGAATATGAAAGGCAAATGAATCAGCAATCCAATCTTTCAGTACCAAGATGCAGCACTTCCAATTTCGGTCAATAAGGTATTATTTGATTTATTTCATAATGTGACGCTTGATACTGCAGGCACCTATAGCAGCCATAGTTACTGCTTCCCAGACAGGTTCTATTAATGTATAAATGGGAGCAGTGTGATAATATCATTATGAATTATAAAGCAACAGTTGCCATGCTCCTCCTACAACATTTACATTATCTACCTATTCTTCGTTTTTAGTTAATTATCTATTTAGAAGCATATCCCAGGTATGCATTTAATACTAAAGTACTCTCTAAATGTTGAATAAGACGGAGATTCAAGTATAGTAGTTTCTTGAAAAAGTAGCAGGCTTAAATTGTATGAGTACCTTTGAAGGACTTTGATTAAAATATAATCCATGCATCTGCTGTTTCTCAAACATGAACCCAGTTGGAGGCTGGTCTTCACCATTCCCATATATTAGAAACTTCGACTCTTGCATAAAAAGTTCAGCAGAACCAAGCTGCAAAAATAGAGTTCTTATAAGAATATGAAAATACACAACTTTTCTCTATGACCATGTTGCAAATAATCACAATGTATCAGAAGTACAAGCAACTGACAGACCCAAATTGCTTCCTCAACATATTTGGGTTGATGGGTCGAATAAGTATCAATAAATCACTCATAAATAGTAACATCTAACGATTTTAGTGATTTCCAACTGAACAATTTTGAATAATCAGGGATTTTGAATTATATTTGAAGAAAGCATGTGTTGACATAACTTGATTTTAATTTAGGGACAAATTAATTGTACTTAAGTCTTACGTGAATAGCCCATTCATTAGAGTTATTCAGCCTTCTAGGAATAGTCAAACAATGAAATATGCATATGTACCTGTTCAGCAAACACATCAAAAGGCCTCTGCCCGTCAGATACCATTGTAGCACACACGAAAACAGCTTTTGAGATCTTCTGGGGAAAATGATTCAAAGCATACGAGATGCAGGCCCCTCCAGTACTGTGTCCAACCAAAATTACCTAAACATGTAGACAAGTCATTAAACCTTTCAAAACCAAAATCCAGTAGAGTACTATTACAGAAACAATATGAAGGCAGTCTCTTCAATAAACCCACCTTTTCATTTTCTGGTAGATTTTGTAGATAATCAATTAACGGCTTTGAGTAGTCCAAAAGTGTAGCGACATTGTTTGTATTCGTGAATTCAATACCAGATCCAGTGAGATCTAAGGCAGTGGGAAGCAAACCTGATTCCTCCAAGAGAGCAATTGTTTTATACCAGCACCATGCTCCAAAACCTTCCCCATGTATCAAAACAATATTCTTTGTTTTGATATTTTCCAAAAATTCTGGTAACTGTGTAGAACAAAATATATGCAATAACATGTAATGTGTTTTTTAACTTCATAATTACAAGTCAAAGCAACGAGTATCTGGAGGATGCATTTTTTTTGTGAACTACTTCCTCCATTCTAAATTATAATATCAATTTTGACTTTTTGAAATCAATTGAGATATTTTCAAATTTAAAATTGATATGAATTTATTTAATTTTAAAAAATACAACTATGAAAATATTAAACTATCTTTAAAAGTACTATTAGTTACAAGATTTATTGTTTTTAAAAGTTAAATGACTCACAACAATTTTAAATTTGTAAACATCTCAATCAAAAACAAATTTGATCTTATATACCATTTTATCTTTGTTAGGATGCAAAATTAATGAAATAAGATTATGGACAGTGGTGTTGTAACAGAATTGTATACAAGAAGCTTTCAGACAATTAAATTTCAGTAAAACCTTGTGCACAAAGTTACTTTACCGAACTCCTTTTGCACTAAGTCCTAGATGTTTTTCCTGGACGAGGCAAGGCGTAAGCCTCGATTTGAAAACCTAAAAGTCTCCAAAAATTTATAAAAAATTACTAATAAAATCATAAAATAATCCATCATTATAATGTAGGTCATAAAAGACATAAATAGCCAACGTCACCTTAATATATCATTACAAAACATCAAAACAAGTCAATAAATTGTTAATAATGTAAATTTTATATGAATAAAATTATATATAGTTAATATTTATATGAATATTGATATATTTATTTTTCTAATGATTTACCATATTCATAATGCAGGTTGTAAGGCTTGTGGCATATCAAATCACAACAAGAGGTGAACAAGATTAAGTCAAAATGGATAATTTTATTATAGTTGCAATTTTTTGAACTTGTACCAACTTCAAATTATATAAGTAGTGATACTTATGTAATATTTAGTTTAATTCAATATAATTCTTAAATTTATGTTTAGTTTCATCTTCCCTCTTTCAGCTGTAATTTTTTTACACCACACCTTCTACTGCAACACGTGAAAACAATACTCTTTACTTTTTTTATATTATTTTTAATATTCATTTGTAAAGTATGTTTTTATCACCAAATGTAAATTATCACTTTTTTGTTCTTTTATTTCTCTTCAGTATCTTTAAAAGAAAAAAACTTCCTCTTTTGAATATTAAGGAAACATCTTAACTTTTTGAAATATAATTGTAAAATTATAAAAAAAATTGTTAAATGAATTTATTTAAGGTTTTGAAAGTAACAAATGTAGTAATTGCTAATATTATATATTTTACAAATAATTATTTCTTCCACGTGCTATACTCAAATAAATTTGTAATGATACTGAGTTTATAATTTCGTAGTTTTAAAAACTCAAAATGTAGTTTTAATTTTAAAGCAGAGTAAAAAAAAAAAAAATCGAGAATTTATATACAATTACAATTCAATTTTAAGAATATAATTCAGTTTAGGGTCTAATAAAAAATTTAAGAATATCTATCTGCCAGCATAACAATAAATTATATTATATATTTTAATTTAATGTTCAACATAAATTAAAAGAAAAAATTATATCATATAGTATGTATAACAAGAATTAGAAATCAGAGTAGACAAACAAAAATGGAGGAATCAGTCAAACAGAGCATCATACAAAGAAGAAGAAGAAGAAGAATTCTAGGCCTTTTTTTCATTCAAACCTAGGCGTAAACCTTGAATAGCCTTGAGATGCAATAGCCTTTAGGCGTACGCCTCAACCAAATGAAGTGTAAGCTTCGAAATTTCCCTCTGAGGCGTAGGCTTTGCTCCAGCAACATGTAGCCTCACTTTGAGGCGGGCCTCAAGGTGTAAGCCTCGAGCGCTATTTTGAACAATGAGTATTTGAGAAGTAATAGACATATAGACACATAAATCATGCATTTTATGATCCCTACTTTTATCTTTTTGTTATGTTAATTTATTTAATTAATATGTTTTATTTTATTTTGTAGAATTTAATATTTTGTTATAATAAAGTCAAAATCTTGGTTATCAATCAATATTTAATACTCCAATTCATAGGAAAGAGTCAAGAAGATTTCTACAAGGAGAAGGAATGAGGTGAAACAATCTTAATGTTAATTTTGAACAATGAGTATTTGAGAAGTAATAGACATATAGACACATAAATCATGCATTTTATGATCCCTACTTTTATCTTTTTGTTATGTTAATTTATTTAATTAATATGTTTTATTTTATTTTGTAGAATTTAATATTTTGTTATAATAAAGTCAAAATCTTGGTTATCAATCAATATTTAATACTCCAATTCATAGGAAAGAGTCAAGAAGATTTCTACAAGGAGAAGGAATGAGGTGAAACAATCTTAATGTGCAAGTCAAATCAAATAAAGATGAGGAAAGTTCATCTAGAAGATCTCTTTGAATGAAGTTAATTCCTTTTAGGATAATAATTAAAGATTTTATCTATAAATAGAGGAGTACAAGAGAGATTTTATGTATTAGATTAGTTTAGTATTATTTTTAGGTTATGAGTAGGGGTAGAATTAAAATACTTCTTGTACACTTCTGGAAAATCTTAATAAAGGGAGTATTTCTTACTTTTATTTTTTATGTTGAATCTTCTTCTTCTTCTTTTATTTGTTATTATATCTAGCTAATTTGTTAGATCTAGGATGATGATGAAACTATATAATATCTTATGATTAATATTTTCTATCAATTCTATTCTCTGTGCTTAAATGAATTAAAGGTTTCACCTTTACATTTCATTAGTGAACCACCTTCATGCTTATTTCTTATGTGATCTTAAATTAATGATGAGATTTTAATATATTATTATTAAGTTATGAGCTTTTCATAATCCATGCTTGCGCAAAGAAGTTTTGATGGGCTATAGTTTATCCTCAAATTTTCATAGTCTATGCTTGCCCAAGTTAATTACAAAATTTCTAAATTAAAAGGAAGGGAGATCAAATGTATATTTAATTTAATTTGGACTTTGATTGATTTATTTTCCGAACTTTATGCACCAATGACCAAACCAGTGACATAGTTTGAGTTATAACAAGAGATGAGATTATTTGTTATGAATGTTGTGTAGTGGATTCGTATTTCTAGATTGTTCTCTCTTTATTAATTTACATCTAAAATTAGTTTAATTATTATTTTACTTTATTTTTCAATTTTAGTTAATTATTTACTCCATCTTAATTTCTAGTTCGCCTGAATTAATTTTAAAGAACATAAAAAATAACTAGTCTCTGTGAGTTCGACATCTACCTGTTAGTTCTTCAATTTAACACTGTGCATTTATAATTACATAATATTTTTACATCAAGAAATATAGACCACTCAAAGTAATTAGCTCGGTGATGCATCAAATTTCAAATGAAAAGCTTTTTTTCTTTTTGTTTTTTGACTAGTGATGTAGGACAAGGATGAAGGAAAGAATAAAGGGCATTTAAATAAGATAATTAGGCTAAAGCCACAAAGCACAAAACTTAATTCAATAATATCAATCATTCAATAATTTCCCATGATGGATTACAATTGCTTATATAGGAATAAGAAAAACCCTAATACTAGGAGGCTATGTAAAATATTAAGTAACCTAATTAAATAAGGAAATAAAATTCTAGTAATTATCTACTACCTTAAATAATTAATACTCTAGAATATTCTACTAATACAATTAAGTATATCCTAACATTATCTACTAAATAAACTAATTGCATTGAAATCATCTACAAATAATAATATATAATAATAACTCAATAATATCAAATCTCTTTTGCTTTCATTCTCCTCTCCTTTAAAAAAAACTCGTCCTCAAGTTTTAAGTATAAAAGAATCCACACAGTCCACGAACCGGACTCCAAACATACAAGAAATGTTGGTTCTCCTTATAGACATTGATATGTAGAAAACAATAATGAGTAACGTTTTTTCTTTTTTCTTTTTTCTTTTTTTTTTTGCTAAATGTAAACTTCCTTGTACTGCATCTTGTTGGAGCTCTCATTGATAACAAAATCGAGGACTTGATTGTTAGTTTCTTCATATAGAATATCAAATTGCTTTGGGAATACACTATCAACTTTCTGTAAAATCTCGCTCTCGCTTGTTGTATCATCAACTTCAACTTTATCTTCATGTGATTTGTTATTGAGTCGAGGAATTTCTTCATTTCTCTCTTTCACTGCATCTTGTTGAACTTTCTCCTTAGGCTCGAATGGAATTAATTTGATAATATAACGCTCACTTTCAAAAAAGTATATATCAACTTCTTCGTGATCCACATTTTAGCATTCAATCCAATTCAATCCAATCTTGACCCAATAAAATATGTACAACATTCATGGATATAACATCATACCATACTAAATTAGAATATATGTGCATCTAGATAGGAACTAAACATCTTTATGTAACATGAAAAGAAGTATTACCCAGCCAAGGAATAGTGTAAGGCCTCAAATGCATTTAAGCAACGAGTTTTAATTTTTCTATCACACGTGAAGGCACGATATTGATTGCACATTCTTCTTCGATGATAATTTTAGTCCGTTTTCCTCCACAACGAAAAAAATTATGAAAAGTAGCATCACACTTTGATGAATCCTCCGTGCAAAGTTTTGAAATATCCAATTCCATGAAGAAATTAAACAATTCAAGGCTGGACAAAACTGAAATTTTGAGGGCTGATTTGAACTTGGCAGAAACTTCAGGGGTTTAATTGTAATTTCAGAAACTTCAGGGGCTGCACTGAATCAGAAACTTTAGGGGGCTGAATTGAAAATTTCAGAAACTTTGGGGCTAATTTGAGAATTTCAGAAACCTGAGGGTAACAAACTATAATTTGGCATCAGAATTACCAAATCAGTGATTTGGCAGAACTGTAGCAGCAGCCTTGTAGCATAATGTTTTAATTTATTTTTTTTCAATTTTGGAATAGATTTGAGACTACGTTGTCATCTCGGATATGGTATCGACTCTGGAGCAAACTTCGACCATTGATGGAGGCTAGAAAATTAGGATAGAAAGGAATTTGGTGAAATAAAAATATAGTAGGAACTTTTGGTTCTTGATACAAATGGACGGAAGAAGGAAATAAAAGAGATTCAAAGGAGATAATAAGGCAAAAAGCCACAAAGCAAGACGTAATTCAATAATATCAATCATTCAATAATTTCTCATGATGGATTACAACTGTTTATGCAGGAATAAGAAAAATCCTAATAGTTTAAGGCCAAGTAAAATATTAAGTTACCTAATTATATAAGAAAAAAAATCATAGTAATTATCTATCTACTACCTTAAATAATTAAGACTTTAGAATATTCTACTAATATAATTAAATATATCCTAATATTATCTCCTAAATAAACTAATTACATTGAAATTATCCACAAATAATAATATATAATAATAACTCAATAATATTAAATTTCTTTTACTTCCATCCTCATCAACTAGTCACTTCCAAATGAAAAGCTAAGTCCCACTCTCAGTTCACACTTAAGCAAGACAACCTTATTTTCATGTATTCCCTCTATCTGGAAACAGAAATTCCTGGTCTTTTTGTTCACTTTGTTTATTAATATCAATGCTTATATAAGACACGGTTATAAATAATTTTGTTGGATGATATTTTTTAATGGTAAACTTTTAAGGACACGAATTAATTATTTGACCACATTATAAAAATGAAAAGTAGGACTCTCATTTCCAAAGAGAGAGAGTACCATTCAGAGAACATATCTTTTCCATAGCTAGAACTGGATGTTGTCTTAATGAATACTGTACCCCCACAGCTGCCACCCAACCCCCTCTTCCCAACAAGAGAGAGGAGAGAGAGAGAGAGAGAGAGAGAGAGAGTTTAATAGGAGATAGAACTACAAGAGAGTACAAGAAAAGATTTAAAAAGCTTACCTTATAAGCATAAAGAGAAAGATGGTAAATAGAACTGAAGATTAAAGTATGCACTAAAAGAAATAAATTAAAGTAATGAAAAGACAGGCCAAGAGAAGTCTACAAAGTACTTTCTTATTGAGATGAATCTTTCTAATAAGAAAGACTGTTTAAGGACCTTGAACGTTCACTAAAAGCTATGTAATGAACAATATTAATATCAGGAGGTCTGGAATTCCATATCTCCCAATCATGCCCCACTGCCCTTTGAACAACCATAAAGATTCGATACCTTCATGGTTTACCCAAACAATTCCTCCCTCCAGAGGTCATTAGATCTTGAAATTCCAGGAAGGGTAAATATATTTATTAAATAATCCATTAACTTTAACAAAGATAAAGTTTAATTAATCTGGATCGCTATCCTCAATATAGGGGGAAAAAACTCACAAGGCTTTTGTGTTTTCAAATGAAAAAGTTCATCTTTTTACTTATGATCTTGTACTTCCCTCAATACTCACGAATCACAACTTTCTCGAATATACATATACATACATCATTTTCCTTCTCTTTTTTATATAAGGAAGGTGGCATATTGACAAAAAAAGATTATATACACTCTAAAGACCAAGTTTTAAAGTTAACTTTTAACATAATCAAAAGCCAATCGTCAGAATTTGGGTAAACTTCATTTTTAATTTGGTTGGGATGTCCAAAAAGTTAACTTTTTCTGCTATAGATCCAAGCACTTAAAAAACATGAAAAACCAAAAAGGAAAAAGTCTATATAAATATCAGAAGGGGTCTGTTTAAAAGAGCTCAAAGGTTCAATTAGTACCACTTTTATAGATCCCATCACTTAAAAAACATGTAAATTGCAAAACCCCAAAAAGGAAAAGGTCTACTAGTCCATATAAATATGAAAAGGCGTCAATTTAAAAGAGCTCAAGGGCTCAAAGCATCAATTAGTACAACTGATGGTCTGATATAGATCCAATGACCTAAAAAAACATGTAACCCCCCCCCCCCCCCCCCCCCCCCCACCAAAAAAAAAAAAAAAAAAAGTCGTCTACTACATATAAATATGAAAAGGGTCCGTTTAGAACGAACTCAAAGCTTCAATTAGTAACCACTCCTATAGATCCAATCACTTCAAAAAATATATATATAACCCAAAAAAGGAAAAAGTCTACTACTCCATAGTCCATACAAATAAATATGAAACGTGATCAATCTCGAAGGTATACCTGTTTTCCATTATTGAAGGACAAAGGCTCCGAAAGATTGCGGCGGCGAGACCCGGTTGATCCTATACGGCGGGACATAGATCCATCAAACCTCTGAGACAACTGGTGCTGGTGAATTGCCATAGACAGAGCCTGCCTATGCAATAACTCCTCCTCTGCCAGCAATTTCCGCTGAGATCTTCCCAATCTCTTGCTCTTTGACCCATTTTCTTTCGCATCTTCCTTTGTCATGCAAATAAATCGATTACCCATTTGTAATCAAAGAAATTTGAAAAAATCCCACAAATTATTTGATGGGTTTTGTCAATAATCTCAAGTTGGCATTATGTTGTGTCAATTATTAATGGAAAATTGATGAGAGAGAGAAACAGGAGAGAGTGTAGGTGAGGAAAACAGGGGAAGTAGTAGTTGTTGTAGGGTGGACTTTAATTTCTAAAGTATCTGAAATGGAATCAACAACTCAGCCTCAACTGAAAATGCAAGCAATTTAATGCTCTCTACCTGTTTTAGTGGTTTGCTGGAGCGATCTCTTCTTGAGAAGCTCTATTTTACTATTTGTTTCTTTTCGGTCATTTTCAGTGTAAAATTCTTAGTGGAACTAATACTGATGGTGGGCCATTTTGTGGGGGGTTAGTGGTAACGGTCAATATATATGCTGATGGTGGGCCATTTTGTGGGGTTAGTGGTAACGGTCAATATAAATGAGTCCAACAATCTTCTCACGTATGAGTCCAACACACCTCTCATAATTATGTACTCAAATTTACATAATTGTTTACCCAAAAGTCTCCATTTCAGAATAAAAATCTTTATTATTATTTTAAATAATTTTAAGTTAAATATTACTTATTATAAATAATTTATTTTTTATAATAATTTATCTGCAATATTCGTAATATTAATTGTCATGTTTCTATTATCTATGTATATTTATGGATTATCACTAGTCATATACATAAAACTATACAATTAAATGAGAATTTAAATATGAATAATTTTGTCATCTTTCTTAATATACACAAAAACTAAACTAGAATTTTTATTTTGGAACGAATGGAGTACATAATTAGACGTAATTTAATGGTAAATACCTCTTCATTTATCGTACAACCTCACAGCTGCAATAATTTAACAAACACTATCAAAGATTGAAAGTAAATTTTTCTTTTATTTTCTCTAATTCTCCTCCTAACCTCTTCTACAGACTTCCTCTAAGCCTAATGAAATGTATCTCCATAATTAAATTGTCGTACAATAAAAAATATTCTCTCTTGTCATGTATATTTCTCCCCTTTTTTTCTTCTTTTTTTTCTTACATGGAAGGAAAGTGGTCTGATATAGCTATAGTAACTAGCGCCGATATAATGGCGCCATTATAGTGGTGCTTGATGGGCCCACTTGCTAAACTTCGTCTCGTGTACTTAAATGGTCATATCTTGTAATTCAAGAAAAATTATGAAACGTGACACCCCAATTCGAAAAGTTCTTTTTGAGACATTTGTAACTGTACCAAATTTGAGCATATTCAGATCTGTTATGAGGGAGAAAAAAGGCTAAAACCATCTCATTGTAAGCACAAGCAATATTTTGAATCCTCCTTTTTGCATTTTAGTACCCCCAAGGTATATGTGTGCTCTCCAAATAATTCACCTTGCCTTTTTGAACCATCCCTTAACATCCCCAATTTGTCATGAATCGAATTTACATTGTTGCCTTCCTGTTACCAAAAATCAAAAATACATGCAAGATTTGAGTGTCCACAAGATAAATATTTTCTTGGGTAAATGATATTAAAAACCAACAAGCTTTCACTTGTTTTTATTTTAACTAACCAAGTTTTAATTTTCCACAATAAACTTTAAAGTCAAAAGATAGATTTCATTTTTCCCATAAAAACTAACAGACGTGAGTCAAATGCAGTTGACTATTAAAAAATTACTAGGTGGCATTTTTACTAAACATTTGGCAACAAAAAATGATATAAACAATATAACATGTTTTTTTTTTAATTTTTAAAATTTCCTTGTTCCACTCATGAATAAAATATCATAAATTAATAGAAAACAAAAAAGAGAGAAAGTTTCACTATTGAATTCATTAATCAATTAATTCACCAACCTCTACAACAGCAAGATGTGCTAATTAAAGTAAATCCTTCCCCTCCAATGAGATAAGAGCTTCACGATTTTTTCAAACCTAAACTATACCATCATAGTTGTACTGCCCCAGATATTTATAAGGCTAGTAAATATGATCTTAAAGGAGTAAATAAAGGTTGAGATTAAAAATCTAGTTATTGTGAATAAAATACCTAAGAAACAATTCCTCAGGTATATTGAAAGACCTAATACGACTCGAAAATACGATTATATATAACTTGGGTGGTGTGACTTGGGCAGTGTAAACCCTATAACTTGAGTAGTGTGAACTCTATAACTTAGGCAATGTGAACCCTATAATCTGTATGTCTTGAGAAGGTGTGAATTATTTTAGCTATTGATTATGAGAAGGTGTGAATCATCTTATCTGTATGTCTTGAGAAGGTGTGAATTCTCTTGGATATTGAATATGAGAAGGTGTGAACTTCGTAGAGAAAGACGCTTATAGTGTACGATGGTCGTAGAGTGATCCTCGGATGAGAAAATCGTAGAGTAGCCATGCAATTGAGAATAAGGCTAGGAAATGTAATCGAATACGATTAGTGGTTAAGTTTAAAACTTAGTTTTGGAGAATAAAAATGTGTAGAGATGATTAAACATTTTGACCTAATCTATGTGTTAGGAATTAAATGTGTGTAAGTGTTGTTAGGTACAAGTATTGTAATTATATACTTGTTTAAACCTAGAAATGATTAACAGGTACTTTGGAGTATATTATGACCTAAGTATCTATACGATGTATAAATACAAAAATATTATTTACAAATACTAAGTATAATACAGATTATAATATGTAGTAGAATACGGGTATAATACGAAAATTATATGATAAAAATACGAAAAGTTAAAGTACAAAAATGACTAACTAAGTTAGTTAGGAAAGAACTATAAAATAAATTAAATTTGGAGTAATCAATATTGGCAACTGAATTACTAAAGTAATATTTAACTTCTAAAGCAAACGGGCCTAGCTGCCTGTTTTCAGCTGTCTGCTTAGGGAGGTACCCAACCATAGACAAGGCTTGGGGCCACTTGCCTTATCTTGCACTTGAGTTGTCAATTGGTATTTTGCTTTCTAAATGTGTTGTCAAGCATAACATGGTAGGATGTAGCCTCTTGTGAGCCAAAGGTTGCTAAGTGAGGTTATTAACCAACTAAGTGAGGATTAGATACATATAAGTAAGTCCATTAAACTTGTAAAGTAGGATTAACAATAATTAAGAGATTAATTATGCTAATCCTAGTCAAGTATTCTACGATATTTAGGAGACTTTTTGGCAAGGGAATAAAAGGGGGATGACCCAATCATGTTGGTGCAAGGAAGGTCACTTGGCCTTGTTGGCCACTTGATCATTTTTCTTAAAAGCTAACATGCTTACAACTTATGTAAGTATTGCAGTTTTGTTTATTGGATGTGTTGGCATAGTTTGAGTGGTGAGTTGTGGCATTTGATGACAAGGCTTGATGACTCATCTAGGTAGATGATGAAATAAGTGACTAGACATGTTGACTCATTGAAGAGTTAATGAAGCATGGTGAATCATAAGGTGACTAGCCAAGAAATGATAAATCATGGTGACTTATGGAGTGAGAAAGGTGGCAAGGAAGGTCACTTATAGGAGATATTTCTTGTAGGAAACTTGGAGGCTAAGCTTGTAAAGATATTTATTGGCTTAATAACCATGATACCCTATATCTTGGTTGACCTATAAATAAAAGCCTTCTCATTCATTAAAACTCACCAATTCACAATGCAAGAAGCTTGAGAGAGAGAATCATAAGTGAGGGTTAGTGATATAGAGAGAAGGAAACACAAAAGGCTTGCATAATCAAGAGTATTAGAACTTGCATTTTAAGAGGTAAAGAAATCTTATTTTTGTAGTTTTAGTTTATGTTCATTCGTTCTTGATTAATGTTTGCCTATTTTTAACTTAGGACTTCATATGCAAGTATACGTGATCGAATAATGCTATAATGGTAAGCAATGTATCGTTTTCACAGAGAATTATTTAATAATAATTACCAATTACTAATCATTAACCAAATTAATTTTATTTAAATAATCGAATAAAGCTATGAAGTAAAATCTAATTAAACTAACAACCAAATTTATCTAATAACAAGAATTAATATCAGATTTTAACGACTTAAGATTATAATTTCCCCCAATACTTTATTTAAATCTCTTCAATCCCTTTTTAATTAATTAAGTATATAAAATTATTAACCGAGAATTTTTATAGTATTTATACGCTTCTTCTGATAGTCATAGAAATAAATCCTTCTAAATCTGACCCTAAGGTAACATAATTAATAAGAAATATCCCAACTAATTAAATCACAATATTCTTATCTAAAATATATTAATTAAGATTTTAAGCTCAGATTATCTCTATGGCTGCAAAAGATATATAGGTATATCCCTATCATATATACTAATCATATAAATCCTTTCAGATTTAGCACAAAAATATTTATATCTAGGTCTATAATCCATTCGTCAACTTTATATAGACTATTAGATTATTATTGTAGATAATTAGTATTTTAATGCAAAAAAATATGATAAATAATTCATATATAATCAAACGTAATCAAAATGAAAAAGAATTAATATAAACTACACATTGGGTTCCATTGCAATCTTAATTAATTGTTTAGTTTATAATCAAATAAGAAAACCCATTCATAATATTAGAAATAATCATCCCAAGAATTATAATAATTAAAAGAAAATAGTTAAAGAGAAAATATCTTATTCATGAAACACAATCTTCAATTTTTTCTTTAATCTTGAATACTTGTGAGAATCATCCTTTAAATCTTAATAAAAAATTTGATTTTCTATTATAATCTACTACTAACTATGTGAGCCTATATTCTAATATCTTGAAAATAAGAGTCTCATAGTGTATTTATAAGTTACAAGTCAAATACCTAGCATAAAAGCACACCCAAATCTAATTCGAAGTAAAAAAAAAATGTAAAAACGCGTTAAAAACAAGTATGATCGAGTCCCGGGCACAGATGCGAAGTCTTAGAGTGCGGCTGGGCTCCTTTTATTTTTTTAGCAGCGTGTTGCTCTATAGCGAAGGTTTTGTCAGTCGCCTAAAATTTTAGGATTTTGGCTACTTCAGCATTTATTGAAAAATTGGCCATAATTTTCCTATCCGAACTCTTATTAAGATGATTCAAGATGTTTCAAAAAGCTGAGAAGTATATCTAAAACTTTCATGTTTTAGGATTTGAAAGATTCTTAGTGGATCAAGGTCGAAATTAGGCCTGAAGTGACTACTGTGTAATTGACAAGCTGAAAATGCAAGCATAACAACTCCAAACTTTGATCTACCAAGCCTTTACTCCAATTCTTACAAAATAGCATCAAAACACATAAAAATAACATAAAACACTTAAAATTAATATAAAATACTTAAGAACTCATAAATTATTAAGCTAAAAGATAGTCAATACATAGGTATAAATTCACTTATCAAATACCCTCAAACTTAACTCTTTGGTTGCCCTCAAACAAAATTAAAACTAAAAACTAAATACTTAAGTAATGTACCAACATGAATTGGATTAACGACCTCAATGATTATGTAACATAACTTAAGAAAAATCTCAGAACACCATAGAATTTAGAATCCCAACATAATCACTAATTCCACAAATACTCAAGATTCTTTAGTATATGTGTGTGTCCCACTGTTTCAACTAGTTAGAATTTAGATAAACTCATACAATCAAACATCTGACGAAAGACTCCTTTTGAAATCTAAAATTTTATTTTTCACATCAATAACCATTAGCAAGACAATCATATAAGTATGGGATCACACAGATTTAACATGTAAGCACTTTTATTTTTCTTAAGCGAGTACATATATTATTTTTTTTCCATCTCACTTTGTACGCATGTATACGGATGAATGCATTTTACGCTCCATTTCACCCTCATAATTTTATTCTTGGCTTGTGTAATGTCTAATTTTATTAGGTTTTTCAGTGCTACTCATGTAACGAATTTTTGACCAATGACTCCCAAATCAATTGACTTTAGGGCACTAAATGTAGAGGCATCCCTAAGAGCTTACTTATTCGAGTAACAAAAGCCACAAAATTTTGACTAAGTCAAGTTATTTTAATATTATATTTTTTTATTTTTATTTTCCTTAAATTTAAATGTTATCCAACATTCCTCCAAACTTATATAAAAGCCTAAACTTAGAACAAACCGATATTCAAATAATTTTTTTAAATTTTCAATGGTAATCCTTACAAACATCTAACCTAATAAGTTTTTTAAATAACAACTAGCCAAATAACAGGGTATGTGCTAAAATGCAAAAGAATCGTGAATATCGCAAAATCAGCTCAAATGTCAAAATATAAATCCCTCATGTTCATCAATTTTTCTTAAATAATAGTAAATAATCAGATTCTTATCATTAACCATTTCTTAATTCAAACAATTTATTGTACAAGTACTAACTAAACACGAAAATAAAACACTAACTAAACTACCCATTTTCGTGGGTATCACAGTTACATTTAGCACGTGCAACCTTTAAACCCCAAGACTATTTTAAGTGGACGAGTTGTGTCTTGTGAGAATTTACAGTGAATATACTCACAAAATCCCAAAACTTACACTAAAATTTTAAAATTTATTCAAAATTTACCCACACCCCCAAACTTAAAATAAACATTGTCCTTAATGTATTAAATAAATAATTTAAGAATAACGGACTCCCCTGAATATGCAACTTTTTCCTCATTATCTGCTAAGTTTGAGTTACTGGCATGAAAAGCCTAAAACAAAAACAAAAACAAAATTTTAATATAAATAACTAAAAAACTAAAATTTAATACTAAGAGATTTACTAAAAATAAAATAAAAATAAAAAACTAAAACTAAAATTTGAGTTGCCTTTCAATAAGCGCTTATTTTATAGTCTCAGTCTGACTACTCCCTTTTTTTTTAGCTCGGATCGAATTTATGTATGATGAACCGTCTTGGAGGCCAATTCTTGATTATCCGCTTAGTCTTCTCTTGAGATTGACGACCCCCAAACTCGAGCTCATCTTTCTTTTTTCATTGAAACATACATTTCTTTTAACCCTTTTTTGCCCTTTTTATTCTTTCTAACATCTTCAACTACATCAACTTGGAAACAATCCTCAAAATCGATTGAGAGTTTTATTTCCTTGAGAACCTTAAACATAACTTTTCATCTTGGACTTGCACAGTTAACTTACCTTTTTGTACGTCAATGAGCATTTTCCTAGTAGCTAAAAAAGACCCCCCAAGAATGATATGTATGTCTTTGTCTTCCTCATAATCCAAAGCAATAAAATCCGTTGGGAAGATAAACTTATCCACCTTGACTAACACATCTTTAACAATCCCCCTCAGATAAATGATTGTCCTATCTGCCAATTGTAACGTAACATTTATAGGCTTCGTTTCATTCAACCCAAGCTTCTTATATACAGATAACGGCAACATGTTTTTGCTTGCTCCCAAATCGTACAATGCCTTCCCAAAAAAATTGACTCCTACTGGTGAACGAAATTGTAATGCTATCCGGATCCTTGAGCTTTGCTGGTAGTTTTTTTTTTGCAAAATTGCACTGCATTCCTCCGTAAGTGTCACTGTTTCAAAGTCATCTAACTTCTTTTGTTAGACAAAATCTTTTTCATAAATTTCATGTAGCTAGGCATTTGTTCCAAGGCATCTGCAAAAGGGATGTTGATAAGAAGTTTTTTAAAAATCTCCAAAAAATTTGAAAATTGTTTGTCAAGTTTTGATTTCTGAAGTCGTTGTGGGAATGGCACGGGTGGTGCAATCTGATTCTGATTAGGATTCACTACTAGATTCTCTTCTGTCTGCTTTTCCTCAGCTTTATGCTTCTCATTTTCCTTTTCAGCCACATTATCATCTTTCGTATCCGGGTGTGATCTTTTTATCTATTCCCCAACTACCTCAGGTAGCTCTTTACCATTGCAAAGTGTCACAGCATTACATTATTCTATACCACCCCTTATTGGATTTATCTCTGTATCACTTGGCAAAACACCTTGGGGCCGACTATTGATTGCATTGGCGAGCTGCCCTATTTGATTTTCGAGATTCCGCATTGATGATTATAGACTATTCATTCTGACCTCATTCTATGATATACTAACCTCACTATGAGCTATAAGCTTGGTAAGAAGCTCCTCCAATTTATAATCCTTGCCTGACTGTGGAGGAGATTGATTCTGAAAATTCGGTGTATATGATAGTCTAGGAGCATATGATTGAGCTTGATTATTGCTCCATGAATGATTGGGAGGATTCCTCACCCCCGAATAATAGTAACTCGGATTATTGGGTTACTACTGCTGATTGTAATTAGCTACATACTGGACCGATTCTGCATTAATAAGGCATTGATTTACTAAATAGTTCACCACACATAGATCATAAACTATTGTCACATGCTAAATATTTGGAACTCCAAAAGCGTCAATTCTCCTTGTAATTAACTCCACTTGCGTAGCCATTGCAAAAATTGCATCATTCTCAATTCTCCTAACTGCCCATGGTCGATTCACCTTTGCTAAAGGCCATTGATAATCATTTACTGTTATGATTTCCAACAGATCATATGCCTCATCAAAATTCTTCGCCATCAAAGTACCACCTGCAACTGCATTAATAATAGTCCTCGTTGTACTGAATAACCCATTGTAAAACGTTTAAACTTGAAGCCACTTGAGTATCCCATGGTGTGGACATCTCCCCAATTATTCTTTGAAGTGTTCTCATGCCTTGTACAACGACTCTGATTCATGTTGCATGAATGAAGTAATGTCATTTCTCATTTTTGCAGTCTTTGCTGGCATAAAGAACTTCGTTAGAAACCTTTGAAGTAAGTCGTTCCAAGTAGTGACAAACGAATGCAACCAAATCTTCTCCTTGTCCTTAAGTGTGAAAGGGAACAAGGGAATCCTTACAGCGTTATTCGAAACTTCATCATACTTGAGGGTATCACATATCTCCAAAAAGCTCATGAGATGATCATTCGGATAGTCATTAGGTAAACCTCCAAACTGCATTGAATCTTAGATCATCTGTATCGTGCCCAACTTAATCTCAAAACTTGTGGCTTGAATTGCAGGCCTATGGATGCTCGATTGGATTTCAGTGACTTGCGACATCGCATAGTCTCGCAGCAATTTTTGATCCTCGTCCTTCCTTTAACCTGAAAAAGAAGTAAACATTAAAATTAAAATAAAATGAAAATGTTTAAATTAAAATTAATTTGACATAAATTAATATTGGCAAAAATTATTAAATTAATTCATCGGCAACAGCGCCAAAAACTTGTTTGCCTATTTTTAACTTAGGATTTCATAAGCAACTATACGTGATCGAATAACACTATAATGACAAGCAAGTCATTGTTCCCACAGAGAATTATTTAATAATAATTACCAATTACTAATCCTTAACCAAATTAATTTTATTTAAACAATAGATTAATGTTATGAAGTAAAAAAGTAAATTCTAATTAAACAAAAAACTAAATTTATCTAATGAAAATAATTAATATCAGATTTTAACTACTTAAAATTATAATTTTTTTCAATACTTCATTTAAATTTCTTCAATCCCTTTTTAAAGAATTAATTATAAAATTGTTAACTGAGAATTCTTTATAGTATTTATACACTTCTTCCGATAGTCATATAAACAAATCCTTCTAAATCTAACCCTAAGGCAACAAAATTAATATGGAACATCTTAATTAATTAAATCATTATACTGCTATGTGGAATATATTAATTAAGATTTTAAGCTCAGATTCTCTCTATGGCTGCAAAAGATATATAGGTATATTCTTGTCCTATATATTAATCATATAACCCTTTTCAGATTTTATGAACATACGATATCATATTCAGATCAAAATCTATATTCCATCTCCCAATTTTATATAGCTTATCCTAATAATTACCTGCAATTAATTAATTAATACATTATTGTCCACAAATATTTAGCATAAAAACATTTATATATAGTTCTATAATCCATTTGTCAACTTCATATAGAATATTAGATTAATTACTATAGATGATTAGTATTTTAATGCACAAAATATGATAAACAATTCATATATAATCAAACATAATCAAAAATAAAGAGAATTAATATTAACTACATATTGGGTTCCGTTGCAATCTTAATTAATTGTTTAGTTCATAACTAAATAAAAAAACTCATTCATAATATTAAAAATCATCATCTCAAGAATTACAATAATTAAAATAAAAGAGTTAGAGAGAAAAGATCTAATTCATGAAACACAATCTCTAATTCTTCCTTCAATCTTGAATCCTTGTGAGAATCATTTTTTAGATCTTGATAAAAATCTTGATTTTCTACTCTAATATACTGCTAACTGTGTTAGTCTCTATTCTAATATCTTGAAAATAAGGGTCTCATAGTGTATTTATAAGTTACAAGTCCAATTCCTAACATAGTAGGACACCCAAATTTAATTCGGAGTAAAAAAAACATGCAAAAACACGTTAAAAACAAGTCTGGCCGTGTCCCGGGCGCAGCTTAGGAGCCTTAGCAACGGTTTTGTCCGTTGCCTAAAATTTCAGGATTTTGGTTGCTTCAGCATCTGTTGAAAAAATGGTCATAATTTTCTCATCTGAACTCCAATTAAGATGATTTAAGTTGTTTCAAACATGTTTTAGGATTTAAAAGATTATGGCTGGATCAAGGTCGAAATTAGGCCTAAAGTGACTGCTGTGTAATTGGCAAGCTGAAAATACAAGTATAGCAACTCCAAACTTTGATCTACCAAGCCTTTACTCCAATTCTTACAAAATGACATCAAAACACATAAAACATTTAAAACTAATATAAAATACTTAAGAACTCACAAATTATTAAGCTAAAAGATAGTCAATATATAGGTATAAAGCCTACTTATCAATTAGAATTCACGAAATAATGTATGTTTAGGTTTATGATTTTGTATTATAGTGTTAGTGAGTCATAGATCATGATAAACTAGCTATTTACTCAATGAAGCAACTAGTTAATAATTTGGTTAGACAGGTTGCCAAACACACTATTGGTAAAACAGACGGGTCAGGTTGTTTAATTCCAGTTGTCTATTTTAAACTTCTAAAATTATTTAGGGTAGTTGGTATGGCAGTGCCGCAACATTGGTCTTGAGGGACACAACGCTCGAGCCATGCCTTGCACAGTTAAGTTTTACAATGTCGGAACTTATCGGGCGTTGTAAAAATTAAAGAATTGAAATTAAGAGCATGTATAAGGCTAGTTAAAAATGAACTAGAGATAGAAGTCATAATTGTGGCTAAATGATAATATTAATCTCATGTACTATGTAGGTCGTACGAAGAACATAAATTAGCATAAACGGTACAGACGGAGCATGCAAGTCGTCTTACTCTTATGCACTCCGTGCAGCAACGTGGTTTTAAATTGTTGAATTTTAATTGTTATGTGAAGTTTATTATTTTATGTGAAAGGTTTTAGTAAAATGAGTTATTTGCCATTTGATTCAGCTTAAGTTGATTTGTGAGCTATTCCAATCGGTATGATTATTGTTGAGATATTGAATTGTTATAATTCTTTATTTTAGATAAGTTTATTGTGTCAAACCAAATTATTTTGTTGTGATAATCTGTATGTTAGTAACTGAGTTGAACAACCCTTTATTCGTAAGGGGGATGCATGATATGTTGGCTAACCGCTTTCTGTACTGTCTATACGAATGTGTCATGATCTTTACTTAATTATCAAAAAATCGATAAACACTAATGGAATATTTGTAGCAATAATGATGTGACGGGGAAGAGATTTATTATTAGTTCTTGGTTTAACAATCATTCAACTTTACTATTTATGAAAAATTATTGATATCTTTTGTTATTGAGTTTCTATTCTTTGAATTAGAATATATATGAATTCTTTATACTTGCTGAGCACTTTTAGCTCATTCTTGCAAATATTCTTAATTTGCAGTTAAGGAAAAATTATCAAAAGAGTCTGGCAGTAAAGGAAAGAAATGAAGTTTGATTAAGAAACATATTATTATTGTTTTCTTTAAATGTATTAGAACTTAAAGTTGTAAATTTTGTGAATCATTTAACTACACTAGATAATATTATTAAAAATCTATCAATCTGAGAGAGCATTATTGGTAATACATAGAAAGTTCTGTCGAGGAACGTGGTTATCTAATTGCGCGCCATTTTAACCAAAAGCCCTTTCATTCTTGGGAACGTTCTCATTGTTAATATTGTGAATCTTGGATAAATAGATGGTGCTAATATTACGAGTCTCGGATGGATAAATGGAGAAGAATTTAAGAAGAATGATTTAGTGTTGGGTTGTGAGTTTATGAAATACTCATAATTAATGTAATAGAAGAAATCATAACTTATATGATTTTGGGATGTAATAGGAAAATTATAAATCATACGATTCTGGAATAAAGAGTATGGTGTTAAGTTTTAAATAAATGAATTTGTATCAATTAAATTGTTGATAAATGTTATGAAAGATGTTGAATAGTCAGCATCGGATCCGTTGTGGAGAGGACACAGATTTTTGGGGCGTGACAATAGTTACATCTATTCAAGAAATTTGGGGCTCTTCTTACCTTTAAGATTTACCACCTCTTCCATGGGTGCCTAATTCTTTTCTTAAATTTCTCTTATTCTTCATTACATGTGTGTGTGTGTGTGTGTGTGTGTGTGTGTGTGTGTGTGGATTTTATGGCAGATCTCATTACAGATCTATTCATAGGTCAAAGTGTTGGAGTAATCGAAAGCGAGTTTAAGAGTAAATAACATAGTGATACAAAAGGGTCGTAAAATGTTGTGTCCTTGGTCATCATCCAGACTTCTCTTACCTTCTCCCTAAGTGATTCGAGAACTCATCGTAGTGATCCGAGATTTTGGTGTTGATCTAAAAAATCGAGTAAAGCTTGACTTAAACTCCTGGGGAGAGCTTATACGTTGTTGGAAAAAAAAACTTTATTACACCAATCTAGATCTAAATAAAAGAGAATATGAAAGAAAGTAAGACTATAGACTTGGAACAAAGGCTCTTTGACACCGAATGAGTTACTAGTGATATTGGGATGGTGGAGGTAGGGTGAAGATGGTAGCTATATGGGATAAAGATTGAAGGTCGAGGGTTGCAAAAATAAAATTATGCAAATTTTGTGATAGAGGAAATGAATAATTAATTAATTATATTAATTTTATGTGGAGAAAAAAGGTTAAAAATAAAATAAATTCATGTCATAATGTCACTTTATTCTTTGCTATCAAATATTAAAAATCCATGCCATTAAAAAATCCATGTCACAATATTCATATAATTATTTATTGGAAAAAAATGATTTAAAAAGCCAGTTCAACAAAAATAGGCGAACAAATTTGGTCAACTAACATTTGTTAAAAAAAGTGAAAATAAATTCTTTCTCTTTACTTTGATGTTTAATTAGAATTTTTTTTACTTGGTTGTTTAAAACAGAAAAAAAAAATGTATAAATTCATTAGTTTTTAGCCTCATTTACCCATATTTTCTTATAAGTAAATTACTTCAAATTTTAAAATAAAACTTTTAATTATGCCTAATTAATAAAATGGGTTAAAGTTAGGAAAAAAGCTCTATTTTAATTCATAATTTTGTTTTACCAATTAACTTTGTTCATCAATAAATAATCAATATCAATATTTCGCTCTCACAAAATTGAGGCTTCTCACAGAATCTATAACTTTAAGTAACTAAAAATTTAATTTAATTGTAATATCTAATAATATATAAGTTGTTTAAAATTAATAAATTAATATAATTTTGAGAGAAAACAATCACAATCAGACACACACACACACACACACATGTGTGTGTGTGTGTACGGGGATTCTGAAGGTTTCTAACCCTAGTAAAATCTCACAATTCTACCCAATTAACCTTTGTTTTGTTCTCTATGTAAATTCATTTATCTAAATTAAATCATCATTATTATTTCTCAGAGGTACATAAATGTGATCTAGAAGAGGGCTAAACACACACACACACACACACACATGTGTGTGTGTGTGTATACATGTGTGTGTGTGTGTACGGGGATTCTGAAGGTTTCTAACCCTAGTAAAATCTCACAATTCTACCCAATTAACCTTTGTTTTGTTATCTATGTTAGTTCATTTATCTTAATTAAATCATCATTATTATTTCTCAAAGGTACATAAATGTGATCTAGAAGAGGGCTGAATAGATCACTATACATTTACTGTATTGTTTTACTTTTAAAACATTTATCAAATATTTAAGCGATTACTTGTGCTACGAAAAAAGTTTATTTGATAAATCCCCTTTCTGATCTATGATTTAAAACCAACAGTTCTGTATTTAATTTGCTAATGAAAAGAGATCATATGCACATAACATTCATAATATATATGGCATATTGAAAGATAAAGAAAGAGGTTAAGAGACACTGAGGACACATGAATTTTTATGAGGTTCGGATCCTAAACTAGTCATACTCCTTTCTTCTACTAAAGATAAATGGACACTAAGTCCTTACAAGTTGGACACTAAGTACTTTCAAATCTCTAGGACACTAAGTCTTCTTCCCTTAATAAAGGTTGATTCCTTTGAATCAGATGAGCCTCGCTCAATTTTCTCCTCAGGACACATAGTCCTCTTCCCATTTTAAGGTTGATTCCTCTAAAACAGGCAAGTCACATAGTCCTGACTTTACTGTTGATGTAGTTGTTGTTGAGGTCCTGTCAAGTTAACATTAAGCTCTTTTAAAAGAATTTATCAGTAGAATGATTCTGATGATTTCTTATACTCATGAGCTTTTAGGATATTTCTCTTTAGCTCTGGCTCTTATATGGCTGGAAACATTTCAAATCAATCCTCTAAAGTTTATATTGACTTTGGTTGATTATCTATTTGTTCAATTGATCGATCCCCTCTACGGTCATATGTAGATCAGTCTATTTCTATTATATTAATTTTATGTGGAGGGAAAAGGTTAAAAATAAAATAAAGTCATGTCATAATGTCACTTTATTCTTTGCTATCAAATATTAAAAATCCATGTCATTAAAAAATCCATGTCACAATATTCACATAATTATTTATTAGAAAAAAATGATTTAAAAAGTCAGTTCAATAAAAATAGGCGATCAGACTTGGTCAACTGACGTTTGTTAAAAAAAGTGAAAACTTTACTTTGATGTTTAACTAAAAATTTTTTTACTTGGTTGTTTAAAACAAAAAAAAAATGTATAAATTCATTAGTTTTTAGCCTTATTTACCCATTTTTTCTTATAAGTAAATTACTTCAAATTTTAAATTAAAACTTTTAGTAATGCCTAATTAAAATGGGTTAGAGTTAAGAAAAAAGCTTTATTTTAATTCATAATTTTGTTTTACCAATTAACTCTGTTCAGCAATAAATAATCAATATCAATATTTCGCTTTCACAAAATTGAGGCTTCTCATAGAATCTATAACTTTAAATAACTAAAAATTTAATTTAATTGTAATATCTAATAATATATAAGTTGCTTAAAATTAATAAATTAATATAATTTTGAGAGAAAACAATCACACACACAAACACACTTTATTAAAGCAGTGGGACAAACTGACATGCTGTCAGTGCTTTTGTCTGGTTAGTGGGGGACCAAAGGTAGATATGCATTTTTTGCATATCTACTTTTTCTGACGCCTTCAGCGTTTTGACTGATTTACAAAATGGGTGTATATGGGTCATTTTCAATATATATTTACTCTTTTGTATTACGTGATGGTTTCGAGACCCATTAACTGATGTTTATTTCTTCTTATACTCTGGAAGATCATAGTTTGATACTGACCCTGATTATTTTTTTCATTATATTTGTTCTTATAAGTAGGTACTTATTATACGTTTATTGTGTACTGAGATTATTGTACTTTTAATTTGTCTAAGATGAGAGTGAATACTCAACGTAAGAGAGGATTGGATCCGGTTACTCCTCAAAAATACGGTGGAAAGAGGAAGTTGTTTGTTCCAGGAAACAAGGTGGTTATTAGATCGCCCTACAGAAAGCGTGTTTATCGGAGGACTCGATATGCTCTTTTTTATGACAAAGGGATTCTGGATGAGATGTTTGATCCATTATCTGGGATTGGAACTGATGTTCCATTTTCTGATTACTTCTGCCTGCCAGCTCGTGGTCAGGGACCAGGAGAAAGACATGGTCGGGGAAACTGTCACGTAATACAAAAGAGTAAATATATATTGAAAATGACCCATATGCACCCATCTTGTAAATCAGTCAAAACACTGAAGGTGTCAGAAAAAGTAGATACGCAAAAAATACACGTGTACTTTTTTGTCCCCCACTAACCAGACTAAAGCGCTGACAGCATGTCAGTGGGTCTCATTGCTTTAATAAGGTGTCAGAAGGAATCTTCCAAACTACTCCACAAAACGACACCTCTCGTGTCGTTTCATTTAACTACAGTGCCCAACTAACTCACCTTTCGCTATAGTACTCACTTCTCGCCCAAAAAGGCGCTGCGCGTACCCTGTTCATATTTTTTTTCCCAAAATGCCCCTGACCGTACTACCCTCACTGTAGCGAATATTCCCCGAATATTCCCTCTCCACCAATCGCCAGCGGACACGTGGCAGGGAACGCCTCTGTAATATTATAGATAGAGGCGTTCCCAGAGGGCAAGGGCAAAATCGTCTTTTCATACTTTTTTATATTATAAAAAAGTCACTCCGCTACTCCAGCATATTCAGGACTTTGAAGAAGCGGTTATAAACGGTTATTACTATTCCGAGTAGTTAGTTTCCTTCTTCCTAAAATGCCTCGACAGAATTCCTTCAGACTTCAATCCAGAAATATTTTCTTAATTTATCCAAGATGCCCATTACCAAAAACAGAGTGTCTTGAGCTCTTGCTCAAGATCAATTACTCCATTACTCCCGTATACATACGTGTCTGTGCTGAACTCCATGAAGATGGAACTCCACATCTTCATTGTCTCATTCAATTCAGTGCCAAATTTCAAACTACAAACCAAAAATTCTTCGATTTGGTTTCTAACACTCGTTCAACTCGTTTTCATCCCAATATTCAATCTGCTAAAAATGCTGCCGCAGTTCAATCCTATATTTCGAAAGGAGGGGATTACTGTGAGCATGGTACTTTTATTGATAATTCAAAAACACAAGTTTCTGCTGAAAGCTTAAATCAGCTTTATTACGCTGCGCTTGCCACCAAAGATAAGGAAATTGCTATGAAGATGATCATGGAGGGTGATTCCAGAACGTATTGGAACAATTGGGAAAGACTCTCGCACAATTGGGATCGAATGTTCCAAAAAGGCCCAGAAGTGTACATCAGTCCATCCACAGAATTCAACAACGTCCCTGTGGACCTTCAAGAATGGGCCAGGGATAACATTCGTGATAAGGAGCACAGGTCTTATAGGCCCAAGTCTATTGTAATCGAGGGTCCATCTCGCTTAGGAAAAACTCTTTGGGCTCGGTCCTTAGGCCCACATAACTATTATTGTGGCCACTTAGATATGGCCAAGCATAACAATGACGTATATTATAACGTCATTGATGACGTACCTCCAAAGTACGTCAAGCACTGGAGAGAGTTCTTTGGAAGCCAGCACAACTGGAGATCAAATTGTAAGTACGCCAAACCTATTATGATAAAAGGGGGAGTACCGACCATTTTTCTATGCAACCGTGGGCCCGAAACGTCATATAAAGAATTCCTAGATCGAATTGAGAATGTCTCCCTCAAAGAGTGGACACTGTCAAACGCAGAATTTTTCTTCGTCACCCAATCGTTCTTCTCCAACACCTCCCAAAATCAAACCCCAGCACGCGAGATCGAAGAAGAAGACGAAGAGGAAGCAAATTAAATTCAACTGCGGCTGCCAACTCTTTTATGTCAATGGTTGCAATGCCGACCACCAACTGCTACCGTCTCATGCAAACAGGGGTCTTATCAGACGAAATAAAAAAACCCCTTCACTTCCGGTCCAAGACAACAATGAACGACAACCAGTTCATAACTACAATACGTTTTAATTACAACCTCCGAAAGACGCTGAGGATCAAAACAGGGATACTGAATATCACCACTTGGATGACCTCGATTTTTCCCAACTCTGTGACGGAGGATTACTTTACCATGCGTATCAGAGCCAGATACGAAATACCAAAATTTAGAAAACCCTTTATTGATGGTGGTAAGCGCAGCAGGCCTTTACAATAATCAACAAAATAATAAAGTAAAAACTAAAATTTTGGTTTCGCAGCAGGGGTCATCTGCTGCTTCATTGCTTCAATGGCTGGTTTAACAGTTGTACTTGTTAGTACGCCCAACTGTTCAGTTGTTAGCATAACATTTGGTGCGGATGAAGCACCAACTTCAGAAATTGATGGACCGGGATCTTCTTCGTTGATTTGATTTTCAAAAGGAATTCCTGATAACGAATTCCTTGCGCATTGTGTGCTGACGTCCGAGTGGGCCTTTCCTTGTGAACATGTAACTGTTCTGAGAAATTGGTTAGGTTGAATGTGTCCAGTAGATATAGTTCTACACAATTGTCTGTCTGGTACAGTATCTGCCACATGCCAGACGTCCACTTGCTCTTCGCTAAATTTAGGGCTTAATATGTGAATCTTAGGAGGCCTAAAAGCAATCAATTCTGGATCCTTTGAAGTGGTTAACCTTAAATTGGCTTTGAACTTGCAATAAAAGGTTTTGGATGTGAGATTAGAATTTTCTAATCTGTATTTGGCCGTCCAAGGACAATCCTCTTCCTTTAAAGATGAATAACAATTACCATAATAACAAATTTGTACAGGACATGTTACCGGAAAAACAAATTGGGCCTGCTCTGCGTCTTTACCTTGTAAACGACGATCATATATACTCAGTCGGACTATTCCGGTGGCATTTCTAGGGATGTATGGCTTGTATATGATGTAGCAGCTATCGATGATTATCGCCCTTTGGGCGATCCTCTGTTTTGTTCGTTGGAATAGAGATGGGAAGGTTAGTTTGATCGTCTGTGACTCAGACGATGCCACGGCTTCTATGGATGCTTTATGTGTTTGACCAGAAAGAGCGTCGTCGACGTTAAGTTCCATGGCTACGGAGCGTGTGAGTAAACTATTCGGCTTGGGGAAGAAGTCATATATTTATAAGAGGCTACTGTAGAAATATACGGTAACTTAGTACATTTGAACAGTTCAAAAGAAATAGTTATAACCGCTTCTTCAAAGTCCTGAATATGCTGGAGTAGCGGAGTGACTTTTTTATAATATAAAAAAGGTATGAAAAGACAATTTTGCCCTTACCCTCTGGGAACGCCTCTATCTATAATATTACAGAGGCGTTCCCTGCCACGTGTCCGCTGGCGATTGGTGGAGAGGGAATATTCGGGGAATATTCGCTACAGTGAGGGTAGTACGGTCAGGGGCATTTTGGGAAAAAAAATATGAACAGGGTACGCGCAGCGCCTTTTTGGGCGAGAAGTGAGTACTGTAGCGAAAAGTGAGTTAGTTGGGCACTGTAGTTAAATGAAACGACACGAGAGGTGTCGTTTTGTGGAGTAGTTTGGGAGATTCCTTCTGACACCTTATTAAAGCAATGAGACCCACTGACATGCTGTCAGCGCTTTTATCTGGTTAGTGGGGGACAAAAAAGTACACGTGTATTTTTTGCGTATCTACTTTTTCTGACACCTTCAGTGTTTTGACTGATTTACAAGATGGGTGCATATGGGTCATTTTCAATATATATTTACTCTTTTGTATTACGTGACAGTTTCGAGACCCATTAAGTGATGTTTATTTCTTCTTATACTCTGGAAGATCATAGTTTGATACTGACCCTGATTATTTGCTTCATTATATTTGTTATTATAACTGGGTATTTATTGTACGTTTATTGTGTACTGAGATTATTGTACTTTTAATTTTGTCTAAGATGAGATTGAATACTCAACGTAAGCGAGGATTGGATCCGGTTACCCCTCAAAAATACGGTGGAAAGAGGAGGTTGTTTGTTCCAGGAAACAAGGTAGTTGTTAGATGGCCCTACAGAAAGCGTGTCTATCGGAGGACTCGATCTGCTCCTTTTTATGACAGAGGAATTCTAGATGAGATGTTTGATCCATTATCTGGGATTGGAACTGATGTTCCATTTTCTGATTACTTCAGCCTGCCAGCTCTTGGTCAGGGACCCGGAGAAAGACATGGTCGGCGTATAAAGTTGTATTCAATAAATTTAGATGGCATTATCAAATTTGAAGGCGATAACGGAAGTACCCAAACCTTATCCGAAAATACAGATGTTGGAATGTCTGAGAGCTCTGAACTTAGAGGAATTGGCGTTGGATGTATTTACGTAGTTCTAGACAGAGAACCAAGTAATGTGTCAAAACCTGGTTTTAATGATGTGTTTGTACGAGGTGAAGGAGAACACGTATCTCGTGTTGGCGTTCATGTCCGTCCAGATGTAACCAGCCGGTTCACTGTTTTATGTCGTGAGACATTTCAGTTTTGTCATGCTCCAGTTGGGGGGTGTGTAGTTATGAAGAGATTTATTCCCCTCAAATATAAAAGGATTATAAGTAGTTTTAGGGATCGTGGGACAGAAGTTCGAGGGAGCTATTCTAACTGTAAAGAGAACTGTCCCTTGATTTTTTGTGTATGGGAGAGTAGAGAAAGATGTCGTATTTCCATTAATGTAAACTCAAGAATTGTGTATTACCATTAATGAAATAAATGTTTGTTCATCATCACTAACTCATGTTCATCCTACACATTGCAATAAGTTGTGAGAGATAAAAAAGTACGAAATACCAAAATTTAGAAAACCCTTTATTGATGGTGGTAAGCGCAGCAGGCCTTTACAATAATCAACAAAATAATAAAGTAAAAACTAAAATTTTGGTTTCCCAGCAGGGGTCATCTGCTGCTTCATTGCTTCAATGGCTGATTTAACAGTTGTACTTGTTAGTACGCCCAACTGTTCAGTTGTTAGCATAACATTTGGTGCGGATGAAGCACCAACTTCAGAAATTGATGGACCGGGATCTTCTTCGTTGATTTGATTTTCAAAAGGAATTCCTGATAACGAATTCCTTGCGCATTGTGTGCTGACGTCCGAGTGGGCCTTTCCTTGTGAACATGTAACTGTTCTGAGAAATTGGTTAGGTTGAATGTGTCCAGTAGATATAGTTCTACACAATTGTCTGTCTGGTACAGTATCTGCCACATCCCAGACGTCCACTTGCTCTTCGCTAAATTTAGGGCTTAATATGTGAATCTTAGGAGGCCTAAAAACAATCAATTCTGGATCCTTTGAAGTGGTTAACCTTAAATTGGCTTTGAACTTGCAATAAAAGGTTTTGGATGTGAGATTAGAATTTTCTAATCTGTATTTGGCCGTCCAAGGACAATCCTCTTCCTTTAACGATGAATAACAATTACCATAATAACAAATTTGTACAGGACAAGTTACCGAAAAAACAAATTGGGCCTGCTCTGCGTCTTTACCTTGTAAACGACGATCATATATACTCAGTCGGACTGTTCCGGTGGCATTTCCAGGGATGTATGGCTTGTATATGATGTAGCAGCTATCTATGATTATCGCCCTTTGGGCGATCCTCTGTTTTGTTCGTTGGAATAGAGATGGGAAGGTTAGTTTGATCGTCTGTGACTCAGACGATGCCACGGCTTCTATGGATGCTTTATGTGTTTGACCAGAAAGAGCGTCGTCGACGTTAAGTTCCATGTCTACGGAGCGACTTACGACAATACCCAGGGGTACTTTTATTAAGCTAAACATATGCATTAATTCGGGGGTAATGCAAGTGGTGGGGCCCGCTGTCACATCAAGAAAAGATTCCCTCTGCACCAACATAAAAGCGCCACGTGTCCCAAAATCTACAGGAACTCACTCCAATACTCCAGGTCACTTCGGAGCACGGAGTGACTTACCACAATACCCAGGGGTACTTTCGTAATTATGAAAAAAGTACGGAACTCCAGCAAGAACAGTATTTCATCTCCAGACCATATTATTCAGCCAAAATTAAATATAAAAAATATTTATATTTATGTACAGAAAATAGATGTCCCAAAATTAATAAATACAATAAAAAGAGATCATCATTACCAGCAATATAAAAATATTTCCTAAAAATATTGACCTGCAAAAAAATAATAAAAAAAATAAATAATATTGTTTTATTTTAAACAGAAATTCTCTTCCACCCGAACAACAACAGTGTTTCTTAAACCCAGATTCCGATCATCGGAACTATAGGCCGGAATAGTGTCGCCGGAATCTGGGAAAAAAAAAGGCAATTTAGTTGGACTTTTAAGATTCCAACCCGACCCATAGGTATATGGGTCTTAAATTGTACAAATAAATACAAGTATATATAAAAATTTTAAAAAAAGGAAAAAAAATTCTATAACACGCAGTAACTGCCAGCAACCCCAGAATAAATAATATTTGTTATTTTCCACCAGATAAACCACCAGTCTTTGCTAGAGCACACCTTTTGGGAAATAAACACCATTATCTCCAGCATATCAATCCACCACCTTTCTTGTTACAAAATTTCCAAAAACACACCTTACAAGAGAGTAAGCGCAGCTGCGCTTACCTCATCCTACTACACTCACCCAAAAAAACTAAAGTTTTTTTTCTTGCCACATTTTCCAAGCCAACCTAAAAGACACCACCTACTTTTACTGTAGCAACCGCTACAGTAACTCACTTCTGTCGCCCTTTGTAATATTATATATAAAGGGCGACCCTTAGGTGTATCCAATAGCTGCAAAAAAACCAGGTTTAATTCCCACCACCTAAAGGGTAGGTTTATAGGAATCGACCCTCCTGATCACGAATCTGAATTTTAATAATTTTTTTGAGGACGAACACACCTCCTAATTTTCGATTTTCTGCGAAAAACCAATTCTGAAGGGATTTTTTATTTTTTTTGATTTTTGTAAACCTATGCTCCAGACCTCCAAAAATCGTGATTTTTGGATATGATGTGAAGAATCAAGTCTACTATGACATATAATGTTTTCAGAATTTTTGGATCAAGAGGCTATTTTTAACGATTTTATTAAGCTAAACATATGCATTAATTCGGGGGTAATGCAAGTGGTGGGGCCCGCTGTCACATCAAGAAAAGATTCCCTCTGCACCAACATAAAAGCGTCACGTGTCCCAAAATCTACAGGAACTCACTCCAATACTCCAGGTCACTTCGGAGCACGGAGTGACTTACCACAATACCAGGGGTACTTTCGTAATTATGAAAAAAGTACGGAACTCCAGCAAGAACAGTATTTCATCTCCAGACCATATTATTCAGCCAAAATTAAATATAAAAAATATTTATATTTATGTACGGAAAATAGATGTCCCAAAATTAATAAATACAATAAAAAGAGATCATCATTACCAGCAATATAAAAATATTTCCTAAAAATATTGACCTGCAAAAAAACAATAAAAAAAATAAATAATATTGTTTTATTTTAAACAGAAATTCTCTTCCACCCGAACAACAACAGTGTTTCTTAAACCCAGATTCCGATCATCGGAACTATAGGCCGGAATAGTGTCGCCGGAATCTGGGGAAAAAAAAGGCAATTTTAATAATTTTTTTGAGGATGAACACACCTCCTAATTTTCGATTTTCTGCGAAAAACCAATTCTGAAGGGATTTTTTATTTTTTTTGATTTTTGTCAAAATTTACGGTATTTGGGCTTTGAACGAGTGCTGAAGTTGTATCATGAAGATATCAAGGAGCATGGTGATTCTGACGACTTGAGGAAGTATGCACTGGCATTAAAAGAATGCCAAGACGAAGTTTACCGCTCGATGAATGATTTGAAAGCTGCAGAGAAAAAGGATGAAGTCTCAACGGATCTAAAGTTGGGAACTAGTGAAAAATAGGGTTGTGAAGCTAGTGTTTTCTTTGTACTTTGATTTGCACAGTATTTGTTAATGTAATTTGCAACAATATTAATAATAATTAATATTTCCATTCCTCATCGTAAAATGAAATACATTTCCATTCTACACTGTGATTAGAACATAATTTCCAATCAGCACAACTTAAATTACATGCTAAATACACAGAATCTGGACTAATGACTCCTAAATTATTAATCATTGAATAAATTCTGGCTCTGATACGCATGGTAAAGTAATCCTCCGTCACAGAGTTGGGAAAAATCGAGGTCATCCAAGTGGTGATATTCAGTATCCCTGTTTTGATCCTCAGCGTCTTTCGGAGGTTGTAATTGAAATGTATTGTAGTTATGAACTGGTTGTCGTTCATTGTTGTCTTGGACCGGAAGTGAAGGGGGTTTTTTATTTCGTCTGATAAGACCCCTGTTTGCATGAGACGGTAGCAGTTGGTGGTCGGCATTGCAACCATTGACATAAAAGAGTTGGCAGCCGCAGTTGAATTTAATTTGCTTCCTCTTCGTCTTCTTCTTCGATCTCGCGTGCTGGGGTTTGATTTTGGGAGGTGTTGGAGAAGAACGATTGGGTGACGAAGAAAAATTCTGCGTTTGACAGTGTCCACTCTTTGAGGGAGACATTCTCAATTCGATCTAGGAATTCTTTATATGACGTTTCGGGCCCACGGTTGCATAGAAAAATGGTCGGTACTCCCCCTTTTATCATAATAGGTTTGGCGTACTTACAATTTGATCTCCAGTTGTGCTGGCTTCCAAAGAACTCTCTCCAGTGCTTGACGTACTTTGGAGGTACGTCATCAATGACGTTATAATATACGTCATTGTTATGCTTGGCCATATCTAAGTGGCCACAATAATAGTTATGTGGGCCTAAGGGCCGAGCCCAAAGAGTTTTTCCTAAGCGAGATGGACCCTCGATTACAATAGACTTGGGCCTATAAGACCTGTGCTCCTTATCACGAATGTTATCCCTGGCCCATTCTTGAAGGTCCACAGGGACGTTGTTGAATTCTGTGGATGGACTGATGTACACTTCTGGGCCTTTTTGGAACATTCGATCCCAATTGTGCGAGAGTCTTTCCCAATTGTTCCAATACGTTCTGGAATCACCCTCCATGATCATCTTCATAGCAATTTCCTTATCTTTGGTGGCAAGCGCAGCGTAATAAAGCTGATTTAAGCTTTCAGCAGAAACTTGTGTTTTTGAATTATCAATAAAAGTACCATGCTCACAGTAATCCCCTCCTTTCGAAATATAGGATTGAACTGCGGCAGCATTTTTAGCAGATTGAATATTGGGATGAAAACGAGTTGAACGAGTGTTGGAAACCAAATCGAAGAATTTTTGGTTTGTAGTTTGAAATTTGGCACTGAATTGAATGAGACAATGAAGATGTGGAGTTCCATCTTCATGGAGTTCAGCACAGACACGTATGTATACGGGAGTAATGGAGTAATTGATCTTGAGCAAGAGCTCAAGACACTCTGTTTTTGGTAATGGGCATCTTGGATAAGTTAAGAAAATATTTCTGGATTGAAGTCTGAAGGAATTCTGTCGAGGCATTTTAGGAAGAAGGAAACTAACTACTCGGAATAGTAATAACCGTTTATAACCGCTTCTTCAAAGTCCTGAATATGCTGGAGTAGCGGAGTGACTTTTTTATAATAAAAAAAAGTATGAAAAGACGATTTTGCCCTTGCCCTCTGGGAACGCCTCTATCTATAATATTACAGAGGCGTTCCCTGCCACGTGTCCGCTGGCGATTGGTGGAGAGGGAATATTCGGGGAATATTCGCTACAGTGAGGGTAGTACGGTCAGGGGCATTTTGGGAAAAAAAATATGAACAGGGTACGCGCAGCGCCTTTTTGGGCGAGAAGTGAGTACTGTAGCGAAAAGTGAGTTAGTTGGGCACTGTAGCCGCGTGCGTGCACGTGCTTTTACTGTTGCAATCATTACACGTTTGAATTTTTACGCACTTTAATATTCAAAATTCAAATTTTCAAAATTCAAAATTCCAAATTTGCTGGAGCTTGCAGAGTACGCTTTGTGTCTTGTGAATTATTTTCCAGATTTTATAATAAATTAAAATTAGGAGGTGTATCCAATAGCTGCAAAAAAACCAGGTTTAATTCCCACCACCTAAAGGGTGGGTTTATAGGAATCGACCCTCCTGATCACGAATCTGAATTTTAATAATTTTTTTGAGGACGAACACACCTCCTAATTTTCGATTTTCTGCGAAAAACCAATTCTGAAGGGATTTTTTATTTTTTCTGATTTTTGTAAACCTATGCTCCAGACCTCCAAAAATCGTGATTTTTGGATATGATGTGAAGAATCAAGTCTACTATGACATATAATTTTTTCAGAATTTTTGGATCAAGAGGCTATTTTTAACGATTTTATTAAGCTAAACATATGCATTAATTCGGGGGTAATGCAAGTGGTGGGGCCCGCTGTCACATCAAGAAAAGATTCCCTCTGCACCAACATAAAAGCGCCACGTGTCCCAAAATCTACAGGAACTCACTCCAATACTCCAGGTCACTTCGGAGCACGGAGTGACTTACGACAATACCCAGGGGTACTTTCGTAATTATGAAAAAAGTACGGAACTCCAGCAAGAACAGTATTTCATCTCCAGACCTTTTATTGAAGTTCGGATCCTAAACTAGTCATACTCTTCTCCTCCACTAAAGATAAATGGATGCTAAGTCTTTATAATTTGGACACTAAGTCATCTTCCCTTAATAAAGGTTGATTCCTTTGAATCAGATGGGCCTCACCTGATTTTCTCCTCAGGACACATAGTCCTCTTCCCATTTTGGGGTTGATTCCTCTAAAGCAGGCAAGTCACACAGTCCTGACTTTGTTATTGATGTAGTTGTTATTGAGGTCCTGCCAAGTTAACATTAATAAATCCTTCGAAGTTTGTATTGACTTTGGTTGATTATCTATTTGTTCAATTGATCGATCCCCTCTACGGTTATATGTAGATTCTCCTTATACTCCTTTTTTAGTGTATAGACTGATCCTTTTTTTTCCGACCATTTTTCTTTATTCTTAGTCTTTTTCTTTCTGTTTTTCTCCCTTTTTATCTTTTTAATCTCTCTTCTTTTTTGTAGTTCGTCTTTTTCCATTTACTCATTTAATGCTCTAATAATGAAGATCTTCGATGTAAATACTGAATATATTTGATGTAAACATTTCAGAAGTGTGTCAGTTTTCTTTTCATCAGGTTGTCACACTAGTCTGTAAAAAAGGTAATTTTGTGACCGTTGTTAATAGTTCAAGCTAGCCAATAGACACACCACTATTTGATCTTTATTTTAAGCTTGAGAAGTACCAATTATATCTTTAGAGCTTTTATTCTCCAGATCTTTCCTTTTTTGATTCTTTAGTCAGAGTTGTGAATTTCTTAACAATGTTCTTTGCTTTTAGCTCTACGATCTTTACTCAATGGTTTTCATCTCTGCGATCTTTGCTCTTCAATCTTTAGCTTTACGATCTTAACTCAACGATCTTCAACTCTGCGGTAACACTTATGTACTCTATGATTCTTTTAGTGTTAAATCGTAGAATATATCCTTTAGCTTAGCATGTTCAACAATTCTCTTATATTCTGCTTTCATTCTGTCTGTAGCTATACCTTAATATTTAGTTTTCTACTTTACGATCTGCTAGACAGACTTAGTTATCTTCCTGTGAACTACGATTTCTTCTTCTTTGAGCTTGGTCTTCTGTTGTTCTTCTGTTCACTTTTCTTCTGCTTTTTGGCAAGCTTTCCTTACTTGGACATTTGTTGTTTGCAAGATTGTGAATTCCATTTTATCTTTGTTCATTGCACTCCTTCCATTGTAGTGGATATCATAAGTCTTCATCTATCGACAAACTAGTTGTTCCTAATTCGTGTTTTGCTCCTTGCCTCCTTTAGCTCCTTTTCCTCAAACTACTTTTCTGCTAGAGAAATCTTTAGTAAGGCCATCCCACTCATCTGTCGTAGTGGATCTATCTCTCAGTGTCGTTGGCTTTATGATTTTTGATAGGTATAACACTGAAGTAGCTCATTTCTCATATAGTTCTGCATTCTGAAGTAACTCAATGATAGTGATAGACTTAACGATCTGATGATATTCAATTCAGCTTCCTTATTCGATCTTGAGTACTTTAATTAGTTTAGCTTCTATGAGCTTTTATATTTACTTCTTCTACTATAGCTTTTTGTCTTTGTTGTGCAGTGATGAGCTTGCACGACAAAATTCTACAAACTCTTCAGCTGTGTTGATCTTGTGGGTTGAACTTTATTTTTTCTTATTCTTTTTTCCCTGTGAAGTATGTATGATATATCCAATTCTGTGCTCAAGCATATTTCTCTGACTTTTTCATGCTTAGCACGGGGTCTCTTAAATTCTCCTTTTGATTGTTCAGTTTTATCCTTAGTGGTTTTGTCTTTTGTGTTGGTTTTCTTAACAATCCTTCTTTTGTTCTCTTACTCTATGATCCTTTCTTTTACTTGACAATCTCATCCTCTGTTGTTTAGTAAATGATCTTCCTTTTACTCAACAGTTTGAGAATTATTGATCGTAAAGTTGATCTTAAGATACCTTACTCAACGATTCTGGTTTGCTCCACGAACCTGATTGTTCTGCTCTTCTTCTTCTGGGAGTTTTGTATATTATAGGTTGTTTATTCTACGATTCCTGTTGTTTTATTTTTTAGCTCTACAATCTCTGTATTCTTCTGTTTTACTTCATTTTCTGAGCTTTTTCAGGTCTTCAACCTAATCTATTATATATTTTTAATAATACTCTATATCTGGATTCAACCTAACAAACTTAATCCCTAGTATCTATTTACATTACATCATTCTTTTAAGGACAATACAGAGTTTATCCTTCAGATCAACCTAACAAGTTTGATCCCTATTCCTAATCTATCTTTTCAATTTGAATCAACCTAACTTTTTTGATCCCTAAGTCTTTTTACAATGATTGTTCTTTTAAAGACTATACAAAGGTGAACAAATGTTTATATACTTTCATTTGTTTTCATATTAGTGAGTTTCTTCATTTCCTTATTCTTAAATATAAACATATAACTCTATTATTAGTATAATCATATTACATCACATACTAGTAGAGTGGCGTATGAGTTATTACGTCTATGAACCACTTAAAACTTGTTGTGTCATTTACTTTCAGTTATTTACTTTCTGCTTTATAATTACTTGTAGATGTGATTGCTTATTATCAAACTTCAAACATCATAACTAGTCACTAAAGTCTTATATCAAAAAGGGAGTTCTCAAAGTATATTTCACTGTGCTTAATTGATTTCAATCATTAATTTTCTAACCAAAAAGAAATCACAAAGTTTTTAAAAAGACCTATTCAACCCACTCTTCTAGATCTTTTATGTGCCTCTGGGAAACAACACAATTCAATCCATAAAAGATATCGGACAAAAGATTAGATAAAGAAATTGATGAGACATTGAGTAGAGATTAGATAAGAGATCAAATGAGATATCATACAAAGAGATTAGATCAGAGAGATCGGGTCAGTCATCAAATAGAGATCATATAAGAGATCGGATAAGAGTCCGAAGAGCTTAGATTTAATTACTCTGAGATCGAAAAGTGAATTAAACAACTGGCAAAGTCACTTTGTCCTTTACTACTTTATATAACTGTCATACCAACTGTTATATAACTTCAATATCTTGTGACCGACTCTCACATTTTCACATCACTAAAGTCAGATTTGATATCTTGATTCAATCTTAAAAAGGGCTTTACAAAACACAATATTCTGATGTGTTTAACTAAATCAGATTAATTAATTATTGGATAAATAATTTTAATCTGAGATTTCAATAAGATATATGCCACCCCCCTTCTAGATCTCATTGTGCCATCTGGGAATAACAAAGTCTGATTCCCTAAAGGCTATCCAACTACTTCAGTTAGGAGATAATAGAGTTAAATTATATGATATTTTTATTCCCTAATACTTAATTTTTATATTTATTGCATGCTTAAATATTTAATTATTTAGCTTATTTTGGTTTTAATAGGTTTTATAGGATTTTAGTTAATTTATGTTAATTTAGGTAATTTTATAGTATTTTTATATTTCTTTTTATTTATGTGTTTTTATTTATTTTTAGTATTTTAGGAGTTTTATTTATTATTATGTGTTTTTAGGATTTTTAGTATTTTTATATTATTTTTTATTTATTTTTAATTATTTTATTTTGTAGGAAAATAAGCTTTGGGGGCAAATCTGTAAATTCTGCAAAAGTCTAATGGCATTGTGGTAATTTCAGCAAAACTGGAGGGCAAAAGTGTAAATTCCGTAAAAGACCGGTGGCATTTTCGTAATTAAAGGAAAACTGAGCTTCGCGCAATGCGCAGGTATTTCACAAGGAAGAGACGATGCCGTTTTGAGTGCGTAGAGACGGAGAGCAGCGGCCGCGCAATGCGCGGATGCAGGCATACTAGAAACGACGTCGTATTGACAAGCGTCCACGCAATGCGCGGGAGGGGAAGATGACGTCAGCGGACGCGGTTTCGCGTTAATCGGTCAAAGCAGGCGTTAAGGACGTGTTTGGTTGCGCAGAAATGCTGGGAAACGAAATTATTTCGGATTTTTGCTACTTTTTGATTCCAAATTGGATTTTAATTCCAACTAGGGTTAGGATAATAATTATTTTTCTTTTTCTTTTATTTTTATTTGTATTTTAAATCCTATTAGGGTTTGAAAAGTGTACTTCCTACTAGGGTTAGGAGGATTTTGGAGCCTATAAATTAGAGGGTTTGACACACAATGTAAAATACAACTCTCATTAGAATAAAAATTCTCACTTTTATTCTTTAGTGTTCTCTACAATTATGAGTAGCTAAATTATTTTTCTTGGTTTAAGTGATTGAAGCCATCAAGATTTATACGCTGTGAGATCTAATTTATTTTAAGTGTTCAATTTATATTTTGATTATTGAATATTCTTCTATGCTTAATTTTATAATTAATTTGTTTAATTGCTAGGAGCGCTACTAGTTTATTATTCATATTAATCTACTGCTATTTGTGAAGCAACTAAGTTTAATAATTGTTTTGCAGATCAAAAGATTATTTTATCTTAGGAAGAATATTCATCTAAATTAAATGCAAACACATGGTTTGTGTTGTTTAGTTCAACGATCTCTCTAATTCTTAAAGCTGCTATTAAATTAAATCTTTAGCACGTGTCGGAGGTTGTTTAGTAGTAAGGGTATTTAGACCACGTGGTTCTACTTATCTAAAATTAAGGAGGGAGGAGAAAAATTATTCCACCTGCGAGTAGTTCTTTCTACGGTGAATCTTCAAAATATTAATTGATTTATTTTTGCATCAGTGATCAGTTGTAAATTCTTGATGGTGGATATTAACTTAAACCAAGACTTTTTCTTCTTATTTATTTCTTGTATATTTATTTTAGTAAATTTTATTTAAATTATTTCTTTGAGTAAACCCCCCCCCCCCCCCCAATTTTGGTTTACAAAACATAAAATTAAATTAATCATTCTATGTGGGATCGACTCTTACTTGCACTACTACATATTTATTTTTCCAAAGTAAGATTTTATTTTTGGGTGCCTGCGATAGCACACCAGGAGAGGATGATCTATTTAGTGTGGGACATATAATCATTGCTTGTCTTTCCCTTTGTCGCCAATTTTAGGATTTCTCATTCTCCCATGTTTATCACGATGACAACTTCTTGGCTTACTCTTTTGCCAAATTTGAACTATCTTTTACCGGTTTTCACTCATGGCTCGAGGAGGTCCCCCTTAACTATACCATATTTGTAACTCAAACCTCCTTCATGCCCATTATGGTACTCATTGTAAATTTATGGCTTTTGATCCGGACTAATGGCATGGAAGTTTTCATCATCCTGTTGTTTTCCTTCAAGATAAACCTTTCGTCTTGATTGGTTGGTATTTTGATGTGCTATATGACTAGCTAGTTCCTCTCTACTATGTATTTCTCAAGGGATTTCAATTTAGCCCCCTTGTAGCAGTATAACTTTTCACAAAGGGGTCTAATTTATTCCTCAGGGCTTTGGTCATTTATTTGATAAAGAATTTGCATCGGATTTTTGTCTTGTGAATTTCCTAACGTTTTCTCTAGTTGTTTGTTCTTGAATTCATTGTTTGGTAGGAGAGGCTCCCCTTACCTCTATCATATTATGTAATTCGATTATCCTTTTAATGAAATTTCACCCGTTTTCCTAAAAAAATAAAATAAAAATAGCAACTTAAAAAAACTCCATCCATACCAAAATATACAATCAATACTGACTTTTTGAAGTCAATTTTAGATATTTTTAAATTCAAAATTGATACAAAATATTTTACTCTTATTTAATCAAATTATCAAAATCGTAAACAAAAAAAAAAGTAAAACTAATTACAATAGTTATTGTTTTGAAAAAGTAAATGAATTATTACAATTTTAAATTTTAAAACTATCATGTGTGGATTTTTAAAAGTTAATTTTGATCTTTATATTTCAAAATTGGGGGAATATACAAGTATGTTATATGAATTTAGAATATTTATTTAACCATCAAAGTTCAATTTAAATTTCACTATAATAATTTAGGTGAATGTCTTTGATGCAAATCCAAAAATGCTAAACAATTTAGTGTGAGCAACGGAATAATTCATGGGTAGAGTCAAAGAATGTGAACTATACAAGTTACCAATAATTGATTAAATGAACTAAAGACTCTAGAGTACAAATAACAGATCACTGTTTAAGAAGTGACCATAGAAATTATGTAAATTCTTTATCCATTTATATTTTATTTTTAGTTACTATATTTTGATACCTAGTAGAATATAATGTCTTATTTTGAAGTGAAATGTCTAGAAAAAAGAAAAGTAGTGATTGGGAAGGTTAGTAGCCAAAGTCATTGGAATTTTTAGTTTTTAGACGTGGGAAAAATAAGCTTTGTTATTAATAGACATAGATTAAGAAAGGGAAAAAGATTAACTAAAAGAAAGGAAATCTTTTAGTTATTCGTCAAAATTTCAATTATTCAATGACCAAAATTAGACGGGGATATATAGCTCGGAGAAGTAAAACAACAATTTGTTTATTTGCATCAAGCTTTCAAGGGGCTCATTCAAGGCTTACTCGAATAATTACTCAATTGAAAATAATTTTCAAATGAAAATTTATTTATTTTAACAATAGGAAACAAATTTCAAATGAAAATAATTAATTATATACACACACACACACAATATAATATACACAAATAAATTTTTGAGTATATAAAATTACAATATTTTATTCATATTTATATACACACATTATAATATATATGTACAATTGGTTTTAAGTATTTGTCATTAACAAACTAAACCCAGTATTTACAATTGGTTTCTGAGTCGTAAAGTGTGTTTTGTTCTTCAAAAGGGAAATCTTTGAGTCTCTGATTATTAGGCACCAAGTGAAAGTCCTCACTTACCTACTCATAGTGCTTAAGCTTCTTTTTTCTTAGTGAAAGACAACTATCCTGATGTTTTTGCTTCTAAATCAAGTAATGACATTCCTAAAGCGAACAAATTAGACATACTGTGACTTTTTGTAGAACATGACATTAAAGAGATAATTTTTAAGGTTTTCGTCAAGATATAACACATGTGAAGGAAAGAGAATCAAGTTCCAATTTAAAAGGAATAACTGAATCTTTACTGCTGAGGGTTCGCTAAGGACCAAGAACTAGCGAAGGCAAATCAGAATTTCATCTGACCCTTTCAGTATTTTGGTATTTGAGGGGCTCAGCCTCTTCAACCCATATGTATATGCATAACACTTAGACATCTTGCGCAGGTTTGATTTTACGATATTAATCCCCTGACAGGGTTGTTCTTTCTCAGTCTTACTATAAGAGTCTGTACCAACAATTGGTTTGGATAAGTTTTAACAATATTCAATTTATTGAATTTAATCATGTAATGTCTAGCTGAAACAATTAGCATAGACTACTTCTTAAACAGTTCATGAATAACATAACTCTAGTGTTTCACAAATAAATAATGAAACAATTCTTTAAGTGCACCCAAGTGCGACTAGTAATATTAATATGGATTAATTTTCAATAATTAAAACACACAGTATGCTTGAAAAATAAATACAAGACTGGGTAAAGAAAACTTATCTTGTCCGCAAATTACTGCTTAAAGTAAATTTATTTACTTCCTTCGGAAACGTCCTAACATTGATAAGGGCCTCCCAATTAGTAACACATATTCACTTATATTAATAACTTTAAATCGTCTTAATTACTAACATTTAATTACATAATCAAACATGAACACTTAGATATATTATCATCTTTTGATAATATTTTAATCACTTAATAAAAATATTAAGCATTTAAAATCCTTTAAACTCTTGTCTAATATTATTAATTATTTAATAATATTTTATTAAGTTGCTAATATTATTAATCATTTAATAATATTTTATTAAGTTTCTAATATTATTAATCATTTAATAATATTTTACTTATTTTTCTAATATTATTAATTATTTAATAATATTTTATTAAGTTTCTAATATTATTAATCCTTTAATAATATTTTATTAAGTTTATAATATTATTAATTTTTTAATAATATTTTATTTATTTTTTAATTTTATTTATTATTTAATAATATTTTATTAATTTTTTAATATTATTAATCATTTAATAATAATTTATTAATTTCATAATATTTAATAATATTTAATTTTTCACAAATGATTAAATCATTTTAATGTCATTCATAATGATTAAGTGTTACATTACTTCAAAATTATTTAAATTGATTTTGAATCAATTTATTATTATATTATTAAATAATAAACATTTATTCAACTATTACCCAAACACTATTAAACAATTTAATTTAATTGTTTTAAATTCTTATATTTTAATTCATTTAATAACCAAATCATGCCATTATTATAAAACATATATATAAATGACTAGATTACCCTTGATTAGTTTTATTAACTTATTTTAACACATATTAATATATAAAATTATATTGCATCATTTTGTAACTTAATTTACATTAATTTTTTTAATCATTCTTAACCCAATTGTATTTATTAATTTTTATATCTTCTGGATATATTTAGTATAATATATTTTACACGTAAAATAATTTGCCATAATTTTTCAAGTTCATTTCCTATTTTTAAATAGGTCATTTCTGTCCAAAATAGCAACATTTATCAAATAATATCCGTACATCAGAATGAAATGAAATTTACAAAACAACTACATCTCAACACGTACTGCTTCCACAAAAAATTTCATAATTGTTTGAGCTATACAACTAAAGTTATAACACATTCTTTTTAAAATCGTAAAATGTTTATTGGGCCATATCTCACTCATTCGACGTCGAAATAAGTTCATTTTTGGAAAGTGGCTGATTTATACCATATATTATCAGTAATAAAATGACCAGAATTTTTGACATAAGATAAGTGGCCAAAACAACCCCTTTTAAAATAAGGACAGTAGTTTTTCTGAAAACTTCTGACAGGAATTGTTTTACAAGAAAAATCACTACGGACAGCTCGTTTAATATTTTTCAGTCATTCCACTTGGAAACATTTTGCATCTCATAGTCCTACCATCCAAAATTTACAGATCTCGAACATAAGCTATGAAATGTGAACAATAACTCCGGGAATTGGACTGTTTCGTTTAGTGTTTTTCAGTAATGTTGGTTTCATGCATTTGATCAACTTTTTCGACACTAATGCATATAAAAACTCATGTTACACCCATGCAACCTTAGATCTACAAATCTATCATGGATCTAAGATTAGAGAGTTTTGAAAAATGGATTTTGACCATCAAAATATATTTTGACCATTAAAAACACTTTTCAAACATATACATGAACATATACACATAGTATATGTAATGACCCGAAAATTCATAAGACTGATTAGTATGGTCTTAGGAGATTGATGTGATTTAAGGCTACGCTAATCCTTGGATGAAGATGTAGTGGATAGTAGATTTGAGGAAATTTTAAGCTTTCGAGAATTCGAGCGGGAAATTTGAGGTTTAGATATGAAACTAACCCTAGTAAAGTGGTAAACGATCACTAGAAAGGAATTATAGTCCAGTCACGGAGGGACTAGGACAGTGTTTATAAAACAATAAGTAAAACAATGCCTATGTTAATATAATCGATAAGATTGATCGGCGGGGCAAATGTTGTAAGGATGTAGTGCTAATTCCAAGGATGAAATCATTTGTAAAGATTAAGTTAAAAAAAAACTTAGTCTGAGGAAAATAATTATTGGGAGTTTAAAACCTAGAATTGGTTGAAGGGGTATATGATAAGGTATACACTAAGTTAAGTATCTATATAGTATATAGGTGCAGAAAACATGATGAGGAAGAATTACCCTCATATTTTTGAGTTACCTTATATTAAAATTTCGGGGACGAAATTATTATAAGAGGGGAAGAATGTAGCGACCCGAAATATTTTAATATAGAGAAATGGAATTATTGGATGTAATTGTAAATTTCAAGAGGATTAAATTAAATCATTATATGATGGCTTGATTTATTTAATTATGTGTTGAAGTAATTAAAGGAATTTAAGGAAGGTTCAATTAATGGGTTAATTAAATTAATGGATCAACCTAGGTTGTATAGTATCAAAGTTTGATAGGGTAAATGAGCTATGTGATATTTAATTAAATAGCTAGCAAGTTAAGCTGGATGTGCAAATTAATTAATATGGTTATTAGTTAATGAGATTTCGTAAATATTAATAATGTTATATTTATTTCCATTTGGAAAGTTATTGATAGTGGGGTATTAATATTTTATATTTCCACTAGGAATTCAATTTGGGCAACCCAAAGCTTAGTTGCAATATAAGTAACGCTTGGACCACCAATTGTTTAATTAACAAAACAAATAGTAGCCCAGCCCAAGAGTAATAACATAACCCGGTGGAAAAGTAAGAGTGTCACTCATTTAGGGACAAAACCTCAGAAAAAGCAGAGCACGCGCAGTTTGTGCAAAGCTCAAGGAATCAGTGCTGAGAAAAGAAGGAACAAGTCAGGCATAGGGGAGGCTATAGGGTCCAACTCCTCAGAGTTGTCTAAGGCTGAGAGAGTGTTGTATAACCTCAATCATTCCCTCATTTCCCCTTCTCGTTCATTTAGGCTAAGAAAGATATTGAGCTTGAGAAGTAAATGCAAACTTCAGAGGAGTTCATGCTATTCGGAGAAGGCAGAATCTGAATGTAAATCATCTGTCAAAGATTGAAGGTATTATCCGGTTATTTTGATTTAACTAGTTTTATCTTAATTTGGATTAAGGAAACAGAATATGCTAGAGTTGCATATGAGGTGTTTAAATGAGAGTAATGTGAACTCGGTAGTCAAATGTTGTTGAAACTAGTTAATGATTGAATTAGAACTAGAATAGTGGTTTCGGTTATTTTACACAGTCAACATTATGAGTCTGAACCACAGTTGGTCTGTACTCAATATTCATGTTCATAAAACTGTAGAATGGACTAGTGTATTGGCTTATTAATTGGTTTAGATGTTGTTCTCTGTTGGGAGAAATCTGTGTTAAGGACCATGAAGGGTTCAGGCGATACAAGGTTAGAGTAGGTGTGGAAGAGTATTTGTTTACTGTAAATAATCAGTTTATGAAGATATTCTCATATGCTCACCGAGTGTTTGACTAAATGTCTAAGAAAACTAAGGTGGTTAAACCTTCTGTCCAAGGATTTGTTTTCAAGATTAGAACCTCTTTAAGTAATATGTTAGACGTTTTGTTAGTCTAAAGAATAAACCAGAAAGGTTAAAATGAGTTCTGGTATGTTGTATGAAGTTATTGTAAATCTGAGAATTTTCCTTAGTTGCAGTGAAAAATCGTAGAGTACTGCTGGTAGTAGAGTGATGCTGGTAGTAGAGTGAACTGGTAGTAGAGTGCTACTGGTAATAGAGTGAACTGATAGTAGAGTACTGCTGGTAGTAGAGTGAACTGATAGTAGAATGCTGCTGGTAGCAGAGTGAACTGGTAGTAGAGTACTGCTGGTAGTAGAGTGAACTGATAGTAGAGTGCTGCTGGTAGTAGAGTGCTCTGGTAGTAGAGTGCTGGTAGTAGAGCGCTCTGGTAGTAAAGTGCAAACGAAGAGTGAAAAGTGCAAAACGTAGAGTGAAAAATCGTAGAGTGAAAAGTGCAAATCGTAGAGTGAAAAGTGCAAAACGTAGAGTGAAAATCGTAGAGTGAAAAGTGCAAAACGTAGAGTGAAAATCGTAGAGTGAAAAGTGAAAAACGTAGAGTGAAAGTGAAAATCGTAGAGTCTGGACAGCTTCAGCGTCAGTTAGTAATATGAGCATAACTTTCTCATACGAACTCGGATTGAGGTGATTCAAGATGTTTTGGAAAGCTAATAGATAGACCTACAACTTTCATTCTTTACGAATTTCGATTTGATGTTTGTATCAAGGTCGAAATTGACCATTTTTGGGACTGTTTTGACCTCTTATAGTAAAATGAGTATAACTTTTGTATACGGATTCAGATTAATATGATTAAAGATGTTTTGAAAATCTAAGAGATAGACATATAACTTTTATTCTTTAACTTTTTCAATTTGAGCTCTTTAACAGAGTCTAAATTGACCTAAATAATTATGAGGACCAAATGATAATGCTATGGCATTAAGGAATGTCGGATATACAAAGTTAAGTATAGAAGGTTTACGGTGTTTATGTGAAACATCGTGATGAATCCACAATGGAGTAAACTAATGAATCAACCCTAGTGAGTAAATGGGACGATAAAAGGAAGTAGACATCCTAAGAATATGATTAAATATTGAGTCAAACTTTGACTAATATAATGCACCGTTGATCTCTCATGTTGTATAGGTGGTGCAAGGAACGCGAAAGGTTAGCGTAAACTGGTATTGCAATCCAGGCAAGTCTTTCAGTGATATTTGTTATCCCTGCAAGTTTTTCAGTGTTATGTGTTATATGCATAAACTATTAAATGTGCACTCGTGTTATGTGCTAACTGATTGTAAATATGTTTGTGTACAGTCATATGTTGTTAATAGCTGATATATAATTTATGCTATGATTTGAAATGTGTTATATGAGTTATATAACCTAGATATATTGACATGAATGGTAAGCATGATTTAAATGCAAAGCATGATAAGCATGATGCCTATATAAATGCAAAGCATGGAGCATAAAGCATGAATTAAATGTAACCTACGTGTTATGTGTTAGCTGTTAGACTTGTTGAGCCGTCGTGCTCATTCTTGCTATTATAAACATTTTCAGCGAAGGGCGAAGAGTTCGAAGATCCCGATAATCGCAAAGAAGATGTGCGAAGTTTATTTTATTAATAAAGGTTGTCACTAGAACTGTTTAAAGTTAAAGTTGCATTTTGTGGGAATAATTACCATTTGGTATCATCCCGGATGTAAAGCCTTGTAATAGTATTGAAAGGCAGTTGTAGTTAATACGAGTGTTAATGTTTTGTAAACTCGTGTAATTAAAAGCAGTGAGTAAATAGTCATGTCGACTTATTGTTAGGATGCGAGTTTTGTTGCTCACAATTGGTTGTAATACACTAGGTCGTGGAATATAAATGATCTGAGTTGTAGGATTCATGTAAAGATTGCGATTCTGAGACAATGTTAAGTAAATGATTTATAAAAATTTAAATTTATCGTGGTTTTTATGAGAAGGTTGTTCGCGTAACGACTTAAACTCAGGATCGAGATTACTTTTGAAGGACTAGATCCGTGGTTATTGGAGACGGATTTTTGGGGCTGTCTCAGTATACATATAACTTCATCAAAACTCCATTCTTATACCTTCGAAACTCTACATGGTTTCCTCAACACATAAATCTCCTACAACCAATCATAACGAAGACATTTAAAAGAGATTTTAGCCATAGAAAAGTAAAAAATATAAAGATAGAACACTTTTAAACCTTGATGATCTAGATGCTCATCTTCTTTTCCTTTCAAAGTATGATATGAGACTAGATGACATGCATATTTACCCTCCTTGTTCTAACCAAAATGTTGTAGTATTCAAGCTCACAAAGTTTTTCTCTCAAAAACTCTCAAGAACTAAAAAACACTCTTGCTTTCTCTAGATAACTCTCTCTCTTTTCTCTAGCTTTTGCTCTCACTTAGAACTAATGAAATGAAATAAAATAGAGAGAGTGAGAGTGATAGAACAATTAACTAGTGAAATAACTTACTTACAAAATGTGTTAGTATACACATCAAGTACACCTAAAATAGGCCTACTAGCATGCATTGGGAAAGAGATTTGTAGGGTGGTCTTCTTAACACATGCTTGGAGCATTGCACCCCCATGCCCCTTTATTTTCTTGATTTTTGCTTTTCTTTAATTGCTTAATTGGTAATATATATATATATATATATATATATATATATAATGGACTCATTCATTTAATTTGTTTTGGCTCAATTAATTCACTTTATTGGACTAACATTAACTAACATATGATACTTGAAATTAAATTAAGTATTAGGCTAGTTTAATTATAACATGGATTCATTACACGGGCTAACCATCACAATAAATTCATGGACTACTAAAATAATTATCTTGGTCATTTAATTAATAAATCCATTAATTAAACTCATAATCCAATTAGATTTGCTTTATTAAAATCAATTGGGCTACTAGGTTAACTAGTTTATTTTAAATTTTATTATTTAATCTCTTCTTTAGTTAATTACTTTATTAATTCATTGTCTTCTCTTTAATAATTAAATGAATATACAAATACATTAATATTATTATTCAATCACATAAGTGCACAATTAATTAACACAAAAATTTAAATTCATTGCTAATTAATACTTAATTCTAATTACAACGTGACATGAAAGTTGTGGTTATTACAATTCATCAAAAAATTTAATGATTTATTTGTTTATATATTCATAAATTCATCTATTTATGTAATATTAAAATCTTATTTAAACTAAAATAGTTATACTTATATAATTTAATGATAACATTTTATTATATTATTAAATATTATTATTGTTATCAAGAATATGAATTTTAAAGAACACTAACTAAATTAAAAATATATATGAGAATAAAAGATAGTAGTAAGTAGATAATTATGATAGTAGAATATGAATTTTAAATAATACTAACTAAATTAAAAAATATGTGAGAATAAGAGATAGTATGTACATAATATGATAATAATAATCTTGAAGAAAATATTCTAAAATGAAATTAAATCAAATAAAAGATGAAAAATAGCTTCTTTTCGTAAATTTTAGAATTCTATTCCTAAATTTTAGTATTTAAAGACTATTCCTAAAATTTAGGTTTGAGAGACCATTTTGTACTATTAATTATACTAGCTCTTAAACCCTCGCAAGAAAGACACAGATTTGGTGGACATAAATTATTTACTTTAATTTTTATTGCTCTATATTTAATTTATTAACACGAACACATAATATAGTTTAACTTATAAATAGAAATAGTGCCACAGATTTGTGCATGCTAGATGCTTTTGACCTAACCGCCCTTTACTCATAGAGAAAAGAAATGTCTTGTTTGTGTTTTATAGTAATTAATAATTGGTAATGTTTAATGTCTTTATGGATTGTGGGACTATGTGTCAAAAAATTTAGTCGTATTACAAAAGGATAACTTAACTCTAAAAATAAAATTAAGTGTGACTTTATTGATCGTGGGATTATCTATCAAAATTTTTAGTAGTTTTACAAAAGGGTAACTCAACCATGAAAATAAAATTTAGTCGAGGCATAGTGTTCTTCCCCTATCCTCTTCCCCTCCTCGTCGAGTATCTAAGTCAGTAAGAATTTGAAACTCCATGAATTATTATAACACAACATATTAGTTTTTGTGGTAAATACTTTTGACCTAACCACTATCTGTGAGCTTAGAACACAACCTATCTGTGACATATGTTGATAGCGCTCACTTCTCTTACGTTCTTCCTTATCTGTGCATTATCATGTTGCGTGAAAGATCGAACATTCGACTCACTTCACAAAACCCAATGTATGTCTTACAAACTAAAAGTAGATAGATTGCTTGTGAAATCACTTGTATAGTCTATCTACATTATGATTCATGGTGGTAATTTGTTGGCATACTATTAGTTTCACTTGCGTGTTAGAGTTACTCCACTATGTTGTTTCTATTAAGCATTGCTTGTTTAGTTTGTTAGGAAATTTGCAAGTGATACACTTTGAAAATTATAGGAAACTTTAGAAAGAAATTTGAATGTTTCAGTTTATATTGAGGAGCACATGCGTTTGACTTATTATTTGTCCAATCATTTTTGTTTATTGTAATTAATATATGTTATTATAGTGCCATAATTGAAATAATATGAAGATATTAGATGTGTGATAATTGGATTACTTTTAATAGACTAATTTATGCTAGATTAATGTAAGGACAAAGTTGGAAGAGTTCATAACGTATGGAAAAATTGAACTTGAATTTATGCTAACATGTATATAACTATATGTATTAATTATCACCGGAAGAAATTATTGCGACCCATAACATCTTGCGAAAGAAATTTATTGCTGCACTAAAAGAACTACAAAACCAATAATTACTCTCATTTTGTCTCTTTATATAGAGTAATAGATATATGTATAAATACATATATAGATTTAAGAGAATTTTATTCTATTTGAATGACTACTCTACTTAATGAGATTTTTGACCTAGAATAATTTTATCATTTGGATAAAAAAATAAGTGAGAAATGTCATTTCTACAATTTCAAATTTTAGCCAATACAAATATTCTTTTCTTTATATTTTACGAATGGTTTAATAATATCTTTTTAACATTATATTACATCCAATGTTTTCCTAAGAAAGAAAATTATACTATAATTTTTTACTCCATCTAACCAAAACAAAGTCACATAAAATATGTTTTCAATTTGAATTTTTTTATCATAACGAACAAAAATTAATAACCAACGAGCTCTATCTCTAGTAGTGAGATTAAAATTAGGTTTATACATGTTAGGGGCGCACAAAAAGCTCGAACTTGAAAATTTGACCTGAGTGTGAGCTGAAAAAAGTTTGAAAAAGCTCGGTTGCCTCGGCTAGACTAAGGGAGTGCTTGATTTGAACTTAATGCATTTGAATGGCTGAATCGGTCAGCCATTCAGTGCGTTTGTTTATGACTGAATGGCTGAATCGATCAGATTTTTGGGCAAAATAGCTAAGTCTAATTATTTTTGGCTGACTGGTTAAGTCTCGGTTGAATGAAGTAAAAAAAATTAAATATTATATTAAATAATATTAAATAAATTTACATCAATTTTAAATTTTTTCAGAGGGATAAAATAGTAAAAATATGTTATTCAGATGTTTTAGACATGTCACTTATCAAACAACTTTTTTCATTCAGTATTTATAAATTTACTTCATTCAGCTCATTCAGATTATTTAAGCATTCAGAGCTAATTAATTCAGTTTTTATTAAACACCCCCTAATACTTCATCCATCTCAAGATAAAAATTCTTATTACTATTTTAGATAGTTTCACGTTAAATGTCTACTTATATTAAATAATCTATTTTTTATAATAATTTGTCTATAATATTCTTAGTATCAATTATTATATTTTTATTCTCTATGCATATTTATAAAGTATCACTAGTCATGTGCAAAAAATTATACAATTAAATGATATTTAAATAAGAATAATTTTATCATTTTATCATCTTTTTAATATACGCAAAAAGCCAACTAAATTTTTTATTATGGGACGGAGGTAGTATTTTTTTTTCTTCCAAGAGCGCCCTGAACTTAAACATGAAGGCTAGCTTGAAAAATCATACCAAAAACCTTAAAAAAAGTAAGTTTTTTTTAGGTATTTTGTATTTTTTTTTACCCCTCCTTGCTGTATGAAGGTTAAGTTTGATGGTACTACCTCCGTTTTTTTTATTTGTATCTTTAAAATTATGCACATAGATTAAAAAATATAATTAATATTTTGTTTAATTGACTAAATTGAGTATAAAATTTTAAAATTAGTTTTCTAAAATTTATTGAAAAGATGAGAGAAAAATAAATTAACCTTTAATTATAAAAGATAATATAAGAAATTAAGTATTTAATCTTCTTTTAAAATTTATAAATGACAAATTAAAAGAAATAAAAATTTTTCTCTAAAAAGATAAATAAAAAAGAATGGAGGGAGTATTTTAGTTCATCAAACCTCAAAAACTATATTCATATTGTATTTATATTTGTATAATTGTTTAGGTGTCTCTGTTCCCTCACCCACCTTAAGAAAATTTGAATAGTATTACCAACAATTTTTTTTTTATAGATATTTTAAAAATAAATAAATCTTTTCCCTGTTCCAATTTCCAAAGAATCCAGACATCGGAAAAGAAAAACAGAGGCGTCAAATTCAATCAAAATGAAACTAAGGCGGGACAGCTAGTCGGCAACATAGCAGCCGGTAGTCGGGAACCGGAGATAGAGAAAGGGATGAAGTTCGCTGTGAAAGCCTGGAGCAAGAATGGAAGGGCGAGAGCAGGTTCGCTGCAGTTGGGCAGCTGCCCCGCATCCAATAGAGACTCCTGCTACTCCTCACCACGCGTAAAGGGCTTCCAGTTTACATCTCATCTGACCTTCTTTCCTCCCTTCCTTACCCTGATTCTTTTATCCTTGAATGTAGCCCTCTTCACTTGTAAGTTTCTATATTATACTCTCTCCATATCTATCTGTGTATATGTATGTGTATATAGATTGCACATAGCTGGTGAAATTGAAAAAGAAAAGGGGAAAAAGGGAAGGAAAGACGTGATATTGGAAAGGGCTAGTTGAAGGAAAAGAAAATGAAAGGGAAAATAAAGTGAAATTAGAAACAATCCTGTTAATGAATACAAATTTGGTTGGGTAGACTAAATTTTAATTCCAGGACTAATTTTAAAAAATTAATTGTAATGGGTTTGTTTTTAAGTTGTTTTTTTTTTTATAAAGTTAACTGTTCCAAACAATGCCTTGAATTGGGTTTTACTTTATGGTGAGGGAAAAACATGGAAAGAACAATATGCTTTGTTAGATATTGGAAAGAGGTAGAAAAAAAATATTAAAAGAAAAAGATAAAAAGAAGTTAAATGTCTATTGCATTTGATTTTAGTATTGTACATGGAATATTTAAATTTAATGGATTGTGTAATATCAACTTCATTAGAAGAGATTCCAAAAGTCAATTAGTAATTGAGTGAGAGAGTGCTATGATGACTATAATGATGCACCAAGTCAGTAGTTGAGAGATTATGAATATGTTTGTTACTAGATTGCAGTTACTTTTGGTTGTGTTACATCCTTTATGATTAAAAATTGTTGGAGGAAGAGAATGTGAGCAACAACTTGCAGTTGAGGGAAAATTGTGCAGCAGACATCAGAATATCTCAGATATTGGAGCCCCAATGAAAAGGACATGGTTGGAGAAAAAATAGTTTTAGTTAAACAGCTAAGGGTAAAATTGGTATTATAAAATTATGAATAAAGTTCAAGCTTTGTATTTCCAACTCACTTTTGTAATGAACTTATTATCCTCTCTGGAGTTGGTGCAGTTTTATCTAAACATGCCCCATGTTGTTCCTCACCTTTATCCAAGTGGTTGCTTTCATATTTACTTGATATGCATAATTCATTTTATGACCATTAATGGAAGGGTAATTTTTTTTCTCTTTAAAATAATAGGGAAGATCATCAAGTTGCTTCCTTGAACAGCATCAGGGACAAAGTAGTTGGTGGAGGTAAAGGAGCAACAACAATGTGCCATGGAGTAGGAAAAACAACAAATGCCACATATGTTATGCTCTTGTTTTCTTCAGGAGGAATAAAAGTACGAGTACTACTTCAACTGAACTTGGGAACTGCCTTCTAATTGCTTCCATTGTTAAAGCAATCTCTAAGACTGGTGGAACTCGTAATCTAGATGGGGATTCCATTCTCCTTTGTGAGAGTCTTGTACTCCAAATTCTCCGAAGGAATTCCCTTGACATATCAAAGAAGGTGAATTTCTTCCAGTGGTGCTCTCTTAGGGCCAATTACAAGCACTCGGCTAAAGCATACTCCCAAATATTCCGAAGTGTCTGTCTTTACTGCCACCAGCGTCAACTCCACCACCATCTCCTTCAGGATATCCTCAACCTGCTTACTTCTATGAAGCAAGATGGTATTGCCCTAGATTCCACAACCTATAAACTGCTCCTTGATGCCTTCATCTGATGTGCAAAGTTCGATTCTGCACTCGAGATCTTGGATCACGTTGAAAATGAATTAGAAACTACCAGCTGCTTGAACCTTGACATAAATAACTCTGTCCTTATTGTGCTTGTCCTCAATAACCAGCTAGGTCTGGCCTTGTCCATTTTTTTCAGACTCTTAGATGCATCCAATGTTAATGTCAGTGACACCGCCAATGGAAATAACAATGATCATGGTGTCTTTCCCAATGCGATAGCCTGTAATTAGTTGTTTGTGGCTCTTCGAAAAGCAGAAATAAGGGCAGAATTTCAACGAGTTTTCGATAAGTTGAAGGAGAAGAATATATTTTCATTGGATACATGGGGATACAATATATGTATTCATGCATTTGGGTGCTGGGGCGATCTGGCTACTTCACTGACACTCTTCAAAGAGATGAAGGAAAAGAGCCTAGGCTCCTGTGGTTCATATAGCCCTGACTTGTGCACATATAACAGCCTAATTCATGTGCGATGCTTGAGTGGGAAGGTGAAGGATGCACTCCTTGTTTGGGGGGGAACTGAAGGGCTCTGGTCAAGAGCCTGATGCCTTCACTTATCGTATCCTTATCCATGGCTGCTCTAAGTCCTACTTGTTGGATGATGTAGCAAAGATATTTAGTGAGATGCAATATAACGGCTTCCGCCCAAATACTGTTGTTTATAACTCCCTCTTGGATGGGTTTCTAAGGGCTAGGAAACTTACAGAAGCTTGCAATCTGTCTGAGAAAATGATTAATGAAGGGGTGAGGGCCTCATGTTGGACACACAAAATTCTAATTGATGGGTTATTTAGAAATGGGAGGGCTACAGCTGCTTATACCCTGTTTTCTGATTTGAAGAAGAAAGGGCAATTTGTGGATGGAATTACATACAGCATTGTAATGCTGCATGTTTCAAGGGAAGGTCAGCTTGAGAAAGCATTGCAATTAGTGGAAGAGATGGAAGCTAGAGGCTTTCTCATTGATTTGGTTACTATAACATCACTCTTAACTGCGCTTTATAGGCATGGTCGGTGGGATTGGACGGACTCATGAAGCACATTAGGGATGGCAATATAATGCCAGCTGTTCTTAAGTGGAAAGCTACCATGGAGGCTTCAATAAAAAATCCATAGAGCAAAAAAAAGGATTTCATGCCTTTGTTTCCATCTAAAGGTGACTTTGCTGAGATATTGAGTTTGATAAGTTCAGCTGACCAAGGGATTGATACGCATCTTGGTTTGGAGGGTGCTGGGCGTCATGAAAAAGAGGCTTCATTTGGTGATGTTGATCCATGGTCTTCATCACTGTATATGGATCTGTTGGCCGATCAAGTGTGCTCCAATAAACATTCTTCTCAGCTGTTCTCACTATCCAGGGGAAAAAGAGTTCAGCAGAAAGGCATGAATTCTTTTGATATTGACATGGTCAACACTTACTTGTCTATATTTTTGGCAAAGGGAAATCTAAAGCTTAGCCTGTAAGTTATTTGAGATTTTCACCAATATGGGTGTCAACCCTGTCAGTTACACTTACAATTCCCTGTTGAGTTCATTTGTAAAGAAGGGTTATTTTAATGAAGCTTGGGGCATTCTTCATGAAATGGGCGAAAAAGTCTGCCAAGCAGACATAGCAACATATAATGTGATAATTCAAGGGCTTGGTAAGATGGGAAGGGCGGATCTAGCCAGTGCTGTTCTGGAAAAACTAATGAAGCAGGGTGGTTATCTTGATATTGTGATGTACAATACCCTGATTAATGCCCTTGGGAAGGCTGGCCGGATTGATGAAACAAACAAACTCTTTCAACAAATGAGGACTAGTGGGATAAACCCTGATGTTGTTACTTACAATACACTTATAGAAGTTCATAGCAAGGCAGGCAGATTAAAGGATGCGTACAAATTCTTAAAGATGATGGTGGATGCTGGTTGTCCCCCTAACCATGTCACGGATACAACTCTAGACTTTCTAGAGAGGGTGATTGAGAAAGTGAGATACCAGAAGGCATCCATTAAACAAGCCAATACAGAAGATTTTTCTTGAACAACAATTCTGTTAGTGTGGTTAGTTATGGTATGCGTAGATTCACTTGTTTACTTATGTTCTGAGACTATGCTTTCTATAATTTACAAACAAGCACACATGTGAAATGAGATTCATGGTTTATGCATTGCTTCATAAACTTTAGCAGATATATCTCTTAGAATTTAATGACATAGAAAGGGGGAGGTAGTGAAGATTCAAGTTCTGGAAATAGTAAAGAAAGATATTGTGGTGTGTAGGTAACCATATGATAAATATAGGATTCATATATCTGAACTCAAGTAAATGCTGATAGCTTTTTTCAGAAGAATTCAGTATGTAATACTTTTTGTTTAGGTGAGCCGAGCATAAAAGAATTTTGGAACACTGTTACACAGATTGATGTTGTCATTTAGATGGTCCCTTACGTATGCATTTGAAATAGAAAATTCTAATTAAAACTGGTAATGTATTTATCTTATGATGCCTCTTCCTCAACCTAGGTTTACACACTTGTTTCTACCAAGGAACATCTGCCTTTCTTTTTTTATTTATTTATAATAATAATAATGAATAATAGTAATAATAATAATAAAAGAAAAGGGAACATCTGGTTTTAGGAAATGTGGGAGTATCTGTAGCAAAAGTAGAATAACTTGTTTTACAGAGTTCAGCATTTTTTTAATATCAGACCTGTGATTTGGGTAACTTCAGATGTTTTCTAGTTTGGACAACATTTGAAAAAAACTTTACATATTAACTTTTCCTTCAGGTGATTTACTAAAATCATGTGATTCAAAGGTTTACTTGAATACTCTGATGAAGTGTTTATGTTTAGTATGGTTATTATTTTATTAGGTATTGATAACATAAATTAAACAACAGTTTTATCTCTTCTTCAACTATTCCAGTTACATCATTAGTCTTGACTCTCGAGCTTTCCTTGTTCTTTTTTAACCCTGTATACCATCAACCACCAAAATTAACCTGCAAAAAGAAAAGAAAAGGAAAACCAGCTGTCTGTAACCGCATGCGATCTTGTTGATTGCATTGTCACTCCCTTCATGAAGATATTGTTTACACTTTACAGAGGGTTTCTGCTGACAAGCCTGACGTACATTATCACAAGTTCAGCCGTATCCAGTGCAGCTCACTCATCAGGCAAGAACACTCTACAACTTTTTGTTGCTGGGTCTGCCCTTGGATGCTCATACTGATGGACTGGAAAAATTAAGTTCTTATTATTGTCACTAATTCCATGTATAATGCCCTAACCTTGTTAATAAAATTTACATCTTAGTTCTTCGTCTTCAGCATCTCCTTTATTATAGATGTTTCAGTTGTCCTCATAAAGATTATCTCACTAGAACATCCTTGAACAAGTGATGAGCTACATAAGTTCACGTAATTTCATACAGATGTTTAACAAAACTAAAAAAAATAAGTACTGAAAGTTCAATTAACTTTCAGATGTGCAAATGGATTGGTTTGTCCATTGTGGTTATACAGGTTTCTCTCTCTATCTTCCTCACACACACAGAAACACACACGGGGGTACTGTACACAAAGGTACCTGCTTCACCCATTCAATCTTCACACAAAACATTATGGAGATTGGCTTGAATCACTTATCAAAATTATAAAAAGCTCTGGATGGGCCATGACCCCCCATTCCTTAGCCTTATATCCATTCTGGAGGGTACGGAAACCTTTTTAATGAAAACCTCATACATAATACATAATACATACATATATATATATATATATATATTCCCTCTTATTTTGGGGTCAATATACAATTGTTCATGGTATTTTCTCACTTATTTTTTCTATGGGTCGTAATTGTCTAAATCATTACTGTGTTCTTTGATTCTGCAGCTTGGAGTCACATATTGGAGGATTGCACGTGATGCTTGGTTTGCTTGAATATGCATTTGCAGCTGTACCAAGGGATTCAGTTGTATGCCTTCCAGACTGTAATAGCAGTAACAAGATTGGGGCATCTTTTGATACCCCTTCTGGCCGTCGCTTGGTAGTTCTACATAACGTCTTTTGATGATAATATCTGTTCTTTTCCATAATTTTCACTTTGTCTCTCTCCATCGGTAGGATGTAGTTTTCTTCATTTTTTCAATATTGATATGCACAGATAACCGGAGAATATATGGAAATGATTTCCTCCATGAAGCCAAACTTATGGATCACTTTAGCCGTTGAAGCTCCTGTTTGGGTGTCAGAAAAGAAGAATAAAGCCTCGGTGGATCAAACTGTGAGATGGCTTGATGATTGCATTCACCTTAGTGTGGTAAACATTGAATATACATTTGTTTCATTTACAGTGGATATTATTATCTTGATCTGAAACTCATGTTTGCTTTAAAGGTTGTATAATTTATGTTTGTACATAATATTTTAGAGTTAGTGTGTTCAAGAACCATATTAGATTATACGTGAAATCAATGTTTTCAAGATTCAGTAAATATATAACTGGTCAGCATTATGATTTTTGGAATAGGCTTGCCAGTCATTTAAAGATTTGTAATTAACTACCATATGGTTTCTTCACTCAACTAATCAAAATCTACATAAGGTGTTTACTACGACGAGGCTGTTCGCAACATTCTTATGACTAAGCTCCAAGAAAATTTGTGTTGAATATCTTCATGCTTGCCAACAAGTTATTAAATGAAGTGTAGGAGATGCCACATTCGAGTATAAAAAGCAAATTATGAAGCTTTAAATTGAAATATTTTCCCTTTCTTTTTTCATTTAGTCGTCAATTTTTCAGATAAAGTTATTTCGTTTTGTTTGCATGTACTACTATATTCATATTATCATCACATGTTGCTTAATTATGAACTTTCAAGTTTTCACATATTTTTTTGTTACATATTAAAAGTTTTAACTTTTTGACTCTTGGAGTCTTGGTACAATAGAATTTAGGAGTTTAGCAGAATTATTAATTATTTATTCTTTTGGTTCAGCATAGTTACACCACTATTTGGAAAATAAATGTTCTGTTGATGGATTTTAGGAGTATTCTTCGAGACATTTTTCTTCATTCTCAGTTTCTTTTCACTTATATGCAATGACTGCAATCATAACTTATTATGTTAATCACAATCATCCCCTGTATCTGTGAGTCTGTGCCAAACCAGCACACTTCTACTGTATATAGCACTAATTATTTTTCCATAATGCACAATTCGTCTAAAATTATTGTCATCTCCCAAATCAAACTTTTGGAATCCTCTTTAATCTTCATGAGTACTATCTATTTTTTGAACCCTAAAATTACAAGCTTAGCATTTTGCACAACAATTTGAACACACTTGATGTTGGAATTTTCTTTTACTTTTTCTTGCAAGCCTGTTTTAGGAGGTATTATTGTTGAGTCTAAGTTAGGTCTAAGATATTGAAAAAAATAAGAAATATTAAGAAAAAGTCTAATTAGGGCGGGGTTGGTTCTTCTAAAGGGTGTGGGGGTAGGGATGGGGGGTTAACTTCAGGGAGGCGAGGTTGGGGAAGGGACACTCTTCGAAAGATGTTGCTGCTTATGCTTAAGAAACCTGACATCTGAAGATTGTATGTCATGCAATTCTTGCCAAATTGCAGAATGGAAACTGCCTTAGTTTTTAGAATTGACTTCTCAGCTAGTGTTACGTATGTGATGAAACTGCATGTAGGAACTAATGATCACTGTTACATACATATTTGTTATGATAATTTATACTTCTTAAAATATACTCGGTAATCATCGAAATAGTTGGTTTTTCCATATATTAATCACTCAAGTGTAGATAGGTGGAGTTGTGTTTGAATCCGTCGTTGGAGGCTCTAGTGTTGAAGAATGTCACTGTTGTGCTCAAGAAGTAGCAAAATGAAATGTATCAGGGTTTGACTACTCATTATTATATTTCAGTTTCTGGCTAGCATTGTATTTCCATTTTAAACTATTGTATATCACTCCTAAAATATATTTTGTATAGTAAATAATTCCTTGAGTTTCTCATCTTTTTTTTTTGTATCCATATGATATCTAATAAAACACATTTCATCGCTTATGCTTGTGCAAGCTAAATTCCACTATGAGAGAGGATATGTTTCTTTATTTCTTCACCAACTTAATTACAAGGAAATTCGTGGAAGTCAAAGAGTAAGTACAAGAGATTTTGATTTTCTTTTTTAATGGGGGTCCCAGATTCTAGGTAATTTGATCTTAATATACAGAAAGAAGTACTGTATTGTGCCTTTATAATGAGAACGGTTTCCTCAGTCATTAACTGTAGTAAATTTTTTGAAATCATTTTAAACATATAGTAAAAAATTATTTCAGGTGCAAATCAGTTTTATGATTTTTGCTAAGATTGATATTGACCTAATATATAGATGAACTGTACCTTGTAAAATAAAATCCACACAAGGTCTTGTCTTGTTGGCCTTTTAAGACCTGCTTTAGTTTAACTTTGTAAAGTCGAACACTGTTTTTTTTATGGCGAGTCATTTTTCCCCTTTCTTCTTTTTGTTACAGACATTCTCACATTTAGAAAGTTTAGATAACTAGAGCTGTAAATAGAGTTCAAAAACAGAATATGCATTTATTTTATTTGCAATGTGTATTATTATAAATAGAGTTCAAAAATCGAATATGCATTTTTTTTATTTACAGTATTATTATCTTAATCCAAATTAATATTTGCTTTAATGGTTTTATAATTTATGTTTGTACATAATGTTTTAGAATTAGTTTGTTCAATAACTATAATAGATGAAATGTGCAATCAATGTTCTCAAGATTCAGTTAATATATAACTGGTCAGCATTGTGAATTTTGGAATAGGCTGGCTGGTCCTAGGTATCTTAAAATTAACTACCATATGGGTTCTTCGCTCAACTAATCAAAATCTACATAAGGTGTTTACTATGATGAGGCTGTTCACAACATACTTATGATTAAGCTCCAAGAAAATTTGTTTTGAATATCTTCATGCTTGCCAACAATTCTTAAATGAAGTGCAGGAGATGCCACAGTCTAAGTATGAAGCTTTAAATTTTTTATTTTCCTTTTATTTTTTCAGTTAGTCTTCGAAGGCTATTTTGTTCTTTTTGCATGTACTACTATATAAATATTATCTTCTCAAGTTGATTAATTATGAACTTAAAAGTTTTCATATATTTTATGTTACATATTAAGATTGATTGAGGGAGCGAGTGTGAAGTTGATTGTTTGTTATTTGGTAAGTTTGTATGCTGAATCTTTATTTTGAGTCTTCCATCGTTGATGTTTCATCGGGTTAGTTTGCTGTTTCTGTTGATTAAGCAAAGGCATTACAGAATTCTCATCTTGTAGACCTAATCCATTTTACATTTAGATGGGTTAATAGTTAAAGTTTTAACTTTTTGACTTTTGGAGTCCTGGTACAATAGAATTTAGGAAGAGTTTAGCAGACTTATTAATTATATATTCTTTTTGTTCAGAAAAAAAATACACGGTAGCTATTGATGCTATTTTGAACAATAAATATTCTGCTTGATGGATTTTAGGAATGTTCTCAAAGGCATTTGTCTTCATTTTCTTATTCTTTTCACTTGGATTAAATCATACCTTATTGTGTTAATCACAATCATCCCCTATCCAACTAGCAGACTTCTACTGTAGATAGCATTAGTTATTATTAGTTCTCTGTGATGCACAAATTGTCTAAAAATGTTGGTCATCTCCCAATCCAAACTTTTGAAGTCCTCTTTAATCTTCATGAGTACTATCTATTTCTAGAACCCTAAAATTACAAGCTTAGCATTTTGCATAACAATTTGTTGACACTTGATGTTGGAATTTTCAAGTTCCTTTTCCTGCAAAGCCTGTTTTGCTATCTTAATCAGGTTCACCATCTTTTCATGCTAGTTAACTCATCTGGAAACCTGCGATTTTCCCTCCCTATTCAAGGCTTTTGCTTTCTTTTTGATGCCCTATAGCTTCAACTCCGGTGATTTCTTGTAGCTTTAGAGGCTGTTTAAGCCTTTCGTTTCTTTTTTTTTTAATGTGAATGCTGCCAAATAAGACACTGTCATTCAGTTTAGCTATATCTGATTGCTTGGTGCCATTGGAGCCTGTTTGTTGTTTTTGAGGATGAATGTGTGTGATTTTAAATTTGAGAACCTGTTGTGACTTGAATTTGGCTTCTTTTTTTTTTTTTGTGGTGGAAAGGTTAGTAAATTTCTTCAAAGATTCAATGTTTTGTTATCCTTCAAGGCTTCAAGGCATTTGGTTTTGGCCTCCTTATGGGTTCTGTTATAGGGAACCGGACTGCCCCTAATAAGATGGAGCAAGTATTCAGCAGATTGTGGCAGCAGTATTCAACATTAGGGCTTGGGATGTGGTTAGGTCTACTCATGCAGCCCTGGTTAAACATTAGGCATTTTGGTTTGAGACAATAGAATGTGGTGGTAATATAATAGATTTTTCAAACTGAATAAAGGCAGTAATAAAATTGCATTGAGCATGAGCTCTTTAGTGTTTGTTTTTTTACTTGGGAAGTGTGCCAGAATGGACTAGAAGTGCTCAAAAGTATCTAATTAGTATGAACCATTACCATGAGGTTGGTAGCGGACCATCACTCACCCCATTAAGGAATGAAAAAGTTTTTTGAGGCACTGCTAGTAATGGCTCATTATCTCCCCTTTTGGCTAACCTAACTAGGTTACGTTTGGAATGGGAACGAGGTATTCTATTCCTCTGCTCATCACCCTGAAACAAATGCCCTAAATTTACTTCTAATTATCCTTGTACTTCACACTCATTGACAACAAGAGAGTACCATTAATTTATTTTTTGTGATAAGTTGATAGTACTTTTGTTGAGTCTAAGATATTGTAAAAATAAAAAATATTAAGAAAAAGTCTAATGAGGTTGGGGAGGGTTCTTCTGAACAGTGTGGGGTTAGGAATTGGGGGTTAACATCAAGGAGGCGAGGTTGGGGAAGGACAGTTTTTGAAAGATGTTGCTGCTTGTGCTTAAGAAGCCTGACATCTGAAGAGTGTACGACGTGATTCTTGCCAAATTGCAGAATTAATAAGAAACTTAATAATTGCTGAAACTACCTTAATTTTTAGAATTGACTCATTTCAGCTTGTTACATATGTAACGGCATATGGGAACTAACGATCAGTGTTACATACATATTTGTTCTGATATTTTGTACTTCTTAACAGCATTCTTGGTAAATATTGAATCAGTTGGTTTGTCTATATATTAATCACTCTAGTGTAGACAGGTGGAGCTATGTTTGGATCCATTGTTGGAGGCTCTAGTGTTGAAGAACGTCACCGTTGTGCTCAAGAAGTAGCAAAACGAAATGTATCAGATTTGATAACTCATTATGATATTTCAGTTTCTGGTTTGCATTGTGTTTCCATTTTTATCATGATTTTCCGTACTGATATGAGAATCCTTTTAAATCCGAAAGCATCGACATCTGCTTTGTTCTTCTGTATACGGTCAATCTTAATACCGGGAGACATGGAATAATAGACTTGGAAAGGTCTTAAATTTAACACTCAACTCATCAAAAGTTGAATAGATAATTACGTTTAAACGCCTTTATATGGGAAAATCCAAATAAAAAAAGCAATCTCCCCTTAAGAATATGAAGCCTTAAACTTTGAAACTGCATCAATCAAACCAACACTTTCTGAATTTGAGGCTTGGAGCCAATGTTAAACTTAAGTATATATTACACAATTGATTTCCTAAATTTATCCATTGGACTGGAGTTTTCGGTAGGGTTGCTGTTGTTGACTTCTTGTTGAAGACAAGAGTCCTTGGGTGGTTTGTTTTTAGAACAGAGAGCAGGGAACCATTACCTTTAATGATTTTGCCAAAAAAAAAAGTTTTTGGTTAGTAATTAAATCTAATATGCTAGCCGTAGTTTTACCTTGTTTTATTGATTCTGTTTGGTAAAGTCCATTTAATTTACAATTAATTTTGATTATCTATGTGCTCTCCAATAAAAATAAATTTTTTATGCAGGATATTGAATTGTTGGGTTTGGGCTTGGCGAGGGCATGAATGAGCACTGTGTTCTCATGGATGCAGTAGTGGTACACTTCTTATTTTTTAGAATTTGAAGCTCCATACTGTCAAGAAATTGAATTGTTTTGAAATAAATGGCATGATTTATGTATAGAAAAGAAGCATATGCTACTTTCTGAAATATCTCATAGAAGTAACTACAATTAATACCTTTCCTGAACCAGTTGATGGTGTGCACAAGTTACTATTTATACTTATATTCCTTGAAGTTTAATGTTTGAACAGTGGCTTGAGGCCTTTTTTTTGGTTTACAATTGTATCTACCGGAGTAGTTAGCTTTGAAGTAGTGTGGGTTTGTTAGATATATTTAAATTAGTAAAAGATTTACAATTAACATTTCTATTGCTGGTTGGGTCTTCTAGATTGCTGCGTTTGTCGGTTCTTCAAGGCTTTGAACTAAAGTAAATTATGATGAGTAGGTGGTGTTATTATGTTAGACTGAAGGTAATCTAATTTGGCTGTCAGTTCTTCAGTGCTTTTAGCTAAAGAAAATTATTATATAAGCTTTCCTCAATTGCTTTGTAGAAAGAAATTAAATACCTGACAATTTATCAACGGTTGAGCATGGAGGCCAAGGAGAACAAAGTGACCCCATAATCTTCAATAATTATTGAATTTTATTATTTTATTTTATTTTATTTCCTGTAGCTGTAAGGTTAAGTGTTTGTGGCTTGAGAGGCTTTGGACTGTTCCGGTTACCATGCACAATTCTTATTAACATTTCTATTTTCTGGTTGGGTCTTCTAGATTGTTAGGAGAGGTTTTGAAAGAGGAGTGTGACGGAGCTCAAATTAGGTGTTATTAGGTTAGGTTGAAGATAATCTATTTTGGTTGTCGTACTTCATGTTACGCTTGGATTGAAGGAACGGAACGGAGAAAGTATTGAAATCATTTTGAGCATCTAAAGTGCATGTTTAATTGTTGATGATGATGATAGGATGACATAGTTGTCGTGTGCATCCATTCCATTGGAATAAATCTCATTTATCTCATTTCACCACGTGCTACATGGAATGAAAGAATGAATTTTCATTCCATCGGATTGGTTTACTGGTTTATTCGACAAAATGATCATTAAATATATTATTTTTTATTTCATTCCTTACTTTATTCAAACATAGGGTAAATGAAATTGTAATGACTAGGTTTTATTAGATTAGACTGAAGATAATCTAACTTGGCTGTCAGTTCTACAATGCTTTGAGCTAAAGAAAATTATGATATAAACGGAGAAGGGGTGAAGCAAAGAAAAAGAGGGGGTAAAGCCTACACATCGATTCAGACTTGAGGCCTTTCACAGAACAAGAACATATCATGAAATGTGATGGTAAGGCTTTCCTCATTGCTTTGCAGAAAGAAATATCTTACATCACAATGTATTGTCACACTGTTGAATGGAGAATACTCTCTCTCTCTCTCTCTCTCTCTCTCTCTCTCTCTCCATACATACATACATACATACATACATACATACATACATATATATGTATGTATGTTAATAGAAGCCTTATAGTGTAATTTGAATTGTATAATTTAAATAGCTTCTGATTGTTCCTGAAAGAAATGCAAATATGGTGACACATAGATGGTGGTGGACAAGATTGTCATTCAAGAGGTTGCAGATGAGTGTTTGTGGAAAAATGAATGTCTTCTATTCTTTAGACCCACACATCCCTTGATTTCTAAGACGGAAAGGACAAAGGCAAGGCAAATATAGTGAGGCACAGATTTTAGTATAGAAGACTTTTGTCAAAGAGGTTGCATCAAATGCAGATTAGGGTTTGTGGAATAAAGACTTCATCCTTAAACCAATACCTCCTCTGACTTGTAACGATTTTTTAAAATATAAAATAAAGGGTAAAAATTGATCAGAAAAGAGTTAAAAATGACGAAGCAATGCAAGTCGAGGGAACTGCATTCTTTTTTTGTTGTTGTTGTGCTAAATAAGGGAACTGCATTCTATCATTGCCATCTGCAACTTGCCCTTATTTATTTTTGAATTTTGGAGAAAATGAATTCTTACTTGTAGCATAGCCCCACAGGAACTGATAATGACACATTTCTTTAATGAGATGCAAGCAACTGGGAGCACTTTAATTAATAATTTGTCATATCTGCATGTGTAATAATATGCAGTTATATTTATCCTGTATGTTTGACAATCCAATACATAATAAAAGAATTCAAGAAGGATATGTTGAAGCTGAAGTTTAAATTTTGACGCCAAAACTTCATGGTGGCCTATTTCAAAAGTAATGCACATTGGAATTATTCTGGAAGTCGCATATCCATATTTTTATACAAACCAAATAGTCTAAAGCAAAAGAAATATCATCTTTCATTATTTGACTCAATTTCCAAACTTGTGCAAGCTCCATAATCATCGAGTAGATTTCATCTCTGGCTAAATCAAGGCCAGACCTCTTTAATGGAGTAGCAAAGGGAGCCATGGACTTGTTTTTAAAGTTTTTCAATGCATCACATTTTGTTATTTGCAATTGATTTACTACAGTTTGCTATTTGCTGTAGTATCTACAAGTATACTTGATGACATCTAAGGATGGTCAACCAAGCCCATGACTGTTGTTATGCTTTCTGTGTTATAATATATTAATGAGCCTTGTCCTACGTTTATACAAGCCTTGTTAAAGTTGACTGTACTACCTCTGTCCCAATTAAGTTGTCTTCTTTTTTTTATTTTGCTGCATAATTTCTAAAACAGACTTTTGACGTATTTTGTATCTCAATGTATTTGTATTACTTTGATTTTACAGAGGGATTGCATTTTAAGCTGAGAGACAAATATTTCCTTTTTCTAACTGCAGATTGTAAGTCAAAGTTTCACTATTGCAAAGAATATTTCAGCTTTCATTTACTTGCCAATTGGCTGATGTTTCCTTCAGTAGTGTGTCCTTATAACTGGGAAGCCTTGAGTTGTCATTTTATATCAAATAACTTCTTATGTTTTTGGACTTCTTTCCTGCCTTGGAATTTCTTGAATTTATTGTGGTGGAGTAGTTACCAGTGAAAGCTCGAAGTTTACACGCAACAAGATCTCCCACAATTCTAATAAAGTTATTTTCAAAGTTTAAATTAGTTCTTTGCCTTTTTGCTTTCTAATTCATGTTCATCATCTATAATTATGTCTCTAACTGATTATTGGTAGATAAGTGATCAAGATGAGACTCGCCCAAATGATGTAGAAATATCCAAAAGTGATGCGGACCAGGAAAGCTCTACTTTGAAGTCTCTCCTAAAAGTTTATAAGGAGGCTATTTTGGTTGGAGATGAGAAGACTACATCTGATATTGAGTCTATGATATATTGATATGCATGGTTGAAAATGAGAAAAAAGCTTCAACTTTGTCAGCAGAGATAAATTCAGGGAAGGAAAAATTGATCGCTTACAAGCAGATTTTGATAATTTTAGGAAAAGGTCGGAGAAGGAGAGATAAATGGCGCTAGTACACAGAAAGCATACTCACCCAGCTAGCTACATGAATCTGCACAGCCTAGTAGTTCACCCAATAAATCAAGAGAAGAACAAGTTCTAGAAATCCATTTGACCGCTAGATACATGATTAATTTTTGAATTAAGTAGAAGGGATTCTGTCCTGTGAGGGTTGGCTTTTCTGTTCTCTCATGATTCCACCATATGAAACAAAGAGACGTGACTCCCACATTTTCACTAGCCCATCTCCCTCCCCAATTAGTACTCAACTATGCAGCATGGCTCGAAGCCTTAAAAAGAGACTAAAAATATTCCTCGACACATCTTTGGCATTTTACTGTGATGGAGCAAAAATGCTTCTCCCTCTCACTGAGGCATTGAGCACAAATCTTTTATTCCTCTAAATTTCCTCATCAGCATTGCCTCCCAAGCTACATGAAGAAATGTCTCCTTCGAGCCTTAAGTACTTTCCAGTGTACTTTGCAGTTGGCAAATTTTCTGAACTCTAAAATGCTATAGATGATGGACCTAAAAATATAATCTTTTCTTCTTCAACAATGAATATTACCTTTCCTGACTCGGTAATTTAATAGCGGTAGAGGAGATGCTAAACCCTGATGATAAGTCTTTCTCAAAGTTACGGAGCCAATCAAATCAAGGAGGAGGTTTTGGACTCGAGTGGCACAACCTGAAAACTGAGGGAAACAGCTTTCTGAAAGTCACTTACATCACCATTTCTGTTTATATATTGACCCAAATATTATGGTGGGGGTTCGCATACCAATTTCCTTGGTTTATAACTGCTCCCTGTAGGAAATGAATATTCATGTTTGCAAGGGGTCCCATCTAACAGTTTTTAATGTCTGCCAACCTCCCAAGGCAACTCTCCTTTTTTCTCTAGTATTTGTTCTGGTTGTTTATAGTGTCATTTAGCTCAGACATCTTGTGGTGGTCCTTGTAGAAATTATATTTTATGAATGTGAAAAATTTAGGTCACCAAATTTTATTTTTTTTGGGGGGTGGGGATGGAGTCTTTGCCACATTAAGCGGAGAGCGAAAGGAAAGAAGAAATGAAAGTGGATGGGTGCCCTTTCCATCGAGACTTTCAAATTCTATTTTTCCCCAAAAAGGGCAGGAAAGAGGGAGGGAAAACAAGTCGTTGCAGTCTTTGTTATCTATTCACATAAGTACTCTATTTGTAGTTATATTTGTTGTGAATTCAGACTTTAAATTCATAAATTGAAAGGAAATAAAAGAATGAGAATTGCAGAATTTGAATTAAAAAGAAAAAAATGGCAAGATTCAGATTATTGGTAGAATTTCGGTACAAGAAAAGAGATAATTACAGGAACAGATATTACAACTCAAAGCTTGAAACTATCTACTGCTCACCTCTCTATTTATACCACAATCTATTAAATTTCCCTCCACTATTCAAACTATACAATTCTTGCTCATTTGGAGGTTAGTTATTATCTGTTATTGATAATAACCGTAATCTGTTAAGCTACTCACTAAATCTACTAATTGCTTGCTGCCACCTGCTGCTATTCTTATTCCATTCTGTTAATAGCCAACCAACTAACTGTTAACTCCTTTTATAACTCCAATTGTCCTTCAATGATCTGCATTTACCAATATTGCATTCACCAATAATGAGCTGACTTTTGTAATCACACCAATCCTGTAGCTTCTTTTGTAACAATACATTCCCCTTCAAATTGTCCTTGTCCTCAAGGACTGAAATTTAATCCAGGGAACTGATTAATCATTTGCTGAGCATCTTCCCAAGATGCATCTTTCTCATCACTATGAGCCTAATGAATAAGGTACTCAACCTTTGGTTTATTCTGAAATTTTACCATTCTCTTTGCTAATACAGCTACTGGAACCAATTTAGGTCTTCCATCATCTGTTAAGGGAGGCAGAGCTGGTGCCACTTTTGCCTGCTGCCCTATTGTTTTCTTTAATAAGGACACATGAAAAATATTATGAATTTGAACATTGCTTGGTAACTCCACCCTGTATGTAACTGTTCCCAGCTTTTCAATGACTTTGTAAGGCCCATAATACCTTGGTGCTAGCTTGAAATTTGATCTGCGAGCTAAGCTAGTTTGATTGTAAGGTTGTAATTTAAGGTAAACCGAATCACCAATTTCAAAAGTCCTTTCTGATCTTTTTTGGTTTGCATAATTCTTCATTCTTACCTGAGCCTGCAACAATCTTTCTCTTAGTTCTGCTAACACACTGGTTCTTTCTCTGACAAATGTATCCATTGTTGGAATTCTTATATGTTCAATCTGATGAAAGTTAAGATGAGGAGGACTGAATCCAAATAATGCTTGAAAAGGTGTGCATTGTATTATTGTATGATTGTTAATGTTATACCACCATTGAGCCAAACTCAGCCATGAATACCACTTCTTAGGATTATCATTGCACATACACCTTAAGTAACATTCTAGACATCTATTCAATCTCTCAGTCTGCCCATCCGATTGAGGATGGTAGGCTGTGTTTAAACATAGTTGAACTCCCAAATTTTTAAACAAAATATGCCAAAACGAACTTACAAAAACTGTCTCTATCAGTTACAATTTTCTGTGGTAAACCATACATCCTGTAAATGTTATCAATGAATACCCTTGCTATAGAACTTGTTGTATAAGGATGGTGTAGGCCTATGGAATATGCAAACTTGGAAAATCTATCTACAATTACCAATATGACGTTCCTACCTTCAGAATTTGGTAAACCCTCAATGAAATCCATTGATATATCAGTTCAGGGCTTATAGGGAGTTTCTAATGGCTGCAATAAACTTGGATAAGGATTACTCTCAGTTTTGTGCCTTTGACAGATCCCACACTCCTTAACCCAAGTCTTTATATCTAATGTCATAGCATGCCAATAGAAATATGCTCCCAATTTCTTTATAGTGGCCTGAATGCCAGAATGTCCCCCAACAGAACTATCATAGAATGCTAAAAATAATGTCTTTCTTAGGTCAGTTTGGAACCAACATAAATCACCCCTTTGTACCTCAATATATTTTTCTGCAAAGTAAAATGTGGTACAAAATTTGAGTTTATGCTCAACTGCTTTATAACAGATTGAATCTGTTCATCCCCATTATAAGAACTACTATTTTCCTCCACCCAGTTTGGTATAATTCCAGTTATTGCCATTGATTGAGCTCTTTGTTCTTCAAAACCCCTTCTAGATAATGCATCAGCAACCACATTTTCTGCACCCTTCTTATAGGTTATCTCATAATCATAACCTAGCATTTTGCTCAACCACTTTTGTTGCAAGAATGTATTAAGCCTTTGTTCCATGAAAAATTTAAGGCTTTGATGATCAGTTTTGATAATAAAATGAACTCCGATCAGATAAGCTCTCCATTTGGTTACAACTAGTAAGATGGCCAGAAGTTCTTTTTCATACACTGATAAACCCAAGTGTTTTGGGGCCAAGGCTTTACTCAAAAATGCTATTGGTCTTCCACCTTGCATCAAAACAACCACAATTCCTTTAGAGCTAGCATTTGTTTCGTTAATGAATGGTTGAGTAAAATCCGGTAATGCCAACACTGGTGTTGAGCTTATAGCCTGTTTAAGATCTTGAAATGATTGAGTTGCATCAGAATTCCATTGGAATTTATCCTTTTATAATAGCCTGGTGAGTGGTCTTGCTATCTCCCCATAATTTATGATAAATCTCCTATAGTAGCTAGTTAATCCCAGAAAACCTCTAAGGGCCTTAATTGACTTAGGTTCAGGCCAATCAAACATGCAAGATATTTTATTCGGGTCTGCAGACACACCTTTTGCATAAATTATATGTCCTAAATATTCTATTTAGAACTGAGCAAAAGAGCATTTAGACATCTTAGCATTCAAAGTATTGATTCTCAATAAGGATAGAGCCACAGTTAAAATGTTCCACATGAGTAGGCAAATCAGGACTATAAATTAGGATATCATAAAAAAAAACAAGAATAAACTTCCTTAAATGCTCAAAAAACACCTGGTTCATGAGTGCTTGAAAGGATGCAGGAGCATTTGTTAAGCCAAATGGCATAACCAAGAATTCGTAATGACCAACATGAGTCCTGAAAGCTGTCTTGTAAATGTCAGAAGGTTGCGTTCTAATTTGGTGATATCCGGCCCTTAAATCCAACTTAGAATACACTTTTGATCTTTCAACTCATCTAACAGTTCCTCAATAATTGGTATAGGAAACTTATCTTTTATAGTGATTCTATTAAGCTCCCTGAAATCCACACAGAATCTCCATGTTCTATCCTTTTTTTTAACTAATAACAATGGTGAAGCAGTTCCAGCCTTTAACATTTCTTGCACAATCTTTTCAATCTCAGTTTTCTGTGTATGAGGATATCTATATGGTCTGATTGTAAATGGTTTAGTCCCAGTTTTTAATGGAATCTGATAATCATGCTTCCTTTGAGGTGGTAAAACCTTAGGTTCTTGAAAGACATCTTCAAAGTTATTGATCACTTGTTGAATCTGTAATGGTACTTGATCATTAGTTTGTATATTCTGAATTGTAAAAACAAAGGCCATGATAGCTAACTGATTTTTCTTCCAAGCTTCATGCAAACTGATTGCAGTAATCACTGAGACAGAAAGCTGCTGTAGGTCACAATTCCCTTTTAGAATGATTTTATCTCTGCCCATTGAAAAGCTTAGAGTAAGTGTATTAAAATTGAAAGTGTAATCACCCAAAGTCTTCAACCATTGGACTCCTAATACAACATCACACCCTTTTAAGGGAATTATTCTCATGTCAGTACAATTTTTTTTTCCTTGAGTAGACCATTCAAACGTCCTACATCTTTCTGTGCATATCATCTTATATCCATCTGCCACACTCACCTGTAATGGCTTATCTTCCTCTATGCTGCAATGTAATTTTTCAGCGGTTTTAGAATTCAAAAAATTGTGTGTATTTCCTGTGTCAATAAGTATGATGATCTCCCTTCCATTGACAGTAGCTCAAATTCTTAATGTAGTCTCATAAGTATTCCCATTTAAAGCATGCAATGAAATAGCCAATTCAGTTTCTGGAACTACACAATTATGTTCTGTGATCTCATCCAATGCATTTGATTCTTCTTCTAACTCATCATCACCAATTATCATATATATATATATATATATATATATATATATGTCTAGACTTGCAACCTCATCACAATTGAAACGCAACCCTTTATCCTTTCTGGCTTGCATTTCATTGTAGGTAAGTCTCTTGATTGTGCTAGGAACTTGTACTCTACTACCACTACCTAAAACGTTAGGGTTAGTTCCTTGAGATGGTTGCAAAGGAAACCTTTTGGTTAATTCTCCAGAACTTCCCCCTTCATTACTCATTATAGGTTTATGGAAATGAGAATTGGGTTTATGTTTTATATATATGGCTTCCACAATACCTTCTTGGACTCTTGTTGCAGCAATGGCCTCAGTTAATTTCTGAGGCTTGAGTAACCCTACAAATCCTCCTATTTCCTCTTTTAATCCCCCCACAAAACACTTCACAAAATAAGCTTCATCCAACCCAGGATTCTCAGATTCTACAATGGATCTAAGAAACTCAAACCTCTTCTGATATTGTGCTACTAAAGCAGTCTGCTGTAACCTATTAAATTCAGCCAATGCACTATTATGAGAAGTTTCCCCAAATCTGATTTCCACATCTTCCACAAATTGTTTCCAAGATACATTAGAATTAGATTTTAGGTAAGCTAGAAACCAAAAACCTGCTTCCCTTTCAATATGCAAAGCTACACTTCTGAGTCTTAAAGCATCATTCATAGGATAGAATTGAAAAAAAATCACACTTCATCACCCAATTTTTAATATCCAGACCATTAAAAATAGGGAAATCGAATCTAGGGTTTCTTTGTCCCATATTTCCTAACCCAGTATTGTGAGCATGATTGTTATCTTCAGTTCTTGCAGTTGGATTAGTTAAATCTACTTGAAATTCATTAGAAGAACTAGTAGCAGTAGTATTCTTACCCTTAACACTTCGTTTGAATTCATTCATCATAAGCTCCATAGTGCTCTGCATATTGTTAAATTTTTCACCAATCTCCTCCACTGATTTCTGCAATTGATAATGACTGTTCATCAATTCCTGGACTCTCGAATTCATATTACGCAGCCCTTCTTCCACAGACTCCTTTGATCTTGTTCCAGCAGCCATTAATGGAAGCAATTGCCAAAGATTGATAGCTCTGATACCAAATTGTTGTGAATTCAGACTTTAAATTCACAAATTGAAAGGAAATAAAAGAATGAGAATTGCAGAATTTGAATTAAAAAGAGAGAATTACAGGAACAGATATTACAACTCAAAGCTTGAAACTATCTATTGCTCACCTCTCTATTTATACCACAATCTATTACATTTCCCTCCACTATTCAAACTATACAATTCTCGCTCATTTAGAGGTTAGTTATTATCTGTTATTGATAATAACCGTAATCTGTTAAGCTACTCACTAAATCTACCAATTGCTTACTGCCACCTGCTGCTATTCTTATTCCATTATGTTAATAGCCAACCAACTAACTGTTAACTCCTTTTATAACTCCAGCTGTCCTTTAATGATCTGCATTTACCAATATTGCATTCACCAATAATGAGCTGACTTCTGTAATCACACGAATCCTGTAGCTTCTTTTGTAACAATATTGTGATCTATCCTTTTCATATTCATGCTAAAAATTACTAAACAAGTGGGTCAAATTTCTCTTCCCATTACTGAGCTGTGTACGTGGAAAGTGAGTAGGTCCTTATTCCTTTCCTCCTTGCTTTCATTCTAGCAAACACAAATATGGGAAATGGGTATTACTCCCTAGGGGTACCTTAACTTTCGGATATCTCCTCTTTATTTGTAATTAGGGCTTGTAATGAGTGCTGAAATATGGGAGAGAGAATGCAGAAGTAAATATATCTAATACAAGTTATGTTTAATTTTTTATTTTGGATGTTGTTGCATGAAGCCATAGCACGTGAGGAGTCCTAAGAGTTCAAGGAAGGGATTATAGTTCAAGAATTTCGTCAAGGGTTCCTCCTTGGAGATCGATTACTGAGACCAGCAATGGTTAAAGTTTATGCTGGCCCTGGTAAAAGGAAACCTTCAGCGGCACAAAGGAACCCGCTGAGCATCCTGCTACAGTTGCTGGAGTAGACAAACGCCAGGTGAATGCAAAAATTTAAATGAGACATTTTACTTCTGATTGATTGGTTGTTCATATTATGAGGGCCGAGGCAAATGCCATGGCCCATATATTATGTTTCTTACATCATCATTTATTTTATTCAAGCGTAAAGGTACATAGTCTGCGTGAGGGGCAATTCTTTCCCCAACACATATATTTAGATATGATAAATGTTATTAATACTCTTCAATTAAATTTTACCTATAAAATTTGAAATTTGGTGTGATATAGATTACTTTCATAATTAGGATGTTCTAGTTATATTATTATTTTTCCAGTAATAAATAGATATTTCAACAAAATCAATGTTGCAATTGGAAAAATCGATCTGATACATCTTTTTTTAACCCTTTCGGAATTAATTTGGTTGGAATGAGTGAGAAAAAAGTTTGATATTGTAATTTTTTGCCCCCTAATGACTGATTTGCATCTGATTTTATATATTTATTACTACAATTTTTAATCACTTAAATGAGAGCTAATGAGATCTTACCAATACGATGATGATTAAGATTACTTGAACCGTGATTGGCTACAATGCTTAGCTATTGCCTGTCGACTCCCAAAAACCAGACAGAGCAAGGAGTTCAAAATTTGGTAGCAAATTAGACTATTCCATTCTCGCCAGTTGTGTGAGTCCATTTAATGTGGGATTTTCCTTCTCTTTATTCTGAGATTTTTTTTTTTATTTTTATTGCGAGTCTTATATTTTCACTTGTAAGTATTTTTGATATTGTTATTGATAGTGATTATGAAATTCATTTGTCTATATTGAATATTATCATGCCATCACTATAGTATTTCTTGCCAATGGTAGGGAAATGTTTGAAAAAATAAAAAATTTCCTTAAAAGTCATTGGTGTTTTTTGCATTTGATAGGGTGGCCAGTTACCGGAAGAGAACTTCGATTCGCCATAGTCTTATAACTGACGTTTTATTTCTCAAAAAAGAAACTTCATTAACATGAACTAGAATTAAGATAGTGATATATATCACCTGGTGCCATATATCCAATTGTTGCCAATGTCTTTGTTTGCGCTATAAACCCCTCGTCGCCTAAGAGTTGGCGACACCAAAACCACAAGCATGTGCAACCATATATTTATTGAGCAGGACATTGTTGGGCTTCAAATCGTAATGAACAATGGGTGTTGAATGACCATGATGCAAGTACTCTAAGGCGGATGCAACATCTATCATTATGTTCAATCTTTGCAGGATATCTAACTAAGACCTTTGAGAGTACAACTTCTCAAGGCTCCCATTAGGCATGAACTCTAGTACCAAAGCTTTAAACTCCAACTTGGTGAAACTGCGGATTAGTTTAGTAAGATTCTGATGACTAACATTATGCATTATTTCACATTCAATGTGAAAACTCTCGAATGCTCCTTCAGATTGCAAATTGAACACCTTTACTGCCACAATTAGACCATTTGAAAGTGTTACTTTGTATACTGCACTGGCGCAGCCCACACCAAGTAAGGGGCTTTCGCTAAATGAATTTATTGCTTCAAGAAGTTCATCATAAGAAACATTTCTCCAAGAAATAGGCAAGGAATCAACTGGGCATAACGTTTTACTCCTTGTGTCTGAAAAGAAGTAGAACTCTGTTGTATTTTGTTTTATGTGTCTTAAGAAACATAAATATTAGAGCCCCTACTAGGAGTCCTGCAGGAACAGGTAGTAAAATATATTTCAGAATAATAAACTTGTTTGAGCTTAAAGTGATCAAAGTTCTGTTTTGGCATTGCTGGACTTCAAGTCGAGGTGAACCACAAAGAGCATGGTTTTGCATAAAAGACTTGGCTGTAACGTTTGAAAAATGACCTCCTGTCGGAATCTCTCCTTCCAGTTCATTAAAAGACATTGAAAAGTTCAAGGTATCGAAGTCCCTCCAAGGATTTGGGAATATCATTCCTGATAAATTGTTATTCAATAGATCCAAGGAGTCCAAGTTTATCAAGCTGCCTAATGATTCAGGAATTGATCCCTGCAGTTCATTATTGGCCAAGGAGAAATAACTTGGCGCTTGGGCGCCTCCAATGGTGTTAGGAATATTACCTGATAACTGATTCCAAGAGAAGTCCAATATCTGATGATATATAACCCCAAAACAGATTTGATGGCAGATTTAAACTTCCACGAGGTAGATGGTATACTGGAAGTCAATTGGTTCGAGTCCATGTATAGCCTTCTTAGAGTTCTAACTTCCCCAAAGCAACTTGGAATGAATCCACTTGTAATTATGTATGTTGAATAGGTGTCCAAGCTAGAAGCGATCGACAATAACAAATTTTTATTTTTCTGTTACAGGTTTAAAACAGACAGGTGATACCTATGACTTCTAGTGTCTGCTTTAGAATAAATTCTACTTTATTTTTAATGCAGAAAGGAAAAACTGATACAAGTTAGTGTATGGATTATGTTACTTAATATATTAGCAGAACACTATTACGTAGATGTGTTTAAATGCAAAATGAAACTTAAAAGATCAAACCATATGAAATAGCAAACCATAGACGCAAAGATTTTTACGTGGTTCAACCCCTATCCTCTAATCTAGTGGCCTAATCTACGTCCAATACTAATTGGTATTGGAGACTCTTTTTATTAAATAAACTTGTTCAACCAAAATACAAGCTCCCTGTTCAAAATAGCTTTGCACTGAGATGGATACTACTGCCCCCTTTGCACCTTTGCAACTTTTACACCTCTGCAACTTTGAAAGCTCCCTTTGAATATATCCTATCCACTATTGGATCGATCAAGCCAAACAAGGCTTGAACTCATAATTTAATACAAAGAATTTTGAATACAATGGGCTCTTAATTTTTAGCCAAAAGAGAATTAACAATAGATACAATGAATAGCTGAAATAACTTTGAAAGACTTTTAATTATCTTTGTAATATGGCTGATATAAACTTCAAGTGTTCTAACTCTTTTAGCCGAGAAGAAAGAATATATATACTAAAGAAACTAATGGCTATAAAAATTGTTAGCAAGAAAGTCTCATATCACAGTTGGTATATCTCATGATTTTAGCAACTAATTGTGAGAAACGGATATAAAAATTAGTTAGCATGAAAGGCTGAGTCTTTGATTGAAATAGATAGAAATTTCAACACCTTTGATAATGCTAACGGTTATAATATGTTCCCAAAATCAGTAAGCCAAAGATATGAATATAAATCAGACTAAATTAAAGGAACAAAATGATAATCATGATAAGGTTGTTAGAGAGCATACTTTAGACAATTTGAATAGCTAGACCAGTTATTTTAATAGACTCCAATTCAAATTAGAACAGATTGCTCAGCTAAACAGATTCCTTAATATACTCAATTAAAACTGATTTGTCAAAATATATTTAGAGAAAGAATTTTTCGCAATAATAATTGATATGAATTGTAAAACTCTTGGACTAGAAATACTACATGCAATCCTACAGGTTATATCAATTGGACTTATATCCAAATTAGGCCATCATGAACTAAACATATTATATCATTTTCATTATTAAATCAGTCTAAGACAAAATTAATTTAGTCCATTATATGACCTACAAACACAAGCATATTGTCATCATTAAAATCACAAAGGATATAAACCAACACCACTAAGCCTGTTGTCACTCAAATAAAAATCTGCCATTCTTTCCAACTCGCAGAGATCATTTGGGATGGATCATTGTACTCTATTGTGTTCAAGATAAATGCGTTCTAGATTTTTTAATCATCTGAGTGTTGTTGGGATGATTCTTGTCAACTCATTACTATCCAAAAATACTGCATCCAAACTACTTGAGTTTCTAATTCCAATGGGAATGACACTCTTAATTTTGCTGCCAAATGCTTCAAACCAGCTAAGAGAATTTGATAGATTCCCAACTGCAGCTGGTAACACACCATTTAGTTGATTTAGTGTAAACCACAGTATTTCCAATTCTCTGCAATTTGTTGGAGAATCGAGAAACCTCAGTTCTGTACTTGATGATTCCACCGTCAAATTGTTTTCTCCAAATGAAAAGCCGCTTCAGGAATCTTAAATTACCAGGGGTATTAGGTATAGAGCCAGTGAATGAATTGCTGCCCATTGCGAGGACTGTAAGCTTAGAAGCATTGGTAACAGAAGCAAGGATTAGTCCACTAAATTTATTGTTGTTTAGATGAAGTTCTTCAAGATTGGGTATGTAATGCCTGATGCTTGATGGAAGATGGTCAGGGAATTGATTGACTTGCAAGAATTTTCAATGTGGAGATATTGAATACTTCAAATGGGGTACCCTATTAGGATGTTAAAATTGACATGAAGTTCCACCAAATATAGATTACCAATCTCAGCAAGTAATGTACCTGCCAAAATGTGAACACCTTTTTCACTTTTCAATATTCCACAATTTCTTGTTTTAGAGGTTGTACAGATTCTACAGAACTTGTTAAATCAAATTATGGCAAACACAAAAATCAACAACAAAAATAATTGACAAGAACACAAGGCTTGTATAGAAAACCCAAATTGGAAAAAATCACGTGCTATAGGCATAAGATATTACTATGTAAAAGTGTGAAAAATATGAATTGTGAATCTCTCTCTAGAACATCTAAAAGTGAGAAAGAAAAGAAATCCCAAAACCCTAGCTACAATAATATATTGAGCCAGACTAAAAACATAACCGACATTTGTCCTTCGCTACTACTACAAAATCTCATCGTTCTTTTCCTTCAAGTCGCCAAAATAATTCAAGTCAGGTTAAAAGTCAGATATCGAACAAGAATTTGAGACACGCATCATCAATGTTCTAAAACACTTTAGGCGGGCGGCCGGGGGGGGGGGGGGCTAGCGCCTAGGGGGCCTGGGCAGGGCCTAGGCGGAATTTTTTAGTTTAATTCAATTTTAATAATTTATCCTACATTTATCCAAACAAAACAATAATATAAAACAAAATAATCTATAATAAAGATAATAAAGAGATTTGCTTAAAGTTCAAACACATATCCATATTGTCAATGTCAAAGTTCAAATACAAACATGCAACTGTTCAAAGTTCAAACACAAACAAATAATAAAAAATACAAACTAATATTCCTCATCTCCATATCCCTCTATATCTCTAATTCTTCTTCTCCATATCCCTCCAAGTTAATACCTCTATTGGACTCACACTCATACTCCCCATCTCTCTCTTCCTTCGTGTCATCATCACACAAAAAATATTCTTCATAGAGTTCTCTTACTCCAACATTTCTATTACTTCTTCTAGGCTCTAGCACATTATCTGCTCTGGAATCTTCACTAACCGTCTCCCAAGTAAGGCCCGAACAACCCTCAACTTCATCATCCACTATTACGACGTCGTTTTGTAGTTTAATTATTAAAATAAATAAAAAAACAATTGTAGCCTAATTTCTTAGCTTAGGCCCCGCCTAATTTCTCCACCTTACCCGCCTAGTCCCGTCTAATTTTCTAGAGGGAATTCTTTTTCGCCTAGGACCTAGGCGAGGTGCCAGAGGGGCCCAACGTCAAGGGGGGCCCTAGCGCCTAGGCGGGAATTTTTAGAACACTGCGCATCATTAAAGAACACATGGCAAAATACTGAGATTAAGGGAAGAAAATTTTGGGAGTTACCTTTCAAGTTATTAGTTGCAAGATGTAAAGATCTGAGCAAAGTAAGGTTCCCAACATTCTTAGAAATGCTTCCTGTAAAATTATTAATCAACAATGTTAAGGTTTCGAGTCCTCGGCATTCCCATGAGCCTAATGGAATCTGGCCACTCAAGTGATTTCTAGAAAGATGGAGCTTTTTAAGAACTAGGAGTTATAATGAATGTCTGATGGAAGGCTTCCTGAAATGCTATTACTTCCGAAGTCAATGATTTCTAGAGAGGACATGTTGAAGATACTAGAAGGGATACACCCTATCATAGAGCTATTTAGTATCCTCGGTCCCTCCAACTGTTTAAGATTGTTGATCTCCATTGGAATCGGACCAACAATTTTTTCTGTTAGTAGTTATACCTACAAAATTGTCATAAACAAATGAAATCTAAACACACTGAGAACAACAAAGTCGCCCTCTTCCTTAATATTGTGCTCTTTCCAAGTTAACAAAGATTGCTTAATTATATGCCTTTTATGTTAAGAACATAATCGGGAAGCACGTATATAGACACGAAAAACAAGATACAGATTCAACACAATTCGTCGAACGATACACATCATTTTCCCAATAACAGGGTACAGAATATTGGAGGATATGTTGAATTTTATGTATACTAGGGGTCGGGACACGCGTGTTGCATGTATAATTCATATTTTGCTTATAAATAATTTTACGACTTAAAATTTTAATTTTGACAATGAAATAAAAATATTATTGAGATTATAGGGTAAAATTTGAAAATAAGAAAGTTATTGTGATACACCTCAAGAAATAAACCATAAACATTAGGAGTATAACATAGAACTCTGATAGATTACACATATGTTCATATCAGTAGCGAAGTTGGGAAGTTGGCAATTTTATTTGATCCTTCTAATTATATAGCTTTCTTAAACTAAGTACTAATGTTAGAGAAAAACTAAGGAAAATAGTAAATTAGGCATATATAAGCGATACATATCCAATAGTGTTCGTAAAGTGTCGGTGTCTGAATATGGGACACGTGTCTAACATGCATGGATACGTCGACCTCCGAGGTGTGTCATGCCTCAAAGGAGCATAATGGGCAAAACTAAGGAAAATCTCACTATAGTTGGCACGCTTTACTTATTACATCATTAAATTTTTAAAAATTAAATTTATCCTATTAAACTAATTAAAATAGTAAAATTGGGTCATTCCGTCAAATGAATTGAATCAAAGTTATCTTTTTTACTAAGTGACATTTTTTTATTAATTTAGAAATAACGTGGAAAAGCCACGTGACTTGGGCTGTTTTTTTTATTATTTCGAAAATGACATGTTTTTATTTATTTATTATTATTATGTTATTAATTCAAAATAATATATATAAAACTAATTTTTTTTAAAAGAATTTAAAACAAAATAATAATAATTCAAAAAATAATAATTTTTAAAAAAAAATACAAATAAAATTAAAATAAACATGAAAATTTACAATAAAAGAATTTAAAATAAAATAATAATTTAAAAAAATATAAAATAAAAATAAATGTAGTTTTTTAAAATACAAATAAAATTAAAATAAACTTGAAAAATTACAATATAAAATTCAAAACAAAATATTTTTTTTTAAAACAAATAAAAATAAAATAAACTTGAAAATTACAAAAAAAAAATTAAAAATACAAATTAAATTAAAATGAACTTAAAAAATTATGATAAAAAATTAAAAATAAAATAATAAAAGTTTGAAAAGAATCGAATTCTGGAGATGGAATTTTGCTCCTTCTCTCCCCTCCTCGCCGGCGCAATGGCTTCTCCGGTGGCAAGACCTAATCCTTTAGCTTATAATTCTTCAATAGAATCGAATTCAGGAGATGGAAGTGATATTAGTTTGGGAAAATCATTAGTTTTGCCGAATATTTTTCCTTTACCTTTTCTTCCTCTCTCTGCAACATCATTTATTTTTATTTTTGTCTTTTACCTTTTCGTTCTCTCTCTTTAACGTCTCCCTGCATCTGGGTCTAAATACAGATGACCTTCATCTTAACATTTCCATCATCAAAATTCAAATCTTCATTTTCTTTCTTAAGTTTCCTTATAACTAATTTGGTGAAAAAAATTGGGTTTCAATTTGAACTTTAATCACCAGATTTAAAGTGCACAACTCCCAATGTTTGTTCTTTAGATCCAAACAGAGTTTTTGAAATTCAAATGGGTGAAGATAGATGAATGTACACACACACATATTATGAAAAAAGTTATGATTTTAGTTTCAGATCTACAATTATAAAAATATGTCAAAGATGGGTCATATGATTTCAGTTACGGACATTGGCTATGGAGTTTAGACGATGGCTAGGGAGGAGATGTTCGCGATGTATCTTTGTAAAACACGGGTGGCGATCGTTGAAGAGATCCGGCGGAGCCAACCACCATTGGTATATTAGGAAGACGAAAAATGAAGAAGATGAAGTGATAATAGAGAACAAAATTGTATTTTTGAGGATTTTTTTTTATCATGTCCAAAATAAAAAATATTTATTTTTATCCTTTTTTAGTTTGATGCGGTTGCCATGTAATTTTTGTTAATAATTTTTATTTTTTCACACAAACATGTTGGATAAAAGTTAACGTCCATCCAATCTTATTAATGGGATGGAGTAATTTCAAAATTTTAATTAATTTAATGGAGTAATTTCAATTTTTAAAAGTTTAATGGTGTAATAAGTAAAACGTACAAGCTGTCCCCAGAGCGAAGCGACTCCTTCTGGCCGGTCGAGTATAAATATGAATTTTTCCTTTTAATAGTAGAAGCAAGAGTCCTTCACCCATACGTCCGGGCTAGAAAGACTATCTATATGAAATATGGGAGACTGGCTCATAGCTTGCACTAGAGCATAAGACCCGGCTATGTTGGTTGATACCACTAAGTTCTAGGTTGGACTGATTGATTCAAGTCAGTTAGAAGATTAGATTGCCACTAAACACCAAATGCGGATAGGAATGGAAGGACTGAAATATCGGAGTCGGCCTCTGTACTTAGCCGGGATATTATACTAAAGGGACTAGTATATTAACTATAGTAGGGTTTTCCTTAATTTTGCCAAACATAATGACTATAACACCAATAATATAGCTGATTTTTGAGGCCAAGCAAACAGTTTGATATCTATTTCTTTTCTATTGGACTTTAATTGGGCCTAAAGATTATGGATCACCAAGACTATGTGTATATTCTCTAAGTAGGCTACCACTGAGTTCATTGTTTGACAGTGACAGTAATTCAAGCCCCTTACACATGCATAAACTAGCTGGAATTTGTCCATCAAGAGCATTGTAGGTCAAATCAAGTGTTTTCATCTTTGAAATGTTTTATACAAGAGTTGGGATGGTACCATTGATACTACTGTTTAACAGGATCAAGTGTTGAAGATATTGTAATGTCCCAAATTCTTCTGGTAAAAACCCGTGGAAATTATTGTGACTAAGGTCAAGCAAGGCGAGGAATGTGAGATTCGCAAGATGTGGAGCAACTATACCATTGAGTCCCATGTTGGAGAGGTTTAATTCTGCCACTCTTTGGTTGTTGACATTACATGAGACGCCTATTCAGGTGCAAACAAAAGTGTTTGTGCTGAAATTCCAATTGTTTGCTAATATTTTGAAGAGGGTCATTTGAAATATAAACTTTGAAGGCAAGAAGAGAAGCCTGATCATTAGCTAAGCAAAAACTGAGACAGAAAATAAAAACTGCAGTTGCAACGATAAAGCAACGAGCTTTCTCCATGAGTTTCATTGTGACTAAATGGAAGAGATGCTTATTCCATCATAAATGGAAAAATTATGATGAAATCATAATTTGGAGCTGCAACATTCCTGCAATTTCCAGGTGACGCATTCCTCAGCTGCCTAATGAGACTTCAGTATGCAGTTTACATAACAAACTCATGCCCTAGCTCCTGTGTAACACCCTAGCTAGTCCCACATTTTTTGATATGTATACAAGTATATTAGTAGTGGCACTTTTGTGCGAGTATATTACTTTTTTATCAGCAACTTCTTTGATTTTGTCCATCGTATCCGAGGCATGAATAAATTTAGATTGATGAAATGAGGTGGAGTTTTGGGTTATGCTTGGGCTATGGTTGTTGTAGATGTTTTTGTGAAGTCTACTCCTCTTTGTGAGTTTTCAAGTTGTGTTGTTTTGTTTGTTTTGTGGGGCGTGGGTGTTTGTATCATCTGAGTTGATATTTGTGGTTTTTGGTTCAAGATTTGTTGGTCGCTAGCCTTTTTGTATTTGCATTTTCTTATCTTTAATAAAATATTTTTTTTGTCTAAAAAAAAGGTTATTAGTAGTACTTTTAGTCATCACCTTTTGTGCGAATTTATAGTGGGCTAAAATAACCAAGATATTATTGAGGCAATGGATGGGACCTTGGTTCGTTACGATTTGAATCAGACTCAGAATTTGAACCTAAATTGTTAGCCATACCTTTTCCATCCCGCGGCACCCCGCCCCCCATTACTCCACCTCCCTTGGTAAGTTTCAAACCAAGCTGTTTAGGCCAGTGAAATCAGCATCTTTGTGTAATTAGTAAAAGCAAGTATATAATGTGTATAAATATGTTAATAAAATAAAGTTTCACAAAGTAAACTATGGCGTATCAGCATCTTTCTGTGTAACCAGTAACAAACAAGTAAATAATGTGTATAGAAACGTTTACAAAATAAGTGCCAAAAAGTAAAATATGGCCCGGAGACATTTGTGCACAGATGAAGCCATAAAGGAATATATACAAAAAAATGATTTGACAAATCAATGAGCTGTCTTTCATTTTGTTGTATTATAAACTTTTCAGAATCTTCTTGTCCGGCAAAAATCTCATCTGCGGTTTACAAAAATATTGTTTTAGGGATTAGGCAACCACACAAAAGACTTAAATAATGTCCAAGATACTAACTTTACAAATGATTGTATTTGGTGTTAAGAATTTCCCTAATTCCCCTCTTGATCCCTTACCTAGGTTCCTTAACTTTTACGTACGGGAAAAATTGCAATCATGTGGGGTGGAGATACATAATACATTAAATTTTCTATAGGCCCTTCTCCTGTAATTGTAGGTTACCTTCAATCTAAAAGAAGAAAGGAAAAATTTAGAACACAAAAAAAAAAAAAAACAGAGGAAGAACCTTTTGAAGACTGCCTTTCAAGTCTTCCTTGTTCCAAGCTGGCAGTTAGTTCATGCAATGATTGACCAAGAAACTAAAGCATAAGAAAATTTAATGTCATATTTGCCTGCCATATTATACTTATAAATAAATTTACAAACACAACAACACAACACAACATCAAATACAACATCAAATACAATCATTAAAAAGTAAAACTTGACGCCGAAATTGATTTTCCTAATTCCCCTCACAAACACAACGACACAACACAACATCAAACACAACACCAAATACAATCATTAAAAAGTAAAACTTGACGCCGAAATTGATTTCCCCAATTCCCCTCTTGATCCCTTACCTAGGTTCCTTAAAATTGTTTTGTAATATATAATTTCTTAAAAAAGAAAAAAAAATAAGGTACAGTTAATTTCCTACATTAGCAATGTTGGAAAACAACCTAGAGGCTAGATGGGTAATTTAATTAATATTAGGAATTCTTCATGCTAGTGATTAGGGGATGAATCGAGACGAGATTGAGTTGCTCAGATTTGATTCATAAAATTTATTAAGTATGAAATAAGATTTGATTGAGCCTCGTTTACTTATCGAGTCGGGTACGATCTTTAATCGAGCCAGAGCAGTTTGAACTTTTCGAGTAAATATAATCCAAGTATCAATTGAAAATTGTAAAACTTTACTCATATTTGAATCGTTTATATTTCGGGTTGAGCTTAAATCGAACTTTTAGTCAAGCGAATATGAATCAAACCCGAACCGTTTTGTTTATTTTACATCATTATCACTAGTACGAATCAAGCTCGAACCGTTTGGTTCATTTTACGGCCTTATCAGTGATAGTGCTAACCAAAGTCAACGAAGAATTCCAACAGATAGACCAAAAGCTTCAGCACCCACCGGCCGGCAGTATGTGCGGATCTATGGAAAAGACTCTTGTTTGCCTGTTCTTTTTTCATTGCTCAATCCGTCGGAGACACTATTAATGACTAATGCATGACAGTAGACTAGCAACGAAAACAGACACTAACAAAAGAAAATTAAAATAAAAAAAGATAAAAGTTAAAATGAAAGATAAATAAAACACCCCTGAAAAGAAAAGGGCAAGTTGTTGACGTTGACCAAACTTAATTCAATTGATTTTGAGGCTTTTATTGATCCAGTGTGGTCGATTTTGATTTGAAAGTGATTATAAAGTTACCATCTGATTTAGTTTGTTCCTAGAGCGGAGGACTGACATATCCGCAATGAAAAAAAGGCGCTTCACAATCATAACTTTCTTCGTTTATTTGCCGTCATAAATAATTAGGACAGATATGTGTCTCTGACCAAAATTTTGAGGAACAGTTTTGAATTTTCGGATGAATTACTGTTTTTATATGAAGAGGGTTTTTATTTTGTGTGTGATGGTTTTTTTCGATCTTTTTCCTTTATTCTAATCTTTGTTGCGTAGTTATTCTCTAGCTGCTTTTTAGATGTTATAGGGAGGAAATGCAAACCAAACAACAATAAATAGTACAACGGAACAATATAATTTTGTCCTCTTATGTAAATAATCTAAGCAATTAATAATTGAGAATAAGCACATACACAAGAACACAAACAATTTTTACGTGAAAATCCCCTCCAACTCTCATAAAAAATCTATCAACAACGTACAATAAAACTTGATATTAGGATGCTCAATCTCATTGTTTAGATTGAAGATCAACAAGTTACGGCATCACCTACTAAAAAACAGCTCAATCGGACCACGGATGACCTTTTTTCGCTTAATTAAAAAATACTGCATTATTTTATGAGAGAATTAATTATTATTTTTCTCTCTTCTGATTTTGGCTACTAGTTTTTTTTGTTTTTTCTAAAATCTATGTTATATCATTCATATGGGTGAATAAACCATATGAGTTATTAATTTGGGCCTACCCACATAGAAGGGAATAACCCAACAGATATACCATATTTATTTATCCATTTTTTAGTTGTTTGGACTTATTTTTTCTCGAGGACGTTTAATATAGGGAGTATTATTTCTAAAAAAGAAATTCCATCAGTCTCAGAATAAAAATTTTTATTGTTATTTTAGGTAGTGTCAAGTTAAATATCTATTTATCTTAAATAATTTTTTTTTATAATAATTTGTCTATAATATTTTTAGTATTAATTGTCATATTTCTTAAGTATGAGTAATTTTGTCATTTTATTCTCTTTCTTAATATGCTCAAAAAATCAGACCAGATGTTAAGGAGTATAACTTGGCGCCTATTCGGCGTCATTTTCCCCAAAAAAGTTGTTTGGCTCCTACTTATTATTTGACTTATAAGTTCAAAAAA